>OY735874.1:13467564-14067564 GCA_963506565.1 Tachystola acroxantha | reverse complement strand
AGTCCATCACTATCTAACCGTATTCATATTTATGCTCTCAATTATTAGCACAAAGTTTGACAACAATATCTGATGGTGTTTACAACTTTATAACTACGAGCCTCACGGTAACCATGCTACGAACCCATCAACTATGCTACGAACCGGTCAACGGTGCTACGAACCCCTCAACCATGCTACGATCTTCAATGTACGTTAAATGATGTTCCGTCAACTGTATTCGTATCCTTACTCATATTACCACAGACCACTTACACCATAGACCTGTAACAGGAGGGCACCCGTGTCTGCCCACACATGAGCGCAAAATTGCTTCGTGACACGTGTAACCTAGAGATATTATCGACATGGACACATCTCTTACCGTTAGTGATATATATTTATTATTGCTCAACTAGCTACCTATTCATACGATGAATTCTCTACCCAAAGGTTGTCTGGAAGAGATCGCTTTGAGCCAATTGTAATATTAACGATATTAGCCTATTTGTTTTGTGTAATTCTTTTCTTTTTTGCAATAAAGAATATTTATCTTATCTTATTTATCTTATCTCTTTAATACGGCACCCCTGCCCCCGCTTCGTCTCTATGCGCTCATCGTTGACAGAATTTTTCGCTTGCAAAGTCCGATTTCATGTCTATTGAGTAAGTGGTGTGTGCATATTACGCATCGGATATCACCCACAATCGGACACAATCGTGTATATATTCGCTATGTAATTACGCTACGCTGTGCTAGGTATCCGTAACGGATAATAACACGTTCCATTGAGGGCCGATCTGATCGGATTATGGTTGCATTTAACGGTATAGTGTGGCACTAATCGGATTTATTGTATGTGATATGGAGTAATGTAGAATTAATTATTATATATAAACGGATATCACACACTTATATTGTTAAAGTCGGCAATTAGACCGACAGTTTGGTTTGGTGGCGCGCTCACCTTGAAAAAGACCGTCGAAATCGGTCGAAACTGTCGGTCTAATTGCCGACTTTAACAATATAAGTGAATGATATCCGTTTATATATAATAATTTGTAGTATTGGCTCGCTATAGTTTTAATTCTAAAATGTAGAATTAGGTTATAATTAATATTACTTATTTGATTATTAAGTGGAGGTAAAACTGACGACCGGGATTGGAACCATCCCTTGCTATTCCGCGACACGAATATGGAGAAAGATTTCGTGTATCGGAACCCGAGTCACGGTGGCCCTTGGAAAAGAGCTTGCCACGGAATGGCAATGTCCCTGGTTCGAATTTGAATAGTGGCTATTTTTTTTTCTCTGTTTATTATTTATCCCCAAATTGTTTAATTTACTTAAACGCTGTCCATAATTAATGTATGTCACAAGCCTAACCATCCATTTAATTTAGTCGAATTAATTCAAGGCCACTGTATAAGTTTTTCTTTTCTCGTGTGGTTTAGTGACCAAACCTATTTGTCAAAGTTATTCAGGCCGCCCGTAGGCCTCTGACGTGGCCTAACGACTGCTGTCAAACGACAACAACCGGGACCAACTGCTTAACGTGCGCCCCGAGGCACGAAGGGGCTCAGATGAAAGTGTCACTAGGTCACCCATCTAGGTACTGACATCGCCCAACGTCGCTTAACTTGTACGGTCGTTTTCAACGTGTACTCGGAACTGGCCTACGAGCCTCTTGTATAGGTACAGTCGAAGGCAGAGATAAGTATACAGGGGGCCTCATTTAGGTTGAGATTTTCTCAAAAACTACTGGACCGAATTTAATAATTCTTTTACAGTTACATAGTTTTAACTTTTATCTATCAAACAGTGAAAGAACTTTTGCAATCGGTCAAGTAGTTTTTGACAAAATCTCAACATTAAAAACTCTCCTGTACACCTTTCTCTGTCTTCCACCGTACCTAACATAATATACAGGGTGTCCCAAAATCGACGTCAAGCTGGAAACGCGTGATAAAAAAAAGTAACTTATATAGTATTTGTGATAACTGTACTTAAAAAACCATCAAAGGATGTCGTTTTTCTCGAATTTTTTTGTATGCCAATAACTATCAACATCTATATCAATATCAGGTATGTATTCTGGCAGGGAAGAGGTGCATGTCGAGTCACAGCGCTGCACACCTCGGTGTCAGCTCAGCTGAAACATGCACCTTATGCCACACCACTTAGCATAACTATATTACATTATAACTTACTAATTGATTGATTGTTTGTAAGCTTGTGTATCGCATTAAACATATTTTCTATTCTATTCTATCAAAATACATGACTTGGATTTTTTTCTATATTTTTCTGATAACTGTAGATTTAAGGCTCAGATTATAGATATTGATGATTCTGAAGAGGCAGCGGTTGCCTCCCATCAGTAACAGATTTTTCAAACAGATTTTTGTTTGTTTGTTAGGTTAGGTCAGTTATTGAAATGTTTATTAATTAGATAAAACGGGAATTACCGTGTTAAAACATTTATTATTGATGTCTGATTTAATATCGAGACATCAATAATAAATGTTTAACACGGTAATTCCCGTTTTATCTAATTAATATGTATACAAACCGTGAAAGTTTAAAAAGTGATATTGAATTGTTTTCTAAATTTGTTGAATTTTATTTTTATTGTTAAGATCGATATACATTGTAACCTTTTCCTTGGATTTCTAAGCATGCCGTTGTTGCCTATAATTGGGGCGACACTTAGCATAATTATTTGGTGGACTATTACACTGTAATTGTTTTGGTGTACACCCTGTGGGTAACCGATTTAATAAAATAAAATAAATAAATAACTGTTATCACGTGTTTCCGGCTTGAAGTCGATTTCTGGGACCCCCTGTATATCTATGCCTACATACAGCATGACTCGTAGCTTGGATTCGATCCAAATAACGGACATAAAAATGAGTTTTCGCACCAACAACGCTGTTATTGGAATCGTATGTTATGCTTCGAACACTCTCGTAATTGGCCGTGTTCAAGCTATTACGAGTAACGTAATTTCTTTTCAGATTTGTGTAATAATGTTTTATAAAGACATTATTACAAAAACAAAACAAAAAAATCATAATCAGTATCTTTTAGAATTAAAACTATAGTGCGCCATTACTACAAATTTTTATATATAAACGGATATCACTCACTTATATTGTGGCGTGCGGGCGTGGCGCGCTCACCTTGAAAAAGACCGTCGAAATCGGTCAAAACTGTCGGTCTAATTTAACAATATACGTGAGTGATATCCGTTTATATATAATAATCAGTATCTTTAATGGCGGCATTGCACTTGGCTATTAAAACTATAGTGAGCCATTACTACAAATTATTATACAGGGTGTAACGTAAAGGGTATATGAAGCCGAAGGGAGGGTGTTCAGTATCGGTAACTGAACACCTTTTGTTGTACGACTTTTCGATTTTAGCGAATTTATTTTTCGACTTTTCATACATTTCGTAGCGGTCAGCTGGTCGATTTGTATGAGACATTTTTTTTATTTCGAAAAGTCGTGGAACAAAAGTTGTTCAGTTACCGATACTCAGTATCGGTAACTAAGGGAGGGTGTTCAGTTCAACTGAACACCCTCCCTTCGGCTTCATATATACCCTTTACGATACACCCTGTATAACACATATCAACGCATCAGCATCACGTATGAAAAGAAAAAAAAATCGCCAAAATCGAAAAGTCGTAGAACAAAAGTTGGTGAGTTACCGATACTGAACACCCTCCCTTCGGCATACCCTTTCCGTTACACCCTGTATAACCCGGGCAAGCCGTTTCGGAAGCTACTTTTCCGTTCGGAATATTTGCTCGGGTCATTGACCTCGTATTAATAAGTTATTGTATGTAGTAGGATGAGAGTTCGGAACTTACCCAGTGTAGTTTGGAACTTACGAAAGTTTCGTGTTGCATAAACCTATTTATTATTATTCGATAGGAGGAACTATTCACGCAGTTGAAGGTCTATTAAATAGGATGTGATCTTAATAGCTGTTAGGAGGTAATTATGTATAGGTACCTACAGTCATATTATACAGAATGATTGGAAATTCGAGACATTCCTTGAAAGGGGATACTAGAGGAGGTTTGCAACAAATTAGGCCCTATTAACAAGGGGTCGAAATGAGTGGTTAAATATTAAATTATTATTTATAAAAATACGACACTTAAAACGGAAGATATCGAGCCATCTTTCCAATACTCAATATATTTATTGCATTCCATAAGTTATAATACAGATGTTCACATACTTAACATTAAAATGTTACAATGTTCTTTATGGACCTTGTTTAGGCACAGCAATACAAGAGAGAGACGACATTTCTTCTTCAAATATAAAATAAATTGTAGTTATTAAGAAGTAGTAGGTAGCGATTGTTTATTATATTTTCTCATTTAGAAATTCATCTACTCTGTAGGCATTTAGCATGTAGGTGTTGTTTTAGCAGTCGTGTGAATGTTTTTTCATTTGTTGCATTTTTTATTTCGTTTGGAAGATGATTATATATTCTTATGGACATGTTCAATGTACCTGATAAGTCAGAGATTGTAACTGGTACTAGTTTTGTTTTGCGGTTTGATCTGAGTGGATATTTGGTTGGGATATCTTCACGTTTTACGTTTTTCCGGTCATCATCAGATCCTGGATCCTTCATGTCTTTTTTAAAAACCTTCTCGGTAACACCAACTATCAACGAAAAAAACCGCTTTCAAATCGGACCATCCGTTCTGGAACTACAATTAGATTTGTCACCAACTGGACACGAGGGACTGGACTGACGAGTGTCCAGTTGGTTAAATACAAAATTACCAACATTTATTATGTCGTTATGTGGACACGCTGATATTTCGACGCGTGTCCAGTTACTTTTTTTAACCTAATACAAATTTATTAATTGAAAAACAAATAGGTACTTACTTAAATTAGAATCAGATACAAATAGTGCCATATATTCCAGTTTTTTATTCCAAAAAGGTACAATATAAAATATTGCAAAGTGGTGTAAATGTAAATTCAAAAAATATGTTGACGTGCAAAAATGTACAGTCGAAGACAGAGATAAGTATACAGGGTGCCTAAATAAGGTTGAAGTTTTCTCAAAAACTACTCGACCGAAATTAATAATTCGTTTACAGTACATAGTTCTAACTTTTATCTATCAAACAGTGAAAGAATTTTTGTGATAGGTCAAGTAGTTTTTGAGATAATCTCAACCTTAAAACCTCTCCTGTATACCTTTCTCTGTGCTCCACCGTACACAACGTGCTTGTACTTGCAATAAAATAATTTGACTTTGACTTTATTAAAAAAGAAACATTCAATATTTAAAAACCCCAGTAAATTGATTATTTATTTATATTCCAATTAGTTAAACTCGAATTACCTATATCACTTCTTAGTCGTCGCTAACTGGACACGAATTGGGATTTCACCAGAATAGACAGACTGAAGACATATAAAAATACAGATATTACAATGACATGAAACTTATAACACCTCTTTGCATTTCATCGGAGTTTAAAAATAAACACATTCACTAAAATTAACTGAAGAATCCCGCTCTTAACCAGGTGCTGAATTCATCACTGGCGAAGTTTATGGAGTATTAAGTGACTAAGATTAATATCACCAATTTATACCGGCGCTGTTGGGAGCGGTCGGGCTCTTTAATTTGGTCGGTGTGGTTATGTCTCGGCGGCCATTTATCACCCGGAGCTCCTGTTCCCGGATAAATAAATCGCATTTCAGACGTAGTTTTTTCTCCTATCTTGTTATAGTTGACTTCAGGTACAGTCGACAGCAGATCAATAGTAACACTTGCAGTTCGATTTCAAGTCTTACGACGCAAATATTAACGTCTCTACTAAGAATGTTGACGTCCCTACTAAGTATCTTATCTAGTACTTTTATCGATAAAAATTAAGAAAACGAATTTTTTTTGCCATTTGTTTGCAATACAATATTTTTACAACTAAAAATTACGCGGCGCGTTCGTTCTTTCTATAGCTTATAAAAAAATCTGATTTGCCCCCCCCCCCCCCCCCCCCCCCCCCCCTCCCTGGCGGGAACCTGGGTACGCCCATGATAACAACCGTCTAAAGTAAAAAGTGTTACCATTGATCTGCTGTCGACTGTACTTATTTGCACAAATTTTTGAGTCTTAAGAATTGAGGTTAGGATTTGAATTTTCTTGCAAGATACAGGGTGTCATTGAATTCATTCGGCAAATTGAAAATGGAGTTGTACTCATGATAAATATTAAATTGGTTAGGTTTTTTAGTAAATCAAAACTGCAAAAAAAAATTACTAACTAACTAATTACGTCACAAGTCACACAGTGACCTTAGAAAAAAATCAAATTACAGTAAAAAAAACGTTGCCAAAAAAATTAAAACTACCTTAAAATGTAAAAACTCCAAAGCACAGCCTAACCATGGTTTCGCTAGATTTCGCGATACAGAATCGAAGGCAGTAACTGTCAAATTCAACCACCAGTTTTTATCGCTATGAGCCATAATGTTGAGCCACAATAGGTGTAATATGATTATAATAAATTCTTATATCAGATCTCTATAGTTTAATAGATTATCACAAATGAATTGAACGGAACACTGCGCCCACAATGATTGGCACCTAAATTAATTTCCTATTTTCCCAACAAACAAGCCTATTTATATTAAAAGTTCAATCAGATGGTAACGTATCGTTCGAATAAATTGATGTTCAATGAGTCGTAAACGCTTCTGACTGGAGCCCTTTATTAACTGAAGGGCCTTCCATCGGCTTAGTCGCAAACTCGCCCACAAAATATCTGGTCCGCGGGCGAGTTTCCCTTTTGTAAATTTTCACGTAGTAAACTGGCCCACATGCTTTAATGATACTGGGCGAGTTGCTTACGGGCGAAAATTACAATAGTAATGTCGCCCAAATGTTGGATTTTATAACTTTTGATAGACACACCGTTGCCAAAATGACAATACGGTTCTTGTCATTTTGGCAACAAGAATGACAAGCTAACTAGCGCCGCCAAAATAATATCTTCCAATTTAATCAATTTTAAAGTTATTTACGAAATGTTTATTAGGATGAATACTATTTTTCAATATACAATACATGGCCATGCGACAAGCTAAGTTGTAGTTCACAAATGTACCAAAAACGGCCGTTTTTCGCAATTATGCGAACTACAACTTACCGAAATTGATATCTATCTAACGTGACCTAAAAGTAAATCCAAGGTGGTCCCTTTCTTACTTATTTTAAACGAAGCGTGAAATTGACAACGAGTTAAATTCTGTAACTGCGTAAAGACATCACACAACGTCATTTTCATAACATATATTTATCATAAATTTCTCATCTCCGAGAGGTAAATCGCTGTATTGTCTGTGATTTGTGAATCCACGTTTACGATACCTCAAAATCCATCAAACCGTTAAGGCTACAAGAGGCTACAATGACCCAGAAAATCATTACTTGCCTCCTTATAATAGAAAAATACAGCGACTAAAACCTCCCCCTCAAATAACCATATCATGTTTCATTTTCTTACAAACTAAACACACAAATACTAAACATAAACATTTCCAAATCCAAGCCGCGACAGCAATGAAAACATTTTAGCGGCCCACAGAAGGTTCGCAGTGAGTTTACTGTGCCAACATAAACTCAGCAATAATACAAACGCTTGGCAAAATATTTTATTTAGTGGGTCGCCCTTGCTTTCCGAGCGGGTCGAGTCGGCTAGCAATAAAAATATTATATACCCTAAATGCCGGGCTATCCTGGTCACGGTAGATTTAAGTTACAAACGAATGGATTTTTAGCCGCAAAACAGAATTTTTTTTTTCACTTAGTCAATTTACCAATACATACACAGATACTCAAAAAGTAGTTGACTGATTTTTTTTACAATTACCTGTATTAGTACGGGGGCGCACTGCAAAAAACTTACGTCATCAGGTACCAAGATGGGACCCATATGGGGTGGTTATGTGATGGATAAGCTTCTCAATTATATAGGGTTGCCTGAGCTAAACCTGGAGCGTTTTGTGTAGGAGACAAAATGAGTGTTGATATTTTGGCAAAATTTACGTCATCGGGTACCAACATGTGACCTTGCACATTAGTTGAAGGTCATCAAGGACTACTTAAAAAAACTAGGTTGCCTCATCCTCTTGGAGCTCTTTGAGCTTTTTTATATAATGGTGGCACTTCACTTGGCTATTCGTATTCGCTATTGGGTGTTTGTCGTATTTGTCAAATACTTGACGTACCTAGGTACATACAAATAAGACGGATATTTTGTCAAGCATACCATGGCAATGACAAATACGCAAATACGAATATATATACGTTTCCGAGATATAGGTAGGCCTTGATTGACGGACAGACAGACGGACAACAAAGTGATCCTATAAGGGTTCGTTTTTTCCTCTTGAGGTGCGGAACCCTAAAAATCGTTTAAAATTATACCATCATCATCAGTCTATTTATATTGCCCCACTGCTCGGGCACAGACCTTCCCTTACATCGAGGGAGCTCGGGCCATAATCCACCACGCGGGCCCAGTGCGGGTTGGCGGATTTCACATGCCATAGATTTTTTTTTTCTACGACATGCAGGTTTCATCACGATGTTTTCCTTCACCGTTTTTGAGAGCACTCGGTAAATGTACGTAAGTTTTTCCGTCGAAAAAAACCGAGGATAACTCATTGGTACATGGCTGCCCTAGCTGGGAATCGAACCTGGGACCTCCATATTGCAAGTCCATTGACCCAACCACTGAGAGTTCACCCCTTATGTTTGGTTTATGTTAGCTGCTTACGTTTTCTTTCAGTTTTATTACGCAAAGTGAATCCTCCATTTGATTTGTATTAGATCATTGATCTCCTATAAACAACTAGATACACAAAGGTCTTACTAAAACAATTTAAAAAACGTCCAAATAATGGTCCATTGTTAACGTCCAAATAATGCCCAATAAAGCAAAAAAGAGTCCATTCATCCGTTTGGACCTTCTTTGCGCTCGGACATTTTTAGAAGGCAGACTGTGTATCTAGTTGTTTATAGGAGATCAATGTATTAGATGCAATTTGTGTCTTACATTCGCTTATTTTGTAGAGTCGGGTCTCTCTTTAAAGGGATTAGATAGACTCCTAAGGCTGTATTCCGAACCAAGATGTGCTAAGCTGTGGAGCGACGGAGGTGTATTATCCTCCAATAACTAGGAAGTTTTTTAGCCATATTAAAACTGTAAGATAGATGCCATAAAAATCGCTTCTGAACACTCTCCAGACGCTTGCTATAGACTTCGTAATGGGGATTCCTTACGACACTACTATACTCCAGGCAGGATTAAGTTTCTTAAGTCGCAAAAACGCCATACATTTTTTGATAAGTAAAGGTTTTATCGTTTTTCGACATTGATCTCCTATAAACAACTAGATACACAGTCTGCCTTCTAAAAATGTCCGAGCGCAAAGAAGGTCCAAACGGATGAATGGACTCATTTGCTTTATTGGCCATTATTTGGACGTTAACAATGGACCCATTTTTGGACGTTTTTAAAATTGTTTTAGTAAGACCTTTGTGTATCTAGTTGTTTATAGGAGATCAATGACCTAGAATCATGAAATTTAGCTCGGACATTTTTAGAAGGCAGACTGTGAATCTAGTTGTTTATAGGAGATCAATGTTCTAGGTCAACGGGAAGTACCCTATAGGTTTTGATTCCCATGCGTTTTCATACAAATATGCGGGAAAATACGGCCATATATTTTGATTGCATTGACGTAGAAGTTTGACTTTTTCAGGACTGCATGAGATTATTAAAATAATAAACGATTTTATGGATTACTTTAGAATTACTCCGGAAAATGACAAACCCACAATGTGGGAAGAAACCTCAAAAATTAAAATACAAGGAGCTAGCCATAAAGCCAATGAACCGAGTCCCGAGGGTTCCGCATGGTTCGCCTGCGAGCTACAATAAAACACACGTAATGCTCAGCCTTCGGGTCTCGTACGGGCCTTCTTGTGGAAATATATTAGGTTATTGAATTTTATTTGTTTGTTTGTTTGTTTTAACACTTTATTGCACAACACAGACAAATACATAGATAACATCCAGAAGAAACAAATTGGTACAAAGGGCGAGCTTATCTCAAAAGAGATTTCTACCAGCAAACCCGCGAAAGAGAGAGCAGTGTTAAAAGTGGTAGTCGTTGTGGTGTACAGATAAGATATATACGTAAATAAATCAATTATAACTACTAAATATATGAACAATACCTATGATACAAGGACACATAACAACACCTATAATTATAATAAACTTACACAAAATACCTACATATAATAAACTACAAATAAATAAATAATACTAATGGATTAATGGATGGATGGATTTTATTTAAGTGTAGTCACAAAAAATACTTATTCCAAATATTTATTACCATTCGTGTACGGTAAAGTTAAGGGCCTTCCATGAGCCAACTAGCGCCGCCAATCTTAAAAAAATAATATCTTTTAATATAATCAATCTTATTAAAAAAGCTATGTACACTATCTTTATTACGATAAATACTATTTTTTAAATGCTTATTTATACCGTGATTCAATTTCGGTAAGTTGTAATTCGCATAATTGCTAAAAACGGCCGTTTTTGGCATATTTGTGAACTACTACTTAGCTTGTCGCAATTATGCCATGTATTGTATATTCAAAAATAGTAGTCATCCTAATAAAGATAGTGTACATAGCTTTTTTTAATAAAATTGATTGATTTGGAAGATATTATTTTTTTACGATTGGCGGCGCTAGTTGGCTCATGGAAGGTTCTTAAGCAACGTTAGGTGAGGTCACCTGGATGGGCTAGTGATTATTTCATCTGAGCAAGCGCCTCCGTGAATCAGAATTGTCGCTCGATAGCAGTCGTCAGGCCATGTCAAAGGGCTATGGGCGGCCTAAACTACTCCGACAATAGGCTTGGTTACTAAACTATACGAAAATAAGTAAGGAGAAGATTCGTGTACATAGCCGAAATCGCATCTTGTGACTATAGGACGACATACTTTAGCCACAATATAGATTTTTTTTGTAAACCTATAAATTGTCCCACTGCTGGGCAAAGGTCTCCCCCCTCCTCTTCCATCCATCCCTGTCCTGAGCCTCTTCCAGCCACCCATCCCTGTATCTAACGATATCGTCTCTCCACCTACGCCGAGGTCTGCCCCGACGCCGGCGACCGTCCGATGGCACCCATTCTGTGACAGTCCGGGCCCATCGGTCCGGCTGCATGCGGCACACGTGGACCGCACAGTTCCACTTCAATGTGGCTGCTTTGCGGCCACGTCTGCTACGCCAGTTATCGATCGCAGGGTTGTGTTTCGGATACGGTCCATTCTCCTCACGCCCAATATGCTGCGTTCCATTGCGCGTTGGCAGACCTTGAGTTTGATATATAGACAATAATAGATAAGTAAATATATACATTTTACTTTAGCCCATCACGTCGCGTTTTGATAATTCCACAACTGCAGCACTTTTACTCGTAGTTTAGTTTTGTTTTAGTTTTCGTACCTAACGGTTCCGTTTTCGATATAATTAACGAATATTTTTTTTATCAGAAGTCAAAGTCAAAGTCAAAATGTTTTATAGCGATCATGTGGTTAATTCTAGGTGTTACATAAAAATCCAGTACTCAACATGAACCCTGTCAGGGCAATGCAACATAATTTAAACTTATATACTAAACAAAAACCATTCTAAAGTTAGCATGCAAATCCTAGTACCTATTTCTATCACAAAATATAATTGTAAAGTATAATATTAAAACTGTAAATAAGCACTTCATTAAATTTAAAAAGTAAAGTTCAGTAAAGGTTTTATCGTTTTTCGAGAAAGGTTGAAAGTAAACGAGTTCTAATTTTATTGATCTATACTTACGTAGCTATTTGTATAAGGGACAATTAAATCCAAGTATAGCCAAGTATGCAGTAGGCACCAAGGCAAACTAACACTTCAAATAGAAGTCGTCATTATTTTAATGAAACCGCCGCCGTCGGCCTGCACTTATCTGCTTCAACTCTAATGACCCTCTGAAATATTCATAGTGGGCCGACGGACGAACTTTTTACTTTCTGCTTTTATGAAATATTTCTTGTATGTTAAGAATATTGTCACTTTTCCTTACCAAGCGCTTTAGGCCCACTTAATTAAGACCAGTTAATTGTCCCAAAATACTACTAAGGTAGGCAAATTTGGAAATGTGGTCATTTTATTTAAAGTCATAATATTAGATAGGAATATGGTAATTTTATCATCATCATCATCAGTCTATTTATATTGCCTCACTGCTCACAGGCCCTTACATCGAGAGAGCACGGGCCATGGATCCACCATGATGGCCCAGTGCGGATTCGCGAATTTCACATGCAAAGTCAAAGTCAAATTTCTTTATTGCAAGTAAGCACGTTGTGTATTTTTTGAGTTTACATTTACACCACTTTGCAAGGAAAAGGTGCGAACGCTGAGGAGAAAAAGTGGCAAAAGACTCTCAGCAGCACATCTTTTAAAATAATATAATAATACATAATTACTTAATAACTAGGTATTACACAACTATTACTATTGTTAGTAATATCTACACTTTATCCCTCATGCGGAACCGGCGCCACACACCATGCATGTTCATCGTTTAAATAGTCATCTATCCTGTAATACGCCTTCTTAACAAGTGTTCCTTTAATGAAAAATGCCTTAGATTTAAATTTTTTTCCTGTGACACGCCGCGCTGTGGCGTTGTACGTCGACCCTAATATGGTTGTGAACGATCTATTTTAAAGTGTTTTTCCCAACTCCTAAGTAAAGTTTAATTTTACGCTGTTCCAGTATTTTCAAAACTAATAATTATCGATCAACTGCATAAAAGTTGGTCGGGACACGTTTGGCACGATGCCAATGTAGTAAACATTTTCAAACTTCCATTGCGTAAGACAAGAGAATATTAGGGATCTGTAGAATTAATAAATGTGAAGTGCAGTGTTCCGTAATGGGTTTCTAGTGCCAAGCAGCACCGCAATTGCATTGTTTTGAATTATTGGATTGTTCACTGGGTATGCATGCCAAGAGATGAGTTTAGGGACGAATAGGCCAAAACAAGTTTAGGGCTCCTGAGATTTTTTTTAAACGTGATGAAAAGTTTCTTGCCGTGAGCAGGACTTGAACCTGCTACCTTGTCATTCCGTGAGCCACCACAGGCCACGCCACGGCCACTGATAATCTTCATCGTATTATACATACTTAAAGTTACGCATCTATCGGACAATAGTGTATTATTCCGACAACCATGTCTAACATTCGGTTAGAAACATGATTTAACGATGACGCGCTCCTATGCCTTTGAGATGTATTTAAAAGATATGAAAATGATTAGTAAGCCCTCTTTCACAGGAGGATAGTTTTTTCGATAATGTAATTAATGAGGAGATAATTAGCTATTTAAAAAAACGTTCGTACCTATGAGGGTTTCGTATGCGCGAATTTACAGTTTTTCTATGAAGGCTACGGCACTAACTACTAAAATTAAACGTCTGAAAAATATATAGCAATCTTGGGGTGTCTATTTAGAGACTGATGAATACCGATACACGATTGGTCAAACTTCTCAAATAGAAAATAATCGCAAACATACCTCTTCCATGTCTTTTAAAATGAAAATTATGTCTAAACGGAAATAGTTATTCATACAAAATATATATCAAAATGTAGGGTATTAAATACGAGAGCTTGTTTTAAAAAAATCAGATTTTTATCTTGCATTTTTTAAGAATTAGGCATTTTGAAAATTAGGCTTTCAGAGAATTACCCATTAATATAATTAGCTATTTAGAGTATGTCCTTTTGAGAACTAGTACTTTGCGACCCTGTCGCCATTTTGAGAATTAAGCCTTCTTAAAACCAATTTAAAGCGCTTTAAAAGCTCCTTAACCATACTTCTAAGGCCATCTATTATTATCATTGAAAGCGGAATCGTGACGTCGCACTGTCGTTACCGTCTCGGGTTCTTTTCACGCACTAAATTAATGGTTGGTCTCACGCGAACGCTTTTTTTATTGAACGATTCAAGGAAAGAGTGAGGAGCGAGTAATTGAGGGTTGCAAAAAAACTAAACACTGGCATTGACACCCAAAATTAACATCTGAAGCATTTTTCTCTGCGGTCCAAATGACAATGCCAGATTCTGCCCCACCATCAACCGCAAGTTGTACAAGATAACGAATAAATGTAAAAATATCTCCGTTTTTATTAAAATTATTGGTTTAAAATAAAGTTTTGTACAAGTTGCGATTCGAAAAAAACAGCTTAATTAGGAATTCAGAAAATAGTAAAATATCGAAGCGATTTACTCATTTGTTTTTGTTATTCTTCTATAGGAGATGCGAGAATAGTAGAAAATGATACTGATTATGATTATGCAACATAAACCTGTAATAAGTCCCCAACAAAATGATAGGTACAGCTTAAATGGTCACGTAGTTTTGTAGGTGGGGCAAAGCTCCATTGAAATGTGGCAATGTCTTTTTAAGCGAATTTAAAATTTTCGAAAGTCCCACATCGCTTAGCGTTTGACCAAATGCGAAATCGACCATTCGCTAATTGGACCCAATGCGACGAATCGAAATATTGGATCATAGCACTAATAAATCGTTCGAAAGGTCAAAACAAAAAGTTCGTTACTTACACCAAATAGTGAAACTGTATTTGCCAATTGCGGTTCCTTGATTCAGGTGACTTCGTGTGCCATTCTGTGACAGTCACAGGATAATACTTATCGTTTATATGCGGAATGATTTGTTTGTTTCATTTCTACCCTCAATTTAAAGTCCATGTCGCGTCTACGTTAAATTGGGCTTGCGTGATACCGAGCCTATGTGAACATGGCTTTACTATGTCTCGGGGTTTGGGACACACGGCTTTTTTTTTATTGTTTGACTAAACCCGCGTTTGGCCTCGATCTCACCTGCTGGTAAGTGACGATGAGGCCGATGATGAAGCACGCGGGTCCAGTAAATGCCTATTCACTCTTGTCTTAAAGATCCCAAGGTTATAAGTGTCTGGAAACACCGACGCCGGCAGGGCGTTCCATTCCCTAGCCGTTTTATTTTTATTGTTTTGATATTTTCTTGCATATGCGCTATGCGAAATCTAAATAATAAATTGAGATTTTTTTTCCTCCTGGTTCTTGGTCGGTTTTTGGTCCCGGGTTCGGATCCCGGTCGTGATAAAAAAAATCTCCATTTATCATTTATTTTTATTGTCTGAAGGAGGGTAAGAAATTTCGAATGTATGTCGGTTTCTTTGTGACATTTTCCTTTCCATAGTCTGATGGAACCACGTGGCCGGAGCACTCCATCGCAGGTTCCTTGCTTCATGAATTTAACCTCTTTTTTTTTGTAAAATTCTTACCAGTGGGAAAGGCAAAGCCAACTAGGGCATACAGCAAGGTTTCCTTTTGCATAACTTGATGCTTGCGTGGATCATTGAGTTATTTCGTTTAGGGGTTTGGGAGGGTTGTGCGTAGGTTTAGGTTAGGTTATCTTCGTATATATGTATGTATTTATAAGAATTCAGACATTCTACTAACATTAGACCATTCTTTGTATATTTTTATCGCGTTTTAGTTTTTCTTTTATAGAAGCAACAGATAGAAGGAAGGCTGGCTTTATTATTTATTCTGTGGCGCGGTCATTAAAACGATAGTGACTGCGGAACTGTTAACAAGCCGGCTCTTATCTGTGCTCATTACCGCGCAAGAGTAGTCTGTGACGTCACATTGTAGGTTACTTAATATTGCTGTCTCTTTCTAAGGCCTCATTTGCTTGTATTTTTTTAACAAGTTTCGATTGTGGTTTTAACATTATTTACTAGATTTGTAATGTCAATGAAAAACAATTAAATTCCATATACTTAAATAATGAATAGAAATTCGTCCAACGAAGATTTAGTACGGTCGAAGACAGAGAAAGGTGTACAGGAGAGTTTTTAAGGTTGAGATTTTCTCAAAAACTACTTGACCTATTGTAAAAATTCTTTCACTATTTGATAGATAAGAGTTAAAACTATGTAACTGTTAAAGAACTACTTAAATCGGTCTACTTGTTCTTGAGAAAACCTCAACCTTCCACCCTTTCTCTGTCTTCGACTGATAGGCAATCCAATAGGCAAATAATTTAATATATATTTTACCTACGATAAAGCCATAGGATTAGTACCTACTTGTCAGCCGCTAAGTTTATGAATAAAAAAACAGATTAGAATAAGGCTAATATAAAAAAGTAGTTAGGTAGGTTAGATAGATAGATTAACACTTTATTGCATAAAGAAACATACATATAGAAAACAGGTACACACGAAGACAGAGATAAGTATACCGGGGCCCTCAATAAGGTTGAGATTTTCTCAAGAACTACTGGATCGATTTAAATAATTCTTTTACAGTTACATAGTTTTAACTTTTATCTATCTAAAGTAAAGTAAAGTAAAGTAGTAAGTAAAGAAAAACAATTTTATTTATCATTAATAAATAGTACAAAGAAATAAATACATTGTTATAAATATACGTCATACATAAACAGTAGATTACAACTATGAACTAAAATTTAACTATAAAATGGATATAATACTAATACGAGATATAATAAATATAACAATATACAAACAAACATTGAGAAATAATGACAAATAGGGCGCTAGCTCAGCATAGTGCTGCGGCATGCCACAGCGCTGGTTTTCGGCTAGCCCCTGGCAGTGTGGCTACACGGCCGCGGGCCGCGGACGACGGACCTCTAACAGTGAAATAATTATTGCAATAGGCCAAGTAGTTTTTGAGATAATCGCAACCTTAAAAACTCTACTGTACACCTTTCTCGTACCTATAATAAAATAATTTCTAGAAGATGTCACTACGAATCCAGCGAAGTTGTATGCTTTGCTGTAGGAACCACATTATCCATGTGGTAGGTATAAACTCAAACTCAATTATTTTTTTTTGCGAGAATACAGTCATTTTATAAAATGGTATTATGATAAAGTTGGTCATAGTATTCAACCTGCATGCAGGTGTGCAAACATAATTATCTAACTAGATGAAATGCACTATACAAATTCAAGTGATAGTCCCTGTCTTGTGATTCATATATTTAACAGCTTTCCAACAGCTGAATAGATAATGAAGCACAACGAGTGCGTTACTAGAGCACGTTTGCCAATGTAAAAAACTTTTGAGTCCATTAATAAAACTAAATGAATAAATTAACGAACTCGTCGTGACAGTTCCGTATTGTCACATTACATTGGTACCGTACCTATCCGTGCCTTGTCGTAAGGATAATAAGACTATTATCCGTTTACCGACATTCATTTACTACGCAAAGGCACGCCATTCTTAGTGGAGACGGAGGGTTGCTTCCCCATATTATTTCATTCATCATTTACTTAGTTTATTAATGGAATCGACACTTCATCATCATCATCAACCGTACTCGTATCAATCCAGTGCTGGACGTAGGCCTCTCCCAAAGCACGCCACTCAACCCGATTCTCGGCCTTTTACATCCAGTCTTTGCCAGCCAACTTGCGAAGGACATCTCGAAGATGGTCCATGGTCGGGGGGCGTCCCACGCTACGTTTACCCGTTCGTGACCTCCATTTAAGAACTAGTCTACTCCATAGGGTCTACGACAGATGTAGCTAGCCCACTGCCACTTCTTATATGAGCAATGTCAACCACTTTTGTTCTCTGACGGTATATAGCTCAGCATATAACTCTTCGACAGTTGGTTGTTGCCAATGTCATTTTACACAATGTACAGTCTTCATCCAGAGGAGACGCCGTAGCGTCATCACTCTGGACGAAGCAGCTCGACATTCACGTTCACTCCCGAGCTCGTAGTGGGACTCTTGATCTAGCTCGAAACTGCAGATTAAATGACAGTGCCAGATTCTGCCCCACCATCAACCGCATGATGAACAAGATAACGAATAAAATGTAAAAAAATCTCCGTTTTTATTAAAATAATGTTTTGTACAAGTTGCGAGTCGAAAAAACCGCTTAATTATGAATTCAGAAAATAGTATGAAATCGAAGCGAATTATTCATTATTTTTGTTATCATTTTCAACTACTCTCGCAACTCCTACTGATTGTGATTATGCTATATAAAACCTGTAAAAATTCCCCAACAAAATGATAGGTACAGCTTCAATGGTCTTGTAGTTTTGTAGGCTAAAGCTCCATTTATAAATGTGGCAAAGTCATTTATCACGCCACCCTCTGGAATCTAATGCTCCAAATCAAATATTTACAGTAAAAATAGATTTTCAGTAACTTTTAAACTACAATATTGATCAGATTTAAACTTTTGTTGCAATGACAACTTTTACGGGGAGACTCTTTATCGCGCTTAACAAAGTTAACCGTGTAATGGCATAGACAGATTCTTTATAGCATCCTATTACATTTTACAAGTTTATAAACTGCAAATGTAAGTTTGAAAGAAGTGAACTGTTGTCTTTTACAAACTTAGTTTAAATTTCCAATAAAAGAAAAGTTCTTACACTATTACTAGATAAGTTATTCGAAGTTTTTGGTCTAAACATGTTTACTATGTTGCAATATTCAGGTTGGAATGTAACGATCCGTAGGTACCTGGTAGGAATGTAGGTAAAGTCGATGACTGAGATAAGTATACAGGAAGCCTCAATAAGGTTGAGATTTTCTCAAAAACTACTAGAGCGAATTTAATAATTATTTTGCAGTTACATAGTTTTAACTTTTATCTATCAAACAGTGAACGAATTTTTGCTATAGGTCAAGTAGTTTTTGAGAAAATCTCAACCTTAAAAACTCTCCTGTACACCTTTCTCCGTGTTCCACCGTACCATTATACAGGCTGTAGTTTTGATCAACGACGAGCGACTCAGGGGTGATATTATATACACGATTCTGATGCAAAAAAGAAATTATTAAAAAAAAAACTACCTTAATTTTTCATGCAAAAATCCACAAACAATATAATTCGTTGTTACCTACCACGCGTCGCCCGTCGGCCGGGTCATTAACAGCGTGATCGGGCGCCCACGTGCTACGATAATTTCAAGAGTAATCGACCAGAGACTATTATTATAGTGAGCTCATGCTAAGATCCTACTCAAAACTTTTTAAGACTATCGGCCAAGTACGCGCTCAAAATTGTATCTGCCTCGGCCTAAGTATCTAAATAATATTTTAAGCATGACCAATAAATAATCCACACATTTTAATGGTGTTACGTCACAAAAACTTGGGCTCTTGAATATCGGTAAAGCATTTGAGGCCATGGAGGAAAAAATTTCGTCGCGCTCCATGGAGATAGCCTAAAGTATATTTTGTATGGGGACAGTCCGCCATGTTGTCACTTTCACTCTCATACATCAGAAACCGCACATGACCGGGAAATTGCTTCGCGACACGTTTAACCTAGAGATATTATCGACATGAACGGATATCTTTAACACAGCACCCCTGTCCCCCCCTTCGTCTCTATGCGCTCATCGTTGACTGAATTTTTCGCTTGCAAAAGACATTGCCACATTTCAATGGAGCTTTGCCCCACCCACAAAACTACGTGACCATTTAAGCTGTACCTATTATTTTGTTGGGGACTTATTACAGGTTTCATATTGCATAATCATAATCAGTATCATTTTCTAATACTCTCGCAACTCTAGAAGAATAACAAAAAATAATGAATAATTCGCTTCGATTTCTTACTATTTTCTTAAATTTTAATTTAAACCAATGATTTTAATAAAAAACGGAGATACTTTTACATTTATTCGTTATCTTGTACAACTTGCGGTTGATGGTGGGGCAGAATCTGGCATTGTCATTTGTACCGATTTCATGTCTATTCGGTAAGTGGTCTGTGTATTCAACATTGTATGAAAATTATGAGATCTGTTTTGGCATACATGATTATTAATCTTGTTAAACTATATTTAAGTCTCTTTGATTTTTGAATAAATAAAGTACACATGGCTAACTCCATTACCGTCGTTTCCTTGCTTGTTTGAGGCGTTGACCGAGGAAGGGCCGAATATTTACCATTCAGTGGTCTCGAGGTTACGTAATAAATGGCATAAGTTGGAACCGACTCGGCTCCGACAATAGAGCCTTTGTTCCCAACCCCTCGCATTACAGCTTTTATATTTATGCTCGGAAGGTCTAAATTAATTTGGTCTTAATGCCAATAAAATATTGCCCGATATTGGGCATTTACCCTATGATTAGTTATCTAAAAGGTTGTTACTTGTTTTTGTCTAAAAGGGTCGCTTTTAAAGGCTTAAGTTATGGGAATTATTATGAAAATATTTGTAAAGGTGTTACAATTTGTTTAAGGTAATTTAAAGATGAGTTTAATAATGTATTCAAAAATCATCAAAATCACGATATTGAAGTTTCAGATTCGATTCTCGGTCATCATTCCCGTTATGTAGCATATGAACATAGAACAATACTAAATTATACTTATTTAGCGTGTTATGAGTGACTTTTGAAAGCTGCATTTAGGTTTAGGATTAGATGCCTCCATCGCACCTATCGTCTTTCCATTTGCCGTCCCTTGTCAAGTGAATTATTACAAAAATAAAAACAGACTCACGGAAAAAGAAATCTACGAATATAACGACACCTCATATACTAAAATCCATCAATCCTTTTAGGCTATAGGATACTTATATATGGCTATAGGAGAGTGAATAGGCATTTACTAGGCCCGCGTGCTTCATCATCGGCCTCATCGTCACTTACCATCAGGTGAGATCGGGGCCAAACGCGGGTTTAGTCAATCAATAAAAAAAAAACTTCAAATGATTCTACATGTACCGCAGCCCAAATCAAGTGTCTTATTTTGTAAACAAACATGATCGTCTAATGACCCATTGTAACGTAACACTGAAGGAACTGATTGATAAAACCTGTTCATTATTGTGAAAATAAAGTGATCCGATCCTAATAATGTGAAAATAACTATGCAATAATCACAGAACAGCTTAAAATGTTAGTAAGGTAGGGTAGTTTTTGTTTACAAAATAAGACACTTGATTTGGGCTACGGTATACATACTCATCATCATCGTTAGCCCGTATCAGTCCACTGCTGGACGTAGGCCTCTCCCAAAGTACGCCACTCAACTCGACTCTCAGCCTTTTGCATCCAGTCTCTGCCAGCCACCTTACGCAGATCATCCCTCCATCTAGCCGAGCCGTCTCACGCTACCTTTACATTGACTCGAAACATTATCCTTCTATCCGGAAGTCGGTTAATGTTACATTATAACGTTCATGGACAGTAGAAATTACGAAATGACAGTGAAAATTCTCAACTACTGTCATAACCGTGGGGGATTCTAAGTATGTGCGTGTCAAGACCGACAAAAATGTACCTACAACCTTTATTTTGACAGTACACATACCTATTTTCTACACAGAATGACAGTGGGACCGCTCCACAAAGAAAACCGCCTACGAACGCCGCGGGAGATGCCGTTGTGTCTTTTTAAATGCATCAAAATACTACGTCATACGCCGTACTGTCATTTTCCGAATACTCAAAGTACGGCATATGCCGCCACTGTCCATGAGCAGCCACAAAATAAAATTCACAAACTCTTGTTCAAATATAAGTTCTCGAAGTACCCTCAGCTCGATCGACCGAGAAATTGTATTGGGCACGTACTGCACGCTACCAGACGTTCCTGGAAAATCTAGAACTAACGAACCTAGATTTGTATCGTTCTAGAGACAATTCTGGAAACAATTGGTTTTGTTTCTCCACGAGAACACTCGAGCAAAATGATGTCTGGATTCGCGATCGGGATTCTTTAAATTACTGTTAAAAACAAATGACACTCGCCTTAATCATCATCATCAGTCTATTTATATTGCCCCACTGCTCGGGCACAGACCTTCCCTTACATCGAGGGAGCTCGGGGCATAATCCACCATGCGGGCCCAGTGCGGGTTGGCGGATTTCACATGCCTTAGATTTTTTTTTCTTCTACGACTTGCAGGTTTCATCACGATGTTTTCCTTCACCGTTTTGAAAGCACTCGGTAAATGTACGGTAAAATCTTTATTTAACAAAGACAATAAATAATTCGCTTCGATTTCTTACTATTTTCTGAATTCTTAATTAAGCTGTTTTTTCAACTCGCATGTTGTACAAAACTTTATTTTAAACCAATAATTTTAGGAGATATTTTTACATTTATTCGTTATCTTATTCATCATGCGGTTGATGGTGGGGCAGAATCTGGCATTTTCATTTATTATTTTCAATCCACAAGTATTTTTGCGAAAATCTCATCCTTAAATGACACCCCCTGTATACCTTTATCTATATTCGACTGTACCTAAAACAAAATGGCTATCTCTCGCAAATGAAAGCTATCCCCTGGAGAGTGTAATTAATTATGTAATATTGAAGATGAGCATGATTAGAATGGGGCCGCGTATTTTATAATAATTTTAAATTTAAAAGCGAAATGCGCAGAAATGTTGTGTCCAATTTTTTTTCTTACAGGGTTTATTTTTATTTTAGGTAGTTACCTAAAATATTTTATTTAGATGACCTATCTGTTTTTGAACTAATTTAAATTCTGTTTTAATAACTGTTGAATTTCAATCTACTCGTATAGGGTAAGTCCGGGGGAGATGGCCATACGGGATAGATGGCCCACCGAAATATTTCGGAAACTTATCACCAGATGTCGCCTGTTAGCGCTCAGTTCGCTTCACATCGTACCTAAGTGCAACGTCACAGGAATTTTTTGGTGAAAAAAAATACGAAAAGTGAGTAAAATCCTTCTAGTTTGTTCCGTATACTACTAAACATTTTTAGATGGTTTATGTTTTATGTCGTGGTGATATGATTTTGTGAAAATAAAGGGTTTTTATGTATTTTATGCATAGTTCATGAACGGTGTCGTGTTATAACCTCAAAATTTCATATGAATTGTTTCTACTTGTTTACATTATAGGTATGGCCATCTGTCCCGGACAATTAGGAGAGATGGCCATGTATAGTAGGTGTATGATGGCCATATGTCCATCTAACCCTGATACACTTTATTTTTTATTGTGTTGTTCTATTATGTATGAACTATTGACATCTGATGTACATATTGAAACAAGGAGGTGTGTAGAAGAGAAAAAAGATTGAAAGACCAAAAAAATAAAAAAATAAAGTAAGATTGAACCTAGTCAGTCGGAAAAAAAACCCAAGTACGGCGAGGAAGCGAAAGTCAATTAGGAGAATATCTGACAGCAGTGAAGAAGATGCCGAACCCGTTTTGTGTGATGTATCAGACGGAGACGGCAATAATGAAGATGACAAAGTATACAATTAAGTACTGGTCATCTCTCCCCTACTCATATGGCCAACTCACCCGGACGCTACGGGAGAGATGGCCCACTGTGTTTTTTTTTTAAATTAGTTTTAAGGTTCATTTTGCTTACAATTTGTTACTATTGTGATAATTATCCAAAATATAGAAGTCCAAAGTTTATTTTAAAATAAAGATACATACAATAAAGTCTATACTTTTATTTTGACGGCTCTCCAAAAAAACTATGGCCATCTCCCCCGGACTTACCCTACCGGTGCCCAAATCAAGTGTCTTATTTTGTAAACAAAATCAGTGTCTACGCAACTTACGGAAAATTAACTACATACTATTTATTTATTTATTTTATTAATGGACTCGACAGTTCGTCATTTGCCAATGTCATGTTACAGAAAATTCAATATGTCTTCTATCTTCCTCCAGGGGAGTCGCAGTAGCGTCTTCACCCTGGGTAGCCGCGTCTTCATGTCTTCATCCAGAGGAGACGCCGTAGCGTCATCACTCTGGACGAAGCAGCTCGACAGTCACGTTCACTCCCGAGCTTGTAGCGGGAACTCTTGATAAAAGCTTGAAACCGCAGATCTTGCTCAAATTATCCAACAAATTCGCCATACTGTCACTCGCGAACTTTTTCTGATTAATTTAACGTGATATTAATCTCAAAATAACCACTGTAGACAATAATACAAAAATTATCAAATAATTACAAACTACTTACCTGTGAAGTTCGCCGCTGCGGACAAACTATGATACTTACGACTCGTTCCATGGCACCGACCAATTCACGTTACTTACTTATATCAAGGCTTATTTTATTACGTTTTATTAAACACAGTTGAAAGTAACATAATCTTTCATTTGAGATTACATCCTCAACAATCAGTATGCAAAAATGTTCTCTTGATCGGATATATTGTGATGTTAATTAGATAAAACGGGAATTACCGTGTTAAACATTTATTATTGATCCGTTTTATCTAATTAATATGTATATGTCGCAGTAAGATAGATAAAGACCGTAATATAGTTATGTCCCTAGGGATATAACTATATACTTGACAACAATACATTTCGAACGGCTATATCCTTGCGTATTGGGGCTCCGTGTGTTGCACCACACAGGTGTGCATGCGGAGACAAAGTCGATCGCCTCGGCCACCGCGGACTCAGCTGCAGCAGGAGCGCGGGCCGCATTGCTCGCCACAGCGCAATCAACGATGTCATTCGTCGGGCCTTCGGAAGTTCCAACGTCGCCGCAAAGTTAGAACCAAATGGGCTCATGCGCGATGACGGAAAAAGGCCCGACGGGATGACACTCATTCCATGGAAGATGGGACGGCCATTGGTGTGGGATGCCACGTGTGTTGATACGCTGGCGCCGTCCCATCTTCCTGAAACATCACAACGAGCAAGTGGCGCTGCTGCAGCAGCCGAATCCCTCAAGCGGCGCAAGTATAGTGGCCTCGACAGAGGCTACATAATTGTGCCGTTTGGGGTAGAGACGCTGGGTCCCTGGGGGCCGGGAGCGAAGGAGATTTTGAAAGATCTGTCGGCGCGGCTCGTGGAGTCCACGCGTGACCAAAGTGCTGGCCTGTATTTCGCCCAAAGGCTCAGCCTAGCGATCCTGAGGGGAAATGCCGCCAGCATTTTGGGCACGTTGCCGGACAACGGGGATCGGTT
Organism: Tachystola acroxantha; assembly: GCA_963506565.1. Lineage (NCBI taxonomy): Eukaryota > Metazoa > Arthropoda > Insecta > Lepidoptera > Oecophoridae > Tachystola > Tachystola acroxantha. The sequence continues at coordinate 14,042,444 of OY735874.1, read as the reverse complement.
GAACTATCTGTAATGCTAAGCCATTCAGATAGTTCAACCGACCTATTGTATATATAGTTTTTAGTTTAGTTTATATTTTCTAGGTTAATATTATAACAGTTATTTTTATTTTTTTATTGTTTTCGAAATAAATGATCCTCAAAACTATATACCGTAACATAATTATACGAAAGCGATTCTTTACTATGTCACTAGGAATATAGTTATAAAACCGTGGAAGTTAAGTGATATAGGTACTTATATTACTAGATTAAGTTTAGTGAAATAGCTTTCGGAGTGTATCAGCAGCGCCAGCGCCTATTGAAACCTGCGACCGTGACTTGCCTGTTGAGTTTTGCGTGAAAGTTTAAAAAGTGATATATTGTGGTGATATGTGTATTATTTTCCTCCACTAACAAAATTAAAACGAGTTATTCATGAAACTCTACGTCCCTGTAAATTAATTACTTACCTCGTCTGCAGGTAAAATGGTTCTGTAAACATGTTTTTATTATTCAAAAATCCATTCCGAAAAAGCCCTCACGGTAATCAAAGCAGTGAAAATTTAAACAACATTGAAAATTACTTTTGTAATTGCATCTGTATGGCAACGTCATATGGCTGTAGTTATAGAGTAATCTTTAGTCTATGTCTACGCTAGTGCCAGAGGGGCTGCGTTGATTTTTACTAGCCGTCAAATTTCAGATTTTTGGCGAAAATCAGTACAAAAATTTCGTTCGTGCAGGCTTTCACAGGACAAAAAAGCGGATGGTCAAGCATTTTAGGTCCTTTTTAGGTCCTCGATCGTTAGGTTTATACATTTGTGGGACACCTATTGCGAACAAAGTGACGTTTCCCAGTGGTCAGATTCATGGTCAGACCAGTCTGGCCAACAACGGGAAGTTTTGATCCCGTTGGTCATAATATATCAGATTGATTGTCGGACTAATCTGGCCAACGAGAAGTTTTGTTCCCGTTGGTCATGATTGATGGTCAGACCAGTCTGGCCAACGGAAAGTTTTGATTCCGTTGGTCATGATTGATGGTCAGACCAGTCTGGCCAACGGAAAGTTTTGATTCCGTTGGTCTTATATCATATTGATGGTCATACCAGACTGGCTAACGGGAAGTTTTGATTAACGGTCGGATTAATCTGGCCAACGGTAAGTTTTGTTCGAGCGGCCGATAATACTCTCTCTGACAATAGGTAGGCCACTAACTGCACAAGATGAAGAAGAATAGACGTACCTACTCGTAGATTCGATTCGACATTTACATTACCACCTTTTCCATACAAAGTGGTGTAAATGTAAATTTAAAAAAAGATGTGCAAAATGTATTAACTTGCATTAAACTAGTATGATTGTGATTCCTATTAAATTATTCCTTCGGGAAATGTCGCTCCCCTGAGGTAACCCGATGACCTAGTTGGAATCTATACATATAATAAGACTGTAAAAAAGTTGTGTCTGTACATTGGATATTTTTTGAAAAGAATAAATGTAATGTGTTTTAGGATCGATACTGATGCCAAAACACTAATTTTTTGTTTTGTTTGTTTGTTTGTCTGTGACTTTGTGCAAGTATCACGCCATAACTACTGAAGGGATTTTGATGGGAGTTTCACTAGGAGATAGCTTAAATATCCGGACAGCTCATAGGCTACAAGCCATGGCGGTATATGATGTGGAAACAAGGATAAATAGAGGAAGATCTGCCTCCTGATCTCCTCCGTCCTCCTCCTCTACGCAAACGAAGTTGCGGGGTACAGCTAGTGTATAATAAATGTCCCTAGTTGAGATTCGTTTGTGGTGGTACTGAGCCTTTAATAATCCCACCAACTTCGCTCCTATTAGCACCCTTTGAAAACTGCCCGCCATTTCACTTTCAAAACAAACTATGAAGTAATTCCCAGACCGTTGTAAAACCTCAAATGGACCGCAGAATTGTACTCAACTGCCATTTGAACAATGGGCATTGGAGTGCGGTAACGACTGACTACCTTGCAATACCGCTAATGTTTAGGTTATATTTTGTCCAGAGGTTGTGGTTTAGGCATTTGTTTTGTTTGAATTTATTTTATTTATTAATAAACTCACGCCTGATTCCCGTAGAGGTAGGCAGAGACTATGGACTTCCACCAGCTGCGTTTCTGGCACACAGCCCTTGCCTCCTCCACATTCATCAATCTCTTCATGCATGCTCGTCGGTGAGTAGTAGACCGTACTTGGCCCTTTTTCAAGACATCGCCAATTTCATCGACGTACGTTCTCCTCGGTCTACGTCTGCCGACTCTTCCGTTAACAGTCGCTCTGTGTATTTCTTTCGTTACCCTTCCTTCACTCAGGTCACAGAATAACTATCAGATTACTACTTTTATCTACATTTATTTATTTTATTAATGGACTCGACAGTTCGTCATTTGCCAATGTCATGTTACAGAATATTCATCGTAGTCTTCTCTATTTCTCCAGAGGAATCGCCATAGCGTCGTCATTCTGGACGAAGCAGCTCGACAGTCACGTTCACTCCCGAGCTCCTAGTGGGGCTCTTGACAAGGGCGTCACCAGCCGATGGCCGGGGGGGGGGGGGGGGGGGGGAGCTGATCTAAATTACAGATGTGTGTGAGAACACGACGCGGCAGCGTGGACGGAATAGGAGAGACAGTAGTACTCTCCTCTCCCCGCTCGCTCTCGCCTCATCGCCTTTTCAGTACCTGACTAAGGACTTTGCATTGGGCTGGATACTTTTCTAATCTCTAGGGGGGGGGGACCCCCACCTGCACCCCCTTGGCGACGCCCTTGGTCTTGACTTTAGCACGAAACTTCGGATTGCTTATAATGATATTTATTAGATACAAGTGCCCAACGATGACGCCCATGTATTTAAAGTTTTCGTGCATATAAAATAGAATTGAAGCACTAAGCAAATGACAATGCCAGATTCTGCACCACCATCAACCGCAAGATGTACAAGATAACGAATAAATGTATAAATATCTCCGTTATTTATTGGTTTAAAACAAAGTCTTGTACATCTAGCGAAAAAAACAGCGTAATTAAGAATTCAGAAAATAGTAAGAAATCGAAGCGAATTATTCATTGTTTTTGTTATTCTTCTATAGGAGTTGCGAGAGTAGTAGAAAATATTACTGATTATGATTATACAATATGAAACCTGTAATAAGTTCCCAACAAAATGATAGGTACAGCTTAAATGGTCACGTAGTTTTGTAGGGGCAAAGCTCCTTTGAAATGTGGCAATGTCATTTTCTAAAACTCATTTATCGAACTGCCAAAGTACAATAATTGTAATTGTGTGTGATAAACATGTTGCAAAAATTCTTTCACTGTTTGATAGATAAAAATGAAAACTATATAAATGTAAAAGAATTAAGTATTAAATTCCGTTGGTCAAATAGATCATTATACTCATTTACAAAGAATTTAAGTGTATATTTTTACAAACTAATTTAACAATTACTCCGAATATAAGTTTCTGTTATTGTAAGGTTATTGTATTACATAGGCACAGTCGAAGCGTTCACTGGAAGCGTGAATTGTCAATTTCGCGTACGAAACTACGCAATTTAGAAACTTGCTAGACTCTTTTAAGCACTTTTCAGAAACTCCTGTAATTTATATACTGCCAGCGAACGCCGGATTTATAGCTCGCAGCTAAAACAGCCTATTGTGGTTTTTTAGGCTCGAAAAATAAGGTTTTGATTAATAGGTTCCAAGTGTACAATGCCTAGGCTTTTAGAAGTGCCGGTACAACATGGGGTTAGGAGTAATTAATCTTTAGTTATAAACTTTGATTAAGTCGTTTTAACACTGACAAAATGGTTTTATGTTATGCTGTCAAGATCGAGATTCATAGACATTTTTGAGAGCGAGTTTACTGTGAGCTTGCTCTTACACTTTTAGCATTTTGACAGTTTTAAAAGTCGCTTACCGACTTAAATATTGATTCGAATCACGACCTTAGAGAATTTGTAAATATGTAGATAGGTTATATGTGATAAAAAAAGTTCTTCTTAAATGAAGCTGACATCTTCTTTACATGGGACGAAACAGCAATTATTTTGATCTATGAATAATATTGTGTATTTAAGAATGTATTCTTCATTAGAAAATCGTTAAAAGAATAAACTATAAGGATAAGGTGTTGTTACTCTATTGACGAATTTTAAATATTTTTTCTTGTTGACATTCGTGGTAGTTTTAGTTCTTGACATGCCTAATAATTAAATTGATTGAATTTTTAGTTTAGTATAAGTATTATATTGATTATTTATTTACATATTGACTAATTATAAAATTCGCATACAATGTAATTGTTACTGAAATAAATGAATGAATGAAATTATTCTTTAATCAACTTTGTAATCTTATTAGTCTTATTGTATTTAGGCTAGATCGTAATGTGAATAAAGTGTCATGTTTTGGCACTTTATTTAATAAATAAATAAAAACTTTGAAACCTGCTGGTTACCTGATATGGTTCAAATGAAAGCCTATCTAGTTATACGAAGCGTTTTTTTCAGGGTTCCGTGCCTCAATAGGAAAAAGGAACACTTATAGGATCACTTTGTTGTCTGTCTGTCCGTCTGTCCGTCAGTCCGTCTGTCCGTCTGTCCGTCTGTCCGTCTGTCCGTCTGTCCGTCTGTCCGTCTGTCCGTCTGTCCGTCTGTCCGTCAGTCCGTCAGTCCGTCAGTCCGGCAGTCCGTCAGTCCGTCCGTCCGTCAGTCCGACAGTCCGACAGTCCGACAGTCCGTCAGTCCGTCAGTCCGTCCGTCCGTCAGTCCGTCCGTCCGTCCGTCCGTCCGTCTTGAGGATAGGAACCCTAAGAATGAGATGAACTATTCACCTGAACTATCTGACCTAGTTCGACGTGATACCGCGAACAAAAGATCGACCATGATCGCACGCGCCGGCAATCACTCGAACATGTCACTCGAATAAAACAAGTGGAGTGATAAACTACACACATTTTCAGCAGTAAAGAGGAGTACATTTGTCATGACGCGTTCGGTAACTTTTCATCCCATACAGGGCCGCTGTAAGGGAATTATAATGATATAGGGGCGACATTTGTGTCGTGCGTGTCATAAAGCGTCGCGTCGGCGCCTTTGGATCGATGATCATAGTTGTTATATATTGTATTGTACCTATAGCATATATTCAACTGGTGTTATGTGCAAGATGAATAAATTTTCTTTCTTTCTTTCATAGTATATAGTTGAGCACAAGGGTTGATGTTTTTCAAATTGTATTGTAAGTAGTACAGCGTAATTAAAAACAATTCTACAATTAATTCCAATTAATCTTTTTGTAAATATCACCTTAATCATATCCCTACCAAACACATCTTCCACACACAGGTCTCTCCCAGGTTAAAAATTCGTAAGGAAAAAGTATTTTAAACAAAGATTTAAATCGTCGATCACGCGCAGTCGTAAAGTGGTGAATTTCCAACGTCAGTGCTTAGTTGTCCGTCAACCAATGTATGAAATTCACACAATGTGCCCGGCCAATGTATGGTTCTGGCCCCCTGACGATTTAAATCTTTGAGTAATGGGGCCACAGATACTCGTATATTACCTAAATCCGTCCCAGTCCCGCACCCTTATATGGAAGGGTTACTCTCGTTTCGCAGAGTGGCGCACGTGAGCCCGAATAAATCGCACTGACAACTACACAGGCACACCTATTGAAGCAGACAGAGCATACCGGCTCAAAAACGTAGCCAAAACTTTCGAAACTGTGCGTTGGAGTTGCAGAATGAATGCAGCATCATTTAAGTATTAGTTGAGGTAACGACGATGATTGAAAACATCGTGAAAAAAATGCATACTGAAGAAAGAAATCTAAGGCATGTGTTGTGTAATCTATCAATCCACATTCGGCCCGCGTAGTGAATCATAGATCGATCTCCCTCCATGTAAGGCAGTGAGGGTATAAAAATAGACTGATGATGATGAGGTGACACTAGTAGTGATTTCAGAGCGTGACACGATAATTTTAATGGTCGCCAAGCGAGGTCCTGAGGCGAAAGAGTGATTCTTTCGCGATGTAGCATATGAGTGACACTGACAACTGCACGCATAGGTGGCTACGACAAAATCACACCTAGCCTATTGGCCTCAAACTTAGTTTAACCCCACTTCCCTGTCATTTTCACACTTCGTTGAAAAACGTTTAAATTAGAAAGGGACAGAATGTAGACGGTGGACTAACTTTAAATCATGTTTAGGTGTTGCTAACAGAGCCTTAGATTCAAGATATTCCCGCGGGCGACAGCTTATTAAGCATAAAATTGGTCATTTTGGGAATTGGTCAATCTGGGAATTGGTCAATCTGGGATTTTGGTCATTCTGGGATTTTGACATTAGGGGACTGATTCGTTATTACACCAACCAAAATTAGGACATACCCATAATGATGTTAGGTCTGCTTTTCCTTAAGTCTGTGTACAACTCAAGGAGCGCGGGTTCGTCCGCTTCGGGGAATTTCAATTGCCCGCTTAACCTGTTGAAGTTGACGTTTTCATTAACCGTTTTCACTGTGAAAGGACTCTTTTCTATAGAAAAATCTGTTAGTGAAGTTTCTGTCTGTCAGTTTGCGGATTTTTAGTACCTAGTACCTACAGTATTTCAGTTTATCATCTCTCTAGTGGATAGAACTAGAAATGAGTATATCCGCTAGAGAACAAAAGTGACATCGCTCATAGAAAACTGAAATGGCAGTGGGCTGGCCATATCTGTCGTAGAACCGATGGGGTATAGATGGATTCTCGAATAAATTAACATGCTCTAACGAATAGATGAACTAGATTTAGGGACAAACTTATTTATTTATTTTATTAATGGACTCGATTGTTTGTCATTTGCCAATGTCATGTTACAGAAAATTCAATATATTCAATAGTCTTCTATCTTCCTCCAGGGGAGTCGCAGTAGCGTCTTCACCCTGGGTAGCCGCGTCTTCGTGTCTTCATCCAGAGGAGTCGCCGTAGCGTCATCACTCTCGACAGTCACGTTCACTCCCAAGCTTGTAGCCGGAATTCTTGATAAAAGCTTGAAACTTCAGATTTTGCATAAATAATCCAATAACTTCACTGTACTGTCTTAACGTGATATTAAACACAAAATAGTCCCTGTAGACATTAAAAGGAAAATTATCAAATAATTTCGCAACCGTCGTTTCCCGCCATTTTCAAGAGAACCCGGGACAAACTTATCTTTGCGTTTTCGAAACTGATAATGTCATACATCGACATACCAGGCGTCAACTGCAAATATAAGTTTGTAATTACTAAAAATAATTATTTCGTGATAGAATTTCAAATTTACAGTTTTCGGATTTTTTCCTTTACTAGTGCTATAAGACATAGGTTCTTGCCAAATTTCATGATTCTAGGTCAACGGGAAGTACCCTATAGGTTTTGGTTTTCTTGCATTTTCATACAAATATGCCAGAAAATGCGACATAAACAGCGATATCTTTTGATTGCGTTGACGTAGAAGGTTGATTTTTTCACGGCTGTATGAGGGTGCAGACCTGAGTACTTGGTATGAATTTCAACTTGATCCGTCCACGCGTTTCTGAGATATAGGTCTTGACAGACGGACAGTCGGACAACAACGTGATCCTATAAGGTTTCTATTTTTCCTCTTGAGGTTCGGAACCCAAACAAATCGATATATTTATCGACAAATATAGGAAAGCTCCAAATGGGCCTAAATCAAGCCTAAATGAAGGTTATTATCGAAAGAGATTACGGTAATCTGTCGCAGCCATTTATGAAATGCGGTCGTTTAGGCAAATGACTTGGATGTGTTCCGGGAAGGGGGTTTATTACAATTTAACTGATTTTCGTGATTGAACGGTGACATAGGTAATATTATTATCGCATCGTATTAATATATTTAAATATGTATACCGCAGCCCAAATCAAGTGTCTTATTTTGTAAACAAATATGACCGTAGACCTGTTGTGATGTAACACTGAAGGACCTGATTGATTGAATCTGTTTATCATTGTGAAAATAAAGTGATCCAATCTAATAATGTGAAAATAACTATGCAATAGTCACAGAATAGCTTAAAATGTTAGTATTGTAGGGTAGTTTTTGTTTACAAAATAAGACACTTGATTTGGGTTTCGGTTTATATGACGGTCGTTACTACATACCTAAGGATTTTATTAGAATCTATCACGATTATATAATATTTATCCAATATAAGTATATAGTACTTATTTATTGTGATTACGGTTAGAAGTGGATTCACCTAAGAGTGATTAAAATTCCACAAACTTTTGGTTTTGGCTGATAATTCTAAATGCAACCATTGGATTGTGATCCGTATCAGCATAAATATTGATGTGTATATTGTGTAATATGCCTGTTATGTAGGTATTTAAAAAGTGAACTTAGCTTAAAATCGATATTTAATTATTTATTTATTTTATTTTACAAGTTTGGATTACCAACAGCTGTGCAGCATGGTCAAAAGTTGTTACAGAACATATTTTCTACGCAGCCAATAATAGGTAATCGCAAATAAATACATGACATGAAAACTTATCAACTAGAGAATACAAACAATGTGAGGAATAATTGAGGATTATTGTCCATATAATCATTAAATATCCAAATAGAAACTAGCTAGCCTAAAAGTGCAACAAATATTTGTTACAACAGTAGACGAGCGTTAAACCGACGTTACAGCATTTAATATCCTCAATAACAAAATAATGCTTCTCTGTAACAAATTATGTCATCTGTAATGCCGCTGTAACAAATAATGCTGCCGTTATCGGTTTTGTTATCAAAACTGCGCACGTAACGAATGTGCACTGTGCATCGCCGAGCGACCAATAATTGTAAATCAAACTGAAATCCTGGAGCACAATTCCCATTTTTGATACAATTGCATAGATAGATGGCAATGTAATGATTTGTATGGGAAGATGCGGCAGTTGATGGCCGACGACAGACTAGAAAATGGAATAAAATACGTATACAATATAATTATTAATGTTAATATTATGATTTAGGACAATTTTTATTTATTTATTATTAGAAACTTATTTTTCCTCCCAATTTGTTACTGTAATCGGGTGAACTTCTTTTGTGGCGTACTAAGTATTGTATTTGTTATATATGTAAATCAATTGACATTGCTGTGAAGTTTATAAAACAATAAATAAATAAATAAAAATTATAGCTTATATTTACGGTCTGTAATATATTTTATAATAAATATCTAATAAATTAAGTTAAATAATTTGTAGAAAGGTGAACTTAAAGGTAAACCATGAAGAGAGCTCGTAGGTTGTTAAGGAGTACACTATACAGGGTGTAACTTAAAGGGTATATGAAGCCGAAGGGAGGGTGTTCAGTATCGGTAACTGAACAACTATTGTTCTACGACTTTTCGAATAAAAAATAAAAATAAATTAATGTCTCATACAAATCGATCAGCTGACCGGTATGAAATGTATGAAAAGTCAAATAATAAATTCGTGTAAATCGAAAAGTCGTAGAACAAAAGTTGTTAAGCTACCGATACTGAACACCCTCCCTTCGGCTTCATATACCCTTTACGTTACACCCTGTATAGGTTGCTGCTGAATTAGTTGGACTTGGATTAAAACCACTGAGATAATTAAATATAAATTGTATCGTTTGTCTGTGTGGACCAAGAGTTAGCAATATGGACATAATATTTTGATAATGGCAAAAAAAAATTTAATCTATAATTGTTTAGGGATATTTGTACACATAAAGTGACGATGCCAATCCCATCGTACTTATTCTAATTTAACCTATCTACTTAAATTTTATAAAAGATCGAGAACAGCATTTTAGCTGGGCCTGAAGTTGGCTCAGCTAAAATGCCGTGGAATATACCTACATCTAATTTGCATAAACCTAAACTATTGATAACATGCACTCTTTTAGTCGCGTACCTGACACATTCCATCAAAATATGTTGCAAGTCTTCTTTGGCTCCACAATCTTCGCAGTTCGAATGAATAGATTTTGATGGAAAAGATTAGTTGGTTTTTAAATCTAGTTTATCTTTTCGATAGAGCAAAGGTGCGCGAGTCCGACCCGCCCTTGCCCGTTTTCTTTTTATTTAACTGTAGAGAAAATTACACCTTAGGTACGTCACTTCCCAATCTCACATTTACATGAATAAAGCTCAGTCAAAAGCACGTCTTGAAAGTCTTGAAATGTTTTCCTCAATAGCGTTAGGCCGTTCCATCTTCCATCTTCATTTAATATTAACACCTGCTCTGAAAGAATTCCTCTCAGGGCGTACTCTTAAAACATTAGCTCAGGGATGTAATGAAAAATGTTGTAGGAACTTATATTCTCCAGTGGGACTTCGGAAAATCTCTTTTTATTCATGAAAAAGTAGCACAGATTTATATTTTTTCTCTAAAAGATATAAACTGCTTATTGATGGGAAATTTAGTACATAACGCATTGATCTCCTATAAACAACTAGATACACAAAGGTCTTACTAAAACATTTTAAAAAACGTCCAAATAAGGACCTATCATTTTGTTGGGGACTTATTACAGGTTTCATATTGCATAATCATAATCAGTATCATTTTCTACTAGATACTCTCGCAACTCTTATAGAAGAATAACAAAAACAATGAATGAATCGCTTCGATTTCTTACTATTTTCTGAATTCTTAATTAAGCTCTTTTTTTCGAATCGCAACTTGTACAAAACTTTATTTTAAACCAATAATTTTAATAAAAAACGGAGATAGTTTTACATTTATTCGTTATCTTGTACAACTTGCGGTTGATGGTCGGGCAGAATCTGGCATTGTCATTTATTTTGGCTTCCTAGGTCTTGCTGGAAGAAATCTCTCTTTAGAGATAAGCACCACCTGTGTACATTAAATTTTTTATTCCAAATATTTAGGTATCTTCTTTCGCGAACAATAAAGTACCTGTTAAGGCGCTATATGGTTGTCAAAAGCAAGAGGGAGACAGAAGATTCCCTGCAGCGGCGGAGTGAAGAGCACGGTGCAGTGCCTCAATATTCTTACACAAAATATATAACAAAATGTTGGGTACTATAAATACGAGAGCTTGTTTTAAAAAAATCTGATTTTTGTTGGCGTATTTTTATTTCCCTGCTAAAATTCGTAAAAGAACGCCAACAAAAATCAGATTTTTTAAACCAAGCTCTCGTATTTATAGTACCCTACATTTTGATATATATTTTGTATGAATAACTATTTCGGTTTAGATATAATTTTCTATCAAGCGAAGTTTGTCCAATCGTGTATCGATATTCATCAGTATCTAAATAGACACCCCAAGATTGCTATATATTTTTCAGACGTTTAATTTTAGTAGTTAATGCCGTAGCCTTCGTAGAAAAACTGAAAATATGCGCATACGAAGCCTTAAAGTTAAAGTATATTTAATACGAATTTTCGCAGAAAAAGCGTTATGCTGTACTTTTTAAGGAATCCAGCACTGGCTGGATAGAGTTCAACTTTTTTCTTTTTTAAACAGGCTTTGGTGCATTTCTTTGCAGCCTTGTTATGTTTGTGCGGCTAATTATGCTTGCTTTGCTTTGCCATTGCACTACTAATTGCACTGTTTAAATGTGCATAACCACGCTTACAAGAATTCTTTGTTTTTGCAAACATTTTTGTAAAGGTACTTGTGTACCGACTGCATTGTTTGTATCATCATCAGCCCGTATCAGTATCTGGACGTAGGCGTCTCCCAAAGCGCGCCACTCAACCCTACTCTCGGCCCTCTGCATCCAGTCCCTGCCAGCCATCTTGCGAAGCTCATCCTTCCATCTGGTCGGGGGGCGTCCCACACCACCTCTACCCGTTCGTGGCCTCCATTCGAGAACTCGTCTACCCCATCGGTTATCGGTTCTACGACAAATGTGACCAGCCCACTGCCACTTCAGTTTACTGATTCTCTGAGCAATGTCAACCACTTTTGTCTTCTGGCGGATATACTCGTTTCTTATTCTGTTTAACAGAGAAATGCCAAGCATAGCTCTTTCCATAGCTCGCTGAGCGACTTTGATCTTGTGGGACATTATTGTTTGTATCCTCTCTTTAAGAGCCTTCATAGAGCCAACTAGCGCCGCCAATCTTAAAAAAATAATATCTCCCAATATAATCAATTTTATTAATAAAAGCTATTTACAAAATGTTTATTACGATAAATACTATTTTTCAATATACAATACATGGCATAATTGCGACAAGCTAAGCTGTAGTTCACAAATGTGCGAAAAACGGGCGATTTTCCCAATTATGCGAACTACAACTTATTGAAATTGAATCAAGTTCTGAATAAGCATTTAAAAAATAGTATTTATCGTAATTTATTACATTTTGTAAACAGCCTTTTTAATAAAATTGATTACATTGGAAGATATTATTTTTTCAAGATTGGCGGCGCTAGTTGGCTCATATCAGGCCCTTAATTATATCTTCTTCTTTGACATATCATTGCCTAATGGGCCTTCGTTATCGTTAAATGAGAATACAATGGTGACGATTGTCAATTAGTAAAAATTGGCGAAAAGATTTTATCACTCATCATTCATTATGTGCCTCTATTTTTGAATGCGTGCTCTTACAACTGTGCTGTATCAAAAACATGGAAACATACCCCCCCCCCCCCCCCCCCTTCCATGTCTTTTAAAATGAAAATTATATCTAAACCGAAATAGTTAATCATAAAAAATATATATCAAAATGTAGGGTACTATAAATACGAGATGATGAGGGGTATGTTTGCGATTTTTTCTATCGAGCGAAGCTTGTCCAATCGTGTATCGGTATTCATCAGTCTCTAAATAGACACCCCAAGATTGTTATACATATCTTTTCAGACGTTTAATTGTAGTAGTTAGTTCCGTCCGCTTCATATAAAAACTGTAAATCCGCGCATACGAAGCCTTAATGAAAGTAAAAACACTTAGCTAGGCCCTTTTGTAGGTAATAAAAAAACTATTCCGTCAATAGCCATTCAATAAAAGATGAGGTGGACGGCATTATGCATGACGTCACAGTCGGCTTGCTGTCGGCCGTCAGAGGATCATTTGTCAAGTGACAAACATCATGGCATGGGGCTAGATGAATGCTGTTGGAGAAGGCAGGAAATAATAATTAAGAGTGGTCTGGAGGAGCTCGGTGGCTCAGTGGTTGGGTCAATGGACTTGCGATACGGAGGTCCTAGGTGCGATTCCCAGCCAGGGCAGCCATGTACCAATGAGTTATCCTCGGTTTTTTCGACGGAAAAACTTACGTACATTTACCGAGTGCTCTCAAAACGGTGAAGGAAAAACATCGTGATGAAACCTGCATGCCGTAGAAGAAGAAATATATATATATGGCATGTGAAATCCGCCAATCCGCACTGGGCCCGCGTGGTGGATCATGGCCCCAGCTCCCTCGATGTAAGGGAAGGTCTGTGCCCGAGCAGTGGGGCAATATAAATTGACTGATGATGATGATGAAGAAGAGTGGTCTGAAGTGTGGCAGGGTTTGGGCCTTTGTGCAGCAGTGGGACATTGTTAACTAAATAAACGACAGTCTAAAGTAGATAATGGGGAACTAAAAAATTTAGAAAATAATTTAGATAGACATATGGGTAACTCTAAATATATAAGAATATCTAAGTTGTAGAATGTATAATGTAGGTAAAAAAAATATCTAGGTTGAGGTTTCAGCTATTTTAAAATTGCCAAAACATGACCGTTATTTCTTGATTTTAGTTATTATCACAGAAAAAGGAGTGTTATCGGCAATACAAGTAGAAACTGATGATTTCTAACTGAATAAAATAAATATCAACCAACGCAATGAGTTGCAAATATAATGACGTAACTAGTTAAGGACGTAAAATTTTCAAAACACCAAAAACCTGACCCAATTAACGATCAAATTGGAGACAATATTGTCACCATTTCCCCATGACACAGTTTACATTTCTCCAGGGAATTTACCGTGAAAAAACCGAAGCTCTCCCGGTTCACTGGTTACATTTACGGGCCTTGTTTGGGCTGAGCGTTTGTTTTCGTGTCGAGAAGGTGGAATATTTACGTTTTTGTGAACGTGTTTCCTCAATAATGACACCGGAACGGAATATGGTGATTTGTTTACTCTGTGTAGTGGTTGCCAGAGATTAAAGCCAAGGATACATTAGGGGACAAATGTCCTGCGACACGTGTCGCCAGGGACGTCGGGTGAAGTAGCGCGACGTTGCCGGACTTCGCGCGACATGTCTGGCAACATCGCGCGACACTGACGTCGCTACGGACATAAGTCGCGCGATGTCGCCAGATATGTCAGGCGAAATCGGCCGGCTTCGCTTGACATGTCGCCGATACATGTCGTAGGACATTTGTCCCCTAGTGTATCATTGGCTTTAAGTCTTTGATTATTGCTATGGTTTTCATTATTGCATGAATTACTTACCAAAAAAAACCGAATAATTCTACTTACTTACTTACTTTCTTTATAGTTTATTGCACACAAAAATTATTCATCATCATCATCAGTCTATTTACATTGCCCCACTGCTCGGGCACAGACCTTCCCTTACATCGAGGGAGCTAGGGCCATGATCCACCACGCGGGCCCACTGCGGATTGGCGGATTTCACATGCCTTAGATTTTTTTCTTCTACGGCATGCAGGTTTCATCACGATGTTTTTCCTTCACCGTTTTGAGAAATATTACTTACAAGATAATGTTTACATGATAATGGAATAATAATTAATTAAAATATTTATATTATTTTTAATATTTAATTTTGTGGAAAAATTGCATCCTCGGTCAGTCAAGTTATGGTGGCACTTCACTTGGCTATTCTTATTTGCGTATTTGTCATAGTTGCCATGTCTGGTTGATATGCTTGACAAAATATTCGTCTTATTTGTATGCACATCAAGTATTTGACAAATACGACAAATATCCAATAGCGAATACGAATAGCCAAGTGAAGTGGGAGCATTATTAAGACGAATTTGATAATACCTCATTTATATCAAAATCCATCAAGCGATTGCAGCCCCCTTACCATGAACTCTTATAGCAGGATTACTTCAATATTACTTTGTTACTTCGTAGCATGACGACCTTAATAAGCTTACTTTAAGGTCGTCATTGTACAAAGTAACAAAGTAATATTGAAGTAATCTTGCTATAAGAGTTCATGGTAAGGGGGCAGGAGTCTAGAAGGGACTCGATTTTTAGAGACATTTGAAGAACATTATCCTCCTAATTTCGATAGCCAGAAAAAGACAACAAAAATAATATTAAACTCCTTTAAATTATAAAACACAGAAAAATACATAATATGTAAGTACTTACATAGAAAAAAATTACAACTTGAAATTAAAAATATTTGTTACACATACCTACTTACTTACAAGGTGACAACCTTATTTATATACTTAGAACTAACTGAAAATAATATGCGTAATAGGAACGCTATCAACTTGTATGCAAATGCTGCATACGAATTTCTTTTAAGCAACCACTAACGCTTAAAAATCCCGTTCATGGTATTTAGTGCTAAGAATGGTTAAGGTTAAGTGAAAATAGAGCATGAAATATTTATTTATAGGACAAAATATACCTCTAAAACTATTTTTACTTGTCAGCTAAGTGTCATAGTTCCACCCATAGTTAGTACCAAAATAGGTTACCAGCGGAAAGTTGAGAGTATTTCAGGCCTAAGTGCCGCCTGTGTCCGCCAGCATTTATCAGAAAATGTCGTGAACGAACCACGGAGTCACTGTAGCTCGCATGGACGAAAGAAAATTGGGTTCACTGAGGACCCAGTTTAGTAAAATCTACCTTGAGCTTTTGTAACTATCAGAGTAGATTTTACTAAACTGACTCCTCAGCTTTAATGCAAAAAGAAAATGATTCAACATCATTCAAATAGTTACAAATGTGTTTTATTTGCATATTTTGGCTCTTTCTCATACGAACGGCTAGGGAATGTTTCTGACAACTTTGGTATCTTTAAGGCAAGAGTGAATTAAATTAAATTTATTATGTCAAGCTTAAAACTAATACAATAATATACTTACTAATAACTATATTATCCGTTGAACCTTCGTCAATCAAATAACCCGCCCCTTGTCATACCCTGGGCAAAGGTGCCCATAACGCTCGCGGTGTTGCCGCGTTGAATGACTATGGCCAACCTTTGCACCAGGTAGGACCCGGAGCGAGAGTCACAACCAAAGTCAAGAGTGAATAGGCATTTATTGAACTTATTTTACTCACAGTCAGGTGAGATCGTTTTTATGTCGTGGATATAGCCTGTCATAAAAAAATCTAATTAAATTAAAAATTACGTCTCTCAGGGCATTCCCAGTCCGATGTATGTCGCAGTCTGGCTGGCTGATGGTTCAATGGTAATGGGCGCGCGACGCGACGTTCCATTTCACAGAAATGAGCTTTTATTACGAGGAAGAATATTACCCTTGTATAGGTGTGAAGGAAATCATGATGGAATTTATAGGTGCTCCCATTGTGCAATTTTTCATTTCCATGTTCTTATTACAATTAGATTTTAGACGATGTTGACAAAAATATCAGCTTACCTACTTCATTTTTATTCATATACTGCAGCCCAAGTCAAGTGTCTTATTTTGTAAACAGATATGACCTGTTGTGATGTAACACTGAAGGAACTGATTGATCGAACCTGTTCATCATTACGGAAATAAAGTGATCCGATCTAATAATGTGAAAATAACTATGCAATAATCACAGAACTGCTTATAATGTTAGTAGGGTAGAGTATCACTTTTTAAACTTACACGGTTTGTAACCGTAATACATATTAATTAGATAAAACGGGAATTACCGTGTTAAACATTTATTAATCGAAATCGAAATATCGAGACATCAATAATAAATGTTTAACACGGTAATTAAACATTTATTATTGATGTCTCGATATTTCGACAGCATTGCAGCCATCATGGTCACGAGTAGACCATGATAGCTGCAATGCTGTCGAAATATATAAATGTTTATATATATAAGGAAGACTTGCAACATATTTTAATGGAATGTGTCCGGTACGCGACTAAAAGAGAGCATGTTATCAATAGTTTAGGTTTATGCAAATTAGATGTAGGTATATTCCACGGCATTTTAGCTGAGCCAACTTCAGGCCCAGCTAAAATGCTGTTCTCGATCTTTTATAAAATTTAAGTTAATTTAGAATAGGTACGGTGGAACACAGAGAAAGGTGTACAGGAGAGTTTTTAAGGTTGAGATTTTCTCAAAAACTTCTTGACCTATTGCAAAAATTCTTTCACTGTTTGATAGATAAAAGTGAAACCTATGTAACTGTAAAAGAATTATTAAATTCGGTCCAGTAGTTTTTGAGAAAATCTCCACCTTATGTAGGCCCCCTGTATACTTATCCTGTCGTCGACTGTACGATGGGATTGGCATCGTCGCTTTATGTGTACAAAAATCCCTAAACAATTATAGATTTAAAAAAAATCTAATTAATAGTTAGTAGGGTAGTTTTTGTTTACAAAATAAGACACTTAATTTGGGTTGCGGTACTTATAGTTTAGTTGTATTTAGTGAAAACATAATTAATCAGATTATGTGTGAGCACGTGTTACAATAGCAATAACCTTTGTGACGGCATTGAAGACTCCATCAACCAGTCTTTTTCGCTTCGTTTAGTTATCTACAACTGTTATCTATTCAGCCTAGACGTTTTCGTTCTTGTTCAGTGAGAATACAAAGGTAACAATTGAAAATTGTGTAGTAGACTTGGTGTGAATAGCTCGATAAAGATTATCTCTCAGATTCTCTGTAAGCGTCTACGAAGATACCTAAGTTTCATTGTGAGCTTAAATTCTCTCTCGTAGGTAGGATCTCATAGTCATACTCATTTATTTTAACCTTATGTGATGATTTCCATTTATAATATTAATAATATAATTGAATAAATACCTCTAATATAGTATTTGACACTGGCCACTAATAATGTTAGGCTGATTGGCATCGAACCTTTGCCTCTTCGGGGGAGATGGGTAGAAAAAAGAGGTGTGATGAATCATGGTGAATTGATTCCATGAAAAGCGCGCGAAACGACATTATCTACTTTTTTGTGAAAATTCTAACTAAATAGTTTCCGTGGTATTTAGTGATTAATCATCACGTTAAGTTAATCAGGAGATGTCCGCGAACGTTTCTATTAGTTGGAGTGCTCGAAAGAAGTCGTGTTTGTGAAGTTTTGTGCTCTTAGCAAGGTTTCCTTTTGCATAACTTGATGCTTGCGTGGATCATTGAGTTATTTCGTTTAGGGGTTTGGGAGGGTTGTGCGTAGGTTTAGGTTAGGTTATATTCGTATATATGTATGTATTTATAAGAATTCAGACATTTTATTAACATCAGACCAGGCTGTATGCCCTAGTTGGCTTTGCCTTTCCCTCTGGGAAGAATTTTACAAAAAAAAGTATCTAGGCTGCCAGCCAGCCGCAACCACGAAGAAGATGCAATCATCTCTAAGGAGGCGCAGTCATGAACATCTCAAAGTTATTTGTTTACAAAATAAGGTACTTATTTATTTATTTTATTAATGGACTCGACTGTTCGTCATTTGCCAATGTCATGTTACAGAAAATTCAATATATTCAATAGTCTTCTATCTTCCTCCAGGGAAGTCGCAGTAGCGTCTTCACCCTGGGTAGCCGCGTCTTCATGTCTTCATCCAGAGGAGACGCCGTAGCGTCATCACTCTGGACGAAGCAGCTCGACAGTCACGTTCACTCCCGAGCTTGTAGCGGGAACTCTTGATAAAAGCTTGAAACTTCAGATCTTGCATAAATAATTCAATAACTTCACCGTACTGTCATTCGCGAACATTTTCTGATTAATTTAACGTGATATTAATCTCAAAATAACCACTGTAGACAATAAAACAAAAATTATCAAATAATTTCGCAACCGTCGTATCCCGCCATTTTCAAGAGAACCCACCTCAAAGTTATTTGTTTACAAAATAAGGTAATTGTTTTGGGCTTTTGGTATATGTCAATGTATGTAGTTTGCATAGTCGTATTGCTCTGAAACGGCGTGTCATCGGCGGACGATTGGTTTTTCAATTAAATTCACAGTGCAGGGTCGAGCCATCAGATAGAACAATCACTGCACCGATTGAAAATCACGGAAATGATAGAACGGAGAGTGAACAATGTCGAGAAAATAGCAATATCAATGCCCAATCGACGGCAAACGATTGATGTGTACCTCTACATTCAACAATATGTGGAATTACTTTATCTATTTCTGTTATTAAAGCCAAGGATACATTAGGGGACAAATGTCCTGCGACAAGTGTCGCCAGGGACGTCGGGTGAAGTAGCGCGACGTTGCCGGACTTCGCGCGACATGTCTGGCAACATCGCGCGACACGGGTCGCCAGGGACGTCGGGTGAAGTAGCGCGACGTTGCCGGACTTCGCGCGACATGTCTGGCAACATCGCGCGACACGGGTCGCCAGTGATGTCGGGTGAAGCCAGTGATGTCGCCAGATATATCAAGCGAAGTTTCGCGAAGTCGCAAGACTTCGCCTGACGTCGCTACGGACATAAGTCGCGCGATGTCGCCAGATATGTCAGGCGAAATCGGCCGGCTTCGCTTGACATGTCGCCGATACATGTCGTAGGACATTTGTCCCCTAGTGTATCATTGGCTTAGTTACACAACTTTATAAAACTACAATAACATAATACAACTACAGAACTCTTGGGGTTAAGCTCGCCATTGTAAATATTGTCTCCGAAACTCTGTATTACGATTGCAGTACGATTTCAAGTCTTACGACGCAGATAATAAGAACGGTACTAAGTCCAATTTGTTAGTAACAAAAAAGTCTTAGGCAACAGCACGCACCGTTGTTATATATAGGTACCTATTCAGTTTTTCTGTACAATATGTAAATAATGTAAATACCACGGAAACTATTTAGTTAGAATTTTCACAAAAAAGTAGCTAATGGCGTTTCGCGCGCTTTTCAAGGAATCCCTACACTTATGTAAAGTAAAAGTAGTACAACACGTACTTACATTGTGTATTCAATCATGCAATAACATAACGCACCAAGGCAAATGCATAAACAAAACGCATTATGTGATAATCTGTGGTTGACACCGAATGTGAATTTAATTTTGTGATGTGTTTGGGGTTTAAAAGGAAATATACGAAATATATATTCTCTTAATGTGTTTTGGATCTTTCATCTCAGAAGTGCGATAAATTGTCATGCCCAAGTTCGCCTTATTCTGACAATTTTTTTCCTCGAAACTTGTTCTGATTGAATTCCATCATGGGACGTGAATCGTCGTCAGAAAGTGATGATAACCACAGCGAGGAACGTCGGTCACGTTCAATCAAGAGAAAACATCATGGCAAAAGTGTTAGAAGTCGGAAAAGTCGTAAGCGCAAGCGTGTACGTTCGAGCAGTAGTAGTAGCGCTCACACACCAGTTTTAACTCGCCGCATGCGGAAGATAATGTGCACTCGCCCTGTGCGCACACCAAGTGAGGCTGAGGACGTCAGTCGACGTAGTTGTGAACAAAGTCACACCGAGGTCCCGCAAGAAAACGAAGCGGTAACAGATGATACCGAAAAACGCCGAAGTCGTTCTCGTGAACGGCGTCAGTTTTATCCTCTGCGAAGGCGAAGTCATCGAAGTAGAAGTTATACGCGCCGATTGAATTCCAGTGACAGTCAAGGTCGGAAGAGCAGGTCCCGTGAGCGCAGGCAAGCTCGCACACCGCGCAGCCAGTATTTCCAGAGAAATAATTCCAAGGATGAAGAGTATGTATATAGTGCCAACCAGCCCGAGACTAGGAGTAATTATAAAACTGACTCTAATTATAACACATTTAATGTCCTGACCGAGTTAGTGAAGTGTTTGAATAGCCGACCCGAGGGGAATAAATTTCCTATGTTAGGTAATGTGATACCAGATTTTGACCCAATGGTAAAAGGTCAGACGATACATACATGGTTAAGTAAAGTGGACGAATGCGCGAAGTTATATAGATGGGGTGATGACCAAATTATTCATTATGCCATACCAAAATTAACTGGGGTTGCTCGGGTATGGTATCAGTCATTGCCCACTATGTCATTTTCGTGGTCCGAGTGGAAAATAAAATTAACAGAATCTTTTCCAAGTAGTGATGATTATGCAGAACTTCTTACGGAAATGTTATCTAAAAGAGTTAAATATAATGAATCCCTTGAATTTTATTTTTATGAAAAAATAAATCTACTAAATCGCTGTGATATTAAAGGTAGGCGTGCCGTAGACTGTCTATTGTATGGAATAGATGATAGGTCTGTAAGGTTAGGTGCTAAAGCAGCAAAATGTCAGGTACCGGAACAAGTACTAGAATATTTTCAGTCGATAAAACAACAGAATCGGGAATTTGATAAAACAAAAAATACTCACGATAGAAAAAATTTAAACACTCATGTTCCGAATCCTGGCAGCCACAAACCTACCAAACCTACATCTACCAGTGTTATTTGTTTTAATTGCAACGAGTCTGGCCATTACAGTTTTAGATGTCCTAAGAAAATTTTAAAGTGTACAGTCTGTAATCGCATAGGACACTTGGCGGCAGATTGTCGGGGATTTCCAGGTGACGGTAAAATAAAACAAGATAAAAATAATGAAAAAAGTGTAATGCAGATAAATTATAATAAGGGTAACGATGAAAAATACAAAATATATTTAAAGATAAACGAACAATTAATTAAGGGTTATGTGGATTTAGGTAGTCAATGTACACTTCTGCGTTGTAGCGAAGCTACTAAATTGGGTGTAATTTGGACTGTAGGTGAACTCCCGTTGTTAAGGGGAATAGGGAATAACATCGTAGTTCCCTTAGGGACTGCATCCGTATTAATGGAAATTCAGGGAATTGCCGAATATGTTGATGTTTTCATTGTGGAGGATAGTGTCATCAAACACTCTGTGTTAGTTGGTCATAGCTTTACGGAAAAACCTGGTATTATCATAACTAAAACATATGACTCATTAGTTTTTGAGCGCCACATGCAATCAAAATTTAATATAAGTTCAAGGGTGGACATGACAATTCCACCAAAGGAATTAATCGCAGTGCCGGTGAAATGTGAAGTAGATTATTCAGGCATCGTGTACATTAACGGGTCATTACGTGGCAAACCAAATAATGAATACTATCTAATGCCAGGTGAATATACTATTATAAATGGTAACGGGGGATTATTAATACAAAACGTTTCAAATAATTCTTTGCAACTTCAGAAGGGACTATTGGTTACACGTGCAATGGGTATTAATAAATCCCTGGACGTTAATGTTTTGGACTTAGGCTCTGATCTCAAATGCGATCTTAATTATGGAGATAATTTAACCGAAAATGAATTGAAACAATTAAAGGAATTACTGAAAAGGTATGAGCACGGGTTCTCCAGCAGCCTGAAGGACTTAGGGCTCACTAATGTTGTGCAGATGGAGATAGAATTGAACGATCCTAAACCAGTTGTTTATCGACCCTACAGGCTTTCATATCCGGAGCGAGAACAAGTTCGAACAATGGTACAGGAAATGATCGATGCTGATATCGTTTGCGAGTCTAATTCGCCTTATGCTAGTCCAATTCTCCTGGTGAAAAAGAAAACTGGAGAGAAAAGACTTTGTGTAGACTACAGAGCATTAAATAATAAAACACGCAAAGAGCATTATCCCCTACCATTGATCGACGATCAACTTGATATGCTAGCCGGGAATTCACTATTTATCACTCTTGATCTCGCATCTGGGTACTACCAAATACCAATTTCGTTAGGGTCGCAAGATAAAACTTCTTTCGTCACTCCGGATGGTCAGTACCAGTTTAAGCGCATGCCCTTTGGTTTAGCGAATGCACCTTCGGTTTTTCAACGCGCTATGAACAGAATATTATCAAAAGCCAAGCTTAAATACGTACTAGTTTATATGGACGACATACTTATTCCAGCTCATAACTTCAACGAAGGCCTCGCTCGTTTACAAGAGGTTTTGGAACTTTTGTGTGATGCAGGGTTAACACTAAAGCTTCAAAAGTGTTATTTCTTCTACGAAGAAATCGACTTTCTTGGTTTCCAAGTGAATGGCGAAGGAATTCGCCCTGGGTCTAGGAAAACAATGGCCATATCAAATTTCCCTCAACTTCAGAATGTGCACGATGTAAGACGTTTTATTGGACTCGCTAGCTTTTTCAGACGTTTTATAAAAGGGTTTGCCCTAATAGCTCGACCACTTACCGATCTCCTGAAGGCAAAATTCGATTGGAAATGGGCCGAAGAACAAACGATAGCTTTCAATACGTTAAAACAGAAATTAACCGAACGACCCATTTTAGCTTTGTATGACACAAGCCTAGAGACGGAGTTGCACACAGATGCCTCGAAGCATGGCGTAGCAGGTATTCTTATGCAGCGCGCTACGGACGGCTTGCTTAGACCCGTAGCATATTATAGTCGGAAAACAACAGCTCAGGAACAAAACTTGCATTCTTTCGAATTAGAAACACTCGCTGTTGTTGCATCGTTAAGTCGATTTCGGGTGTATCTTCTAGGCATAAAATTCACAATTATAACTGACTGCAATGCTTTGCGCACAACACTCACTAAAAGGGACCTTATCCCTCGCATAGCGCGATGGTGGGTCCAGTTCCAGGAGTACGATTGTCAAATTGAGTACAGAGCCGGATCACGAATGGCACATGTGGATGCACTCAGTCGTGGTCCTGTAACTGAACCTACTAGCGAAGATGATAGACATGTGGTCGATGTATTACAAATAGATGTAAAGGATTGGATTGCGACAGTTCAGAGTGACGACGAAGAAATAAAACGGATCAAATGTATCTTACAGGACAAGCAAACTAAAGCAGTTACTGATGTTTACAGAAATTATCAGCTTAAGGGCAATTATGTTTACCGAATAGTAGAGAATGGTATTAGGTGGGTAGTGCCAAGGGCGGTTCGGTGGCAAATATTACGAATGAACCACGATGACGTCGGTCATTTCGGTTTCGAAAAAACACTGAGCCGTATTAAAGGGTCATTCTGGTTCCCGAAGATGAGACGCTTTACAAAAAAGTATGTACGATCATGTTTAGAATGCGCTCATCATAAGGCACCGGGCGGTCCTAAGGAAGGCATGTTGCATCCAATTCCTAAAATAGAAGTGCCCTTCCACACCTTACACGCCGATCATTTAGGACCGTTCATTCGTTCTAAGAAAGGTAACACGTACATTCTCGTTATTATCGACGCATTTACAAAATTTATAAACATAAAGCCAGTGAGAGACACTAAAAGCGCTTCTGCAATCAGAATATTTAGGGATCACTTTAGTTACTTCGGCACTCCAAGTCGCTTAATAACAGACAGAGGTTCATGCTTCACAAGTGCGAAATTCAAACTATTCACGGAATCGCATGGCATTAAACACGTGTTGAACGCGGTTGCTACACCTAGATCGAACGGACAAGTAGAACGATATAATCGCACGATTATAGATGCTCTGGGCACTACATGTCACGGCCAAAACGATAATATATGGGACGAGCACATAGGTGACATCCAACTGGGGATGAATACTACTGCCAATAAAACCACTGGCAAAAGTCCGTCAGAACTATTATTCGGTTGTAAATTTATTAATACTACAGCGAACATATTGAATGACGTAATCAGCGAAGCAAATGAATATGTATCTGGAGAGGGCTTACAAAACCTGAGATCAGAAGCCAGTGAAAGGATTAAGAAACAGCAAGAAAGTTCCAAAAGAGCTTTTGATAAAAACAGAAAGCCTGCGACCGCGTACAACATTGGTGATCTCGTTAGAATTGAGAGGACGGTAATAGATAAAGAGAATTTAGGCAAATCAAAAAAACTTATACCTAAGTTTCACGGCCCTTATCGTATCATGAAAATATTACCGAATGACAGGTTTTTAGTAGAAGACACCCCTCTCTCTAGGAAAGGTAACAGACGTTATGAGAATATAGTATCCCTAGACAAAATACACCCTTGGCTTAACTTCAAAGGGTTTACCAGTGAGGGCAGCGAAAATGATAATAGTGGGGACAGTAACAATTCGTCTTAATTCTGTCATTATGTGTGCAATGTTGTTGATTAACATTGTTATCATCATTATGATGCAACTGAAATTATGATAGTCATTTCTTTAGCTGCTAAAAACTGGTTAATGCAAATCAAGATTCGATTTTATTTTATTGATCATTGCTGATTTGGTTAAGTACGTTCTGATAGTCAAGCGGTACGTATGGGTTGTGATGTGAGCGGGCTGGTACAGACTATGAACAGCACTTGAGAATTGTGCTCTACTGATAACCGCAGATCATATCCAACAGACCATGCCTGACCATTGATGTACGGATGACAGCCACTAGAAAAGTTACATTACGATTACGGTACGACAGATTTAGGGTAGGACGTAGATTATAAATAGTAGTTAACGTGACAATTGGCTTGTAGTTGTATGATTTGTTACCTATCTGAGGTCAGTGCAGAAAGCGATTTGTACCGATGATTGGTACGGCACAGATGGCCGCAAATACGTGACTTGTTGTGCTTTACGGTTTAGGTCCGCTAAACAAAATAATAACTAACGTGTCAATTGTCGTGTATGATTTGTTACCTATCTGAGGTCAGTGCAGAAAGCGATTTGTACCGATGATTGGTACGGCACAGATGGCCGCAAATATTTGAGGTCAGTGCAGAAAGCGATTTGTACCGATGATTGGTACGGCACAGATGGCCGCAAATATTTGAGGTCAGTGTAGAAAGCAATTTGTACCGATGATTGGTACGGCACAGATGGCCGCAAATATTTGAGGTCAGTGCAGAAAGCGATTTGTACCGATGATTGGTACGGCACAGATGGCCGCAAATATGTGACCGGTCATGCTTTACGATTGATTCACGGCAGTACCACCAATCAAAATAATATTTATTTCAAATAGTAACTCAAGCTAATGACTTCTAATCCTATCAGTTACCTATGTTTACATTGATTGAAGTCACTGATTTTATGTATATTCTAATACGCATAAGTATAATAAGTTGTTTGTATTTTAATTTATATAACACATGTGTTCATTTATCATTATTTGTATTCTATTGCTGGGCGTTATGTTCTATACATTTTTTTTTCTCTCGTTTGTTAAAAGAGTTTCAGTGCATATTTTTAGTACTTGTGGCAGGCGGGAAGTGAGAGGACTCACCTGTATATTGTAAAGGACGGCCGAGCTGTAAAGTAAAAGTAGTACAACACGTACTTACATTGTGTATTCAATCATGCAATAACATAACGCACCAAGGCAAATGCATAAACAAAACGCATTATGTGATAATCTGTGGTTGACACCGAATGTGAATTTAATTTTGTGATGTGTTTGGGGTTTAAAAGGAAATATACGAAATATATATTCTCTTAATGTGTTTTGGATCTTTCACTTATGTTTAAAGAACAAAAGAAGATGATTGTCAGATGTTTTTTTCATTCTCCTGTAAATAATCATTGCTGACACCTGTGACTTGTGGGTTCCGGATATGACGTAGGTGTGTCCATATAGCACGTTAATTATCGAAGCATACATATATTTTACTTTTGCCTTGTGTTTTTTCTCACAATTAAGGCAATGCGCAGACCAGAGTCACGACTGTTTTAAGACAGACTTGTCGCTGAGCAGTTCCCGTAGGTATTAGACAGCTTTGTCTATGAGACGTCGCGTTTGAAGTGTGCGCGCTTCATAATGTTTGTAAAGCAATAGTCTGTCTAAAACAGTCGTGACTCTGGTCTGCGCACTGCCTAAATAGTTATAATTGTAAATATCAACACGGCGTTTTATTATTCGGAGTAACTTATGGTTACTCCAAAACTTTTTGAGATAATCGCAATCTTAGTAACTTTTTTTTATTAAGGTTATAATTTATACTTGCTATACTTATACCTTTGTCTTCTGCTCGTTTCTTATTCTATCTAACAGATAAATTCCAAGCATAGCTCTTTCCATAGCTCGCTGAGCGACCTTGAACCTGTGGGCCAGTCTCACCGTCAATGTCCACGTTTCGGCTCCGTAGGTCATCACTGGCAGGACGCACTGGTTGAAGACCTTAGTTTTTAGGCATTGTGGTATTGAAGACGAGAAGATATGACGTAGCTTCCCAAACGCTGCCCAGCCCAGCTGAATTCTCCTGTCACTCTCTTTCTCGAATCCGCCAGAAGACAAAAGTGGTTGACATTGCTCATAGAATCAGTAAACTGAAGTGGCAGTGGGCTGGTCACATCTGTCGTAGAACCGATAACCGATGGGGTAGACGAGTTCTCGAATGGAGGCCACGAACGGGTAAACGTAGTGTGGGACGCCCCCCGACCAGATGGAGGGATGACCTTCGCAAAATGGCTGGCAGGGACTGGATGCAGAGGGCCGAGAGTAGGGTTGATTGGCGCGCTTTGGGAGAGGCCTACGTCCAGCAGTGGACTGATACGGGCTGATGATGATGATACTTATACCATTTAAATGCCTATTTCCCCCAGCATAATACTGACATGGGAAGGTAAGGGATACGAGTGGCCTGCGGTTGTATTGCCGACTCAATATTCAATCGCTCGCATTCAGTCGGACAGACAAATAGAATTGCAAATAGATATCCCATTTCCTGGGTGTCAATAATTTATAGGGTTCTATGTGTGTGCGTGTATGTATGCTGTTGGTTTTATAGTCGAGGGATGTTATTAGGGGACTATAAAATACACGAATATGCGTGAGTATCTATCTCTAATAGGTTTATTTTAATACATTTGAATACACACATAATTAAAGTCAGTAGTATTCAGATACCCACCGGTCTAGGGAGACATACTAGTCTTCAGAGACCCATGGGTGGGTCTAGGGAGGCATACTAGTCTTCAGATACCCACCGGTGGGTCTAGAGAGACATACTAGTCTTCAGAGACCCACCGGTGGGTCTAGGCAGACATACTAGTCTTTAGAGACCCACGGGTGGATCTAGGGAGACATACTAGTCTTCAGAGACCCCACCGGTGGGTCTAGGGAGACATACTAGTCGGCAGAGACCCACCGGTGGGTCTAGGGAGACATACTAGTCTGCAGATACCCACCGGTGGGTCTAGGGAGACATACTAGTCTGCAGATACCCACCGGTGGGTCTAGGGAGGCATAGTAACTAGTCTTCAGAGACCCAACGGTGGGTCTAGGGAGACATACTAGTCTGCAGATACCCACCGGTGGGTCTAGGGAGACATACCAGTCTGCAGATATGCACCGGTGGGTCTAGGGAGACATACTAGTCTTCAGAGACCCACCGGTGGGTCTAGGGAGACATACTAGTCTTCAGAGAACCACCGGTGGGTCTAGGGAGACATACTAGTCTTCAGAGACCCACCGGTGGATCTAGGGAGACATACTAGTCTTCAGAGACACACCGGTGGGTCTAGGGAGACATACTTGTCTGCAGATACCCACCGGTGGGTCTAGAGAGTCATACTAGTCTTCAGAGACCCACCGGTGGGTCTAGGGAGACATACTAGTCTTCAGAGACCCACCGGTGGGTCAGCTTGGTGGGTCCCTGAAGACATAGCGGTAAGATCGCTTATGCTTCAATATGGTTTGTTACAGTATTTATTTTTATAATCAGATTATTATTCATTGAGACTTGCTATAAAGAGATATTATTCTAATTCTGTTTTAACTATAGTTGCGAATACTTTAACAACCACAGCTAATCTTTTCTTTCCGTGCACCACCGACCTCTCATATTAGTTAAACAACCGTGAAAGGGTAAATCTAAAATCTTGCTTTCCTTAAAGTCTTGATATCAGTTCTGTCTACAACCTACTTCCGTCTAAAACCGCAACTACTTTCTTTAATGAACGTAGCATTTCGGCGGTTGGAAGTTTAACGGCGAAGCTCGCGTGCGATGGTTTAGATCCTAGATGGTTTAAAATTGAGATACTTTTGAGTCATTTCTACTAAACACTGGCACCCTTTATGCAAAGTGTTGTAAATGTTATTTACCAAAATTTAGACCTACTAAAATATACACAAAATATTTACTTGTAAAAAACGATAGGTATTAATATGAATCTAGCTAGAGTTATTGTCGAAATACTGTGTAAAAAATATTACTTTGCAGCTTTTAACGTTTTGCCAAAAGGGCAATGGAGGACAGGCAACTCTGTGGTGTTAAACCAGTTTTCTAAGAGGATACAGTAAATATTTACTAAGTAAGTACCTATGTTATAACTTAGTTTACTAATCATCATCATCAGCTTGTATCAGTCCACTGCTGGACGTAGGATCATGGATGTATCGCAATTCCCGTGGCTCGTCAACAATGGTACGAGGTGGAACACCCTAGAAAGTTTAGTCGGCCCCTTCAGGGCGGCGAGCCCGACATAATCAACACGCTCACCCGGGCGTGGTGGTACACGTAAACGTGTTTTACCTGGAACAAAAAAAGGCTTTCTGCATCCAGTCTCTGTCAGTCACATTGCGAAGGTTATCCCTCCATCTGGTCGTGGGCGCTAAACACTACGTTTGCCCGTTCGTGGCCTCCATTCGAGAACTCGTCTAACCCAATCGGTAATCGGTTCTACGATAGTGGCTAGCCCACTGCCACTTCAGTTTACTGATTCTTGCTGTTATTCATAAACCTAATTAAACCTTCCCTTAACTCGTGTTGCTATCCCATTCGCACTTCGTTAAAAAAGGTTAAGATAGAAAGGGACAGAGGGCCTAAACGGTGGCTTAGGCTTAACTTTAAATCACGTTTATGAATACGCAGCTCTATGAGTAATGTAAAACAGTTTTGTAATGGGAAACTTTATTCCTTGCATATATTAAAGTTAGATAATCAATATTTTACTGGGGGAAAAGGTTTCCCCGCGTAGTAGTGGCTGGTCGAAGGTATCTCCGCAGTAAATGCTCCGTGGTTTGAACGGCATTAATATTTCCTATGCACTGGCATCCCGGCGCGGTTTGCACTCTAGCTGCAATATGCAATAAACTTGAGCAATTAAGTTCGTTTACTGCATTGGATTAAACTTTTGGCATTTAGTGGATTTTCTTAGATTTTCAGTCACGCAATTACTTTTTTCTCTTATTACCTTACTTTATGTTCGCACGGAAGAAGTCACTGTTACGGAAGTTGGTTCCGTAGACAGGTAGAATTTAGAATAGATAAGATATTAGAGATTAGAAATGATAGATTAGTTAGTTTAAAAATAGGTTTATTAATAATAGTGTCTCAGGGTAGTGGGTACTAGTTCGGTCTAGATCTGTAGCCTAGGTTGTAGAATCAGGAGGTGGAACACCCCAGGACGTTTAGTCGGTATGCTGCCCCTTCAGGGCGTTGAGCCCGACATAACCAACACGCTCCCCCGGGCGTGGTGACACATGATTTGCATGTTTTACCTGGGTTAAAAAAAAAAGGTTGTAGAATGGGTAGGACTGGCCTGCTCTGTGCCGAGGGTCTGCAGGGTAGCCAGTAGAGACTCCGTAGACTTCAGAAGACAGGAACTCGGTAGATATGTAGCTGGAGTGTTCCCAGAGCTGGATCAGGGTCTGGAGTTAGATCTTCTACTGGATTTTTATTTAAGACAAGTGATTTCAGAGCACTGTGATGGTGGTGTGGTGGTGCAGGAAATAAGAACGGTTTAAAGTCCAAAGTGTTACTCTTGATCTGCTGTTAGCTGTACATTATGTTTTGTATTTTTTTGCATGTGTTGTGTCTTTTATGTACAAAATAAAGTGTATTTGAATTGAATTGAAAAAAGTGATTCACACATTTTTTTATATTTGTTTAATTTTCTATTTACATGAATACTCTAAATAACTTGACATTGGGTAAAATACTTTCTTTATTAAGAGCCTTCATAGAGCCAACTAGCGCCGACAATCTTAAAAAAAAAATCTTCCAATATAATCAATTTTATTAAAAAAGCTATTTACAAAATGTTTATTACGATAAATACTATTTTTCAATATACAATACATGGCATAATTGCGACAAGCTAAGTTGTAGTTCACAAATGTCCCAAAAACGGCCGTTACAACTTAGCGACATTGAATCACGTTATAAATGAGCATTTAAAAAATACTTATTTATCGTAATAAACATTTTGTAAATAGCATTTTTAATAAAATTGATTATATTGGAAGATATTATTTTTTAAGATTGGCGGCGCTAGTTGGCTCTATGAATGCCCTTAAGAGGAGAAGCTATTATATAAAAAGTTATTCTAATGATGGTTGCATTTTTAGGGTTCCGTGCCTCAAAAGGAAAAAAGGAACCCTTATAGGATCAGTTTGTTGTCCGTCTGTCTGTCAAGACCTATATCTCAGAAACGCGTGGACGTATCAAGTTGAAATTAATACCAAATACTCAGGTCTGCAACCTCATGCAGCCGTGAGAACTCAAAATTCTACGTCAACGCAATCAAAAGATATGGCCGTATGTGTCGAATTGTGGCGCATATTTGTATGAAAACGCAAAAAAACTCAAAACCTATTAGGGTACTTCCCGTTGACATAGAATCATGAAATTTGGCAGCTAGGTCTTACAGCACAAGTAAAGGTTTTTTTTTGTTATTACAAATTTATATTTGCAGATGATCAACTAATAGTTACGGGTTTTGATATTTTCTTGCATGTGCGCTATGCGAAACGAAAATCTAAATGATAAATGGAGAAAACATTTCATCACGACCGGGATTCGAACCCGGGACCTCGCCATTCCGTGGCCCGCTCTATCGGTCGTGATGAATTTTTTTTAATAGTTACGGGGTTAAATTGCGTTGCACGGATGCCTCGGTGCACAAGTCCAACTCGAACTTGGCCTTTTTTTTCCTGAGATTCGAAATCCCTAAAATCAATGACTCTATTCTACTTCGACATTCCACTAAGCTATATGTATGCAGATATACACGCATCACATCACCGGCCACAGAACACCGCCCCAACACCGAGGGCAGTAGATCGTCCACTTGATTGCTTTTTAATAGCCCATCCTATCACCCGAGATCGCTCTTACGTACCTACTCGCAGGTCGATCGGGCTCTACTCGTCGTTTTGCCGAACGTGATCGATTTTCTACGATTTTTTTTCACCCTTTTTTAAATTACACATTTTCTCATTCGACCTAGGTAAGCGGGTCGTTTATTTTGAATACTATTTGCTCGGGGCTTTATTTGTGCTAAAATCACCGCCCACGAGTTTATGTACGGTCTACAACAGAAAAAAGAAGTACAGGAGAGTTTTTAAAAAGATATTTTCTCCAGAAGTACTAGACTGATTTTTGAAAATTCTTTACAATTATATAGTGTGTACTCTAAACTATAAGATAAGATAAGATAAGATAAATATTCATTATTGCAAAAATAAAATAAAAAAGTATTACACAAAAGAAATTGGCTAATACAGTTAGTATTACAATTGGCGGTCTTATCGCTCAAAGCGATCTCTAAAACTATCTACCAGTAAAATAATTTTTACAATCTGACAAGTAGTTTTTGAGATAATCTCAACCTTATTGAGGCCCCCTGTATCTAGGTATTCGTACGAGTAGGTTTATTTGTGGCATTCTATAGCCTATACGGCCTAAGGGCCGGCGTACAACGTCACGGCGCGGCGCCGTGCCGTTGGATGGCGCGGCGTGTCACGGCGTCTGCCGACACCGTCTATCGGTACACGATGTCGGCCGGTGCCGGTCCCAGGCGGACAACATTCGCGCCAGTGGACGGCGCCGTCCACTGGCGCGGTACACGGCGTCGTCCGCCGGCGCCGTTCTGTTGTTGGCTGTTGTTGTTGACGCTGTGGACGGCGGACGGCGCCGGTGGATATCCACTGAATATCCAGCAGTGAATATCCAGGAAACCCCTAAGAAGCGTCGGTTTTAATAATAAATTGATACAATTGCATGTTGCAACTCACGTTACAATTGTAATGTCGCGTGCCTTCAAAATGATTTATAATGATAGTGGCTGTTAAAATTGCCCAGTTTAAACTATTCTGATGCCTATCGCTTGCTTTTAGCCTTTTATTGTCCAAATATGAAATATCATTCGGGTTTTTTGATATTGTGTCTTAATGATCGTAATAATTAAAGACTATCGTACTACATTACTGTGTTACGGGGCGAGCTTTGCCTATTTAGTTTCGGTAACGAATTGGAGGCAAACTCAAAGTAATATGAAGAAAACTAGGTATTCGGCTTTAAATGACAATGCCAGATTCTGCCCCACTATCAACCGCATGATGTACAAGATAACGAATAAATGTAAAAATATCGTTTAAAGTAAAATTATTGGTTTAAAATAAAGTTTTGTATATCAAGCGAGTCGAAATAAACAGCTCAATTAAGAATTCAGAAAATAGTAAGAAATCGAAGCGAATTATTCATTGTTTTTGTTATTCTTCTATAGGAGTTGCGAGAGTAGTAGAAAATGATAGGTACTAATTATGATTATGCAATATGAAACCTGTAATAAGTCCCCAAAAAATGATAGGTACAGCTTAAATGGTCACGTAGTTTTGTAGGTGGGGCAAAGCTCCATTGACATGTGGCAATGTCATTTGAATAAAATAAAGCATTTTTCATGAATATACAATGTTCGGGTTAGAATTTATTAATAACTAGCTGCTACCGGCGACTTCGTCTGCGCATGATCTTTATAAATTATAGCCTATGTGTTATTCCGATGTATGAGCTTATATTATTGTAAAGTTTCATTAAAATCCATTGTAGCTGCATATAGTGTTACCTCGTCTCCGCCGCCTACCCCTGTACCCAGTAGGCGCGGCAAGCACGACGTTGACGAACTATAACTCACCTGCATAGCAAGTGCGGTGTTTACACTTGCATTGTAAGCTGCTGTCAGTCTATTAGTAGTAAAAGTTTTCTTGCATGAACGCGGCCTTACATCAATACAAAATGGCGGATAAAAGTTAGTCAAAGGATAAATCATATCGCGTTTATAAGATTCCCTTTAGAGACTCCCCTTCATTCCGCTCCCAATCCCCACCTATCACGCCTACGCGAATGAGGGGAACAAATGAATGAGAGGTATTTTTACACTTCCCTTATACAAGGTGTTCATGAGAGTCAATTGCCGGGAAAAGGTTTTAGCACGTAGTTTTGTTCCCGGGAATTGGATGCAGGCGACACTTGGAACATAAATCGAGAGAAATTGTCATTTGTTTTACGATTGTATTGTGGGGGCAAGCATAACAAAATACTTGAGGGCCTAGCATTGATCTCCTATAAACTAATATACTAAGATACTTCCAGGAAGTTCACAGCGAACCGAAGATCCGAAGATAGCGTTATTGCGTGTCTGGAGAATACACTGGTCCATGAGGTATAAACACATCATCAGACTCTGTAGAATGATTCAAATTCTTTATTGCTTCACCATATGGTATGTTACAGCTGTTAATTCACAATGATCCAGTTCACCACATGACAGTTGACACCCCGTGAGGACACAGCAATACTTGTTGAAGCTTCTATTTGTGCATATTATTCATAGATACATTTATATTTAAAAGTTATATAACCATTGATCTCCTATAAACAACTAGATACACAAAGGTCTTACTAAAAACAATTTCAAAAACGTCCAAATAAGGGTCCATTGTAACGTCCAAATAATGTCCAATAAAGCAAATGAGAGTCCATTCATCCGTTTGGACCTTCTTTGCGCTCGGACATTTTTAGAAGGCAAACTGTGTAACTAGTTGTTTATAGGAGATCAATGGAACACAATGAATAACGGAATCATGTTTCTTAAAAAAATCAAGCAAAATGAAATTGAAAGGCTTCAAGAATTGATTAATTACGATTTCATATGCAACGGAGTGACCGGAAGGGCGGACATCGATTCTAGAGAGGCTAATAACACCGTTTCAGCATTCAACACTCCCTCTGCAGAGGCGCCACGCCTCTGACGTGAAAATGTGGCTGAACGAAATATTAATAGCTTGGAAGAGCTATTATATTACTACGGTAATTGTTGACTGCATAAATCAGAGCAATAGGAGATTGGTAAGCGCCGTCTTGTTAATTTTATGCGAGGATTGTGCGGCAAAATGCAAGATGCAAACACCATAACCAACCGACACGCCATACAACGGATTAAATATGACTATCTACTGATGCGCACAGATGCAGCTAGCGTACACATGCTACGGCGCGTGTGTGCGCAATGTGCCTAGGGCTAGGGCTGCCTCGCTCGAAACAGAAACTCATGAATGACAACACAAAATAGAGAAAAAATTTCATCACGACCGGGATTCGAACCCGGGACCTCGCCATTCCGTGGCACGCTCTATTCCAACAGAGCCATCGTGATTCGTATCCAGATCGTGAACTTTGTCTCCATATTCTCGTCTGAGGGAATCTACTTTTCTCCATTTATCATTTAGATTTTCGTTTCGCATAGCGCATATGCAAGAAAATATCAAAACACAAAATAGGTTGAAGAGTTGGCTTGTCGAGCAGTCCAGTTATAATGAATTCTTGGAATTAAAATATAACAATAATGCAATCTAAGTATGCGTTTATTTCTAATCGACTTATTCACATTTTGAGGTAATTTACCTACACAGTGACGATTACTGGTTTCCTCTTCGTGGACCATAATTATTATTATTTTTTTGATGTCGCCATGGTTTGACCTCACTTGTCACTTCCCTTGAACCATGTTTTTATCACTTTCACACTTCCTTAAAGAACGCTAAGTTAGAAAGCGACCGTTTGCTACCGTAGAATAACCTTACTCCGCGCTTATGAGCAACACGCACTTCAAAGATAATGAACATTGATCTTCCTTGTTACAGATTAAACTACGCACTAGCCGGGTTGCGGCCGTGGTGGTGGCATGCTTGCAACGTTGCGTTGCACGCGGCGTGTTGCGCGCTCGTGGCGCGCGCGTGCGTCACCATCGCGAGGTTACAGCGGCCGTTCGCGGCGCTAGCGGCCGTGCTGTTCGCTGTGCACCCTGTACATACTGAGGCGGTGAGTGACCAAGCTACGCATTGGCTGGGTTCCGGCCGCAGTGGTTGCATGCGTGCAATGTTGCGCGTCACCATCCGAGGTTACAGGGGCCGTTCGAGGCGTTAGCGGCCGTGCTGTTCGCTGTGCACCCTGTACATACTGAGGCGGTGAGTGACCAAGCTACGCATTGGCTGGGTTCCGGCCGCAGTGGTTGCATGCGTGCAATGTTGCGCGTCACCATCCGAGGTTACAGGGGCCGTTCGAGGCGTTAGCGGCCGTGCTGTTCGCTGTGCACCCTGTACATACTGAGGCGGTGAGTGACCAAGCTACGCATTGGCTGGGTTCCGGCCGCAGTGGTTGCATGCGTGCAACGTTGCGCATCACCATCGCGAGGTTACAGCGGCCGTGCTGTTCGCTGTGCACCCTGTATATACTGAGACGATGAGTGACCAAGCTACGCATTGGCTGGGTTCCGGCCGCAGTGGTTGCATGCGTCCAATGTTGCGCGTCACCATCGCGAGGTTCGCGGCGCTAGCGGCCGTGCTGTTCGCTGTGCACCCTGTACATACTAATGTCGCATTGTACGACGTGTGTTGCACGTTCGTGGCGCGCGAATTAAATGACCGAAGCCCGTTTTTACGTTTTAAAAATGATTTATTTTAATTACAAATGAACCAACTTATACCGAAGCCTAGATTACAATGCCTTAATTTACTATGCTTAAAATTAAAGTAAACTAATTAGCAACTCTGCAATACAAGGCAGTGTGACGTATGTCCTACTTATTACTGCTGACTTGTATTGCTTACGAATGCTAGTTTCGGTTGGTCGCCCTTAACCGCGCGTGCATCTTACGAGGTTACAGCGGCCGTTCGCTGTGCACCCTGTGCATATTGAGGCGGTGAGATACGCATTGGCTGGGTTCCTGCCGTGATGGTTGCATGCGTGCAATGTTGCGTGCCACCATCGCGAGGTTACAACGGCCGTTCGCGGCGCTGTTCGCTGTTACAATTAAATTGACTATTTTGACTGTGATATGGAAATATGTGTGTTTGTCTGTCGCAGGTAGCCGGAGTAGTGGGCAGAGCCGATGTGCTGGCTTGTATATTCTTCCTGTCTTCGTTGTTAGTTTATCATAGGTAAGTAGCCAAAATAAGCATAAATATCCTGGAATTCCAATCGTCTCATTTATATAATAATAATAATTAAGTTGTAATTTCCAATCACTGCAATAGTTTATGCACCTGACGGGGTCTGTCATTGAGTGCATTCTGATGCTCTCAGAGACGGGTCCCGCTAGGTGCATCACATATCCCTTCAAATTAAAGTTATCTAAGGGGCCTCTACGCGTTGGACCTATGTCTCCGTGCAAGCCTATCAAAGGACCGGGTTTTCTGAAACCCGTGATACCTGGAGAGATAATAATAATAAATAAATAATAAAAGTCTTATTCACGACACACACAATTCAGTTATAAATGGAACAATACAGAAATAAACCTGTTACATACATATGAGATTATGTGTGGGTGAACGGGCGGGATCTCAGCACAGATGCTGTTTTCCAGCCCCCGTCCGGAACCCTAGCTGCCACATGCCTACATGCAATAACGCCTACATAAAATAAAATAAAAAACTACATATACCTGCAAGAAAACTTTTGCGAGTAATGTCAGACACCAGCTTGCTAGTGTAAACTCCGCACTTGCTTGCTGCGCAATTTACACGTGCAAGCTGTTAGGAGGGTTTAGGTGCAAGACTGACTGGTTCAAGTCCTGTCAATGTGAATTTTTTGTTCTATTTTTTGGAGAAAATCAGATATTGACAGGATTTGAAAATCATTAACCCTCCTTAAGTTTTCTTGCCAGTGGAAATACGGCCTACACGTATTACAGAATTCCTTGCGGGTTTCTAATTAATAAATCACTCTCAGCTCAAAAGTCAATATTGGGAACTCAAGATGGTGTCCCTATTGATAAACGTAACTTCGATGCGCGTTTAGGAATCGGGTATCACGTGAGTAACGCCGTATTAATAAACACACTTGACAATGTATTTGCTGATTGCAGGCGAACCGCGACTTGAGAAAGACCCCTCAAGATTGGTTTATTAATAAATGACATACTTGAGATAGCGATCACGTCTTGAGAGTGTATCATATACTGTCTTTAAGTGTTCATTGTATTAGTGTTTTTGTGTCTCGTTTATTTATTCACTGTATGCTGTATGTTACTATTTTATTGTGGCGTTTTAATAAATGCATTTTCTTTCTTTCTTTCTTCTATCAGCTGAATTCGGTCTTGAGCGCCCTCAAGATCGAATTCAGCTGGTTTGAGCTCAGACTATTAATACGGGCCTAAGTCTTCGGCTAGTGCTTATAAGCTCTCTCTTTTTGACATTCCATAGCAAATTGACGAAGAACACATTTGTAATAATACTTTATTAGCAATAGCAACTTTCATTATTTATTTTTCTAGACAAAGGATTCTCCTTAGCGCAACTTTTCACAAACCCCTAGATAAGCTCATTCAAACAAAGCCCGTTTTTTGAAAATGGCGGGAAACGACGGTTGCGAAATTATTTAATAATATTCAGTTTAATGTCTACAGTGGGTGTTTTGTGTTTAATATCACGTTAAATTAATCAGAAAATGTTCGCGAATGACAGTATGGTGAAGTTATTGAAGAATTGAAGCAGGATCTGAAGTTTGGCGCCATGGTCAAGATTCCCACTACGAGCTCGGGAGTGAACGTGACTGTCGAGCTGCTTCGTCCACAGTGATTGACGCTACGGCGTCTCCTCTGGATGAAGACATGAAGACGCGGCTACCCAGGGTGATGGCGCTACGGCGACTCCCCTGGAGGAAGATGGAAGACTATTATACATTGAATTTTCTGTAACATGACATTGGCAAATGACGAACTGTCGAGTCCATTAATAAAATAAATAAAATAAACAAACAAAGCCCATTATAACGAGTCTCTGCGAGTCTCCAAGATGAATATGACATGGCAAAACAAAGTCACCGGCCTATTACTCACGATGATAAAGCGCTCGCAATCGGAGAACGAAAACATCTTCGTCACAGCACGTACTGTATCTGCCTACACTCATAAATCACAATGTCATCTTGAATTCTTGAAGAACTTTGGGAATGTTATGCAAAATTTCGAAAAGAATATTATCAGAATTGGTTCTCTTGAAACTGGCGGGAAACGACGGTTGCAAAATTATTTGATAATTTTTGTTTTATTGTCTACAGTGGTTATTTTGAGATTAATATCACGTTAAATTAATCAGAAAATGTTCGCGAGTGACAGTATGGTGAATTTGTTGGATAATTTGAGCAAGATCTGGGGTTTCAAGCTTTTACCAAGAGTTCCCTCGAGAACGTGACTGTCGAGCTGCTTCGTCCAGAGTGATGGCGCTACGGCGTCTCCTCTGGATGAAGACATGAAGACGCGGCTGCCCAGGGTGAAGACGCTACTGCGACTCCCCTGGAGGAAGATAGAAGACTATTATATATTGAATTTTCTGTAACATGACATTGGCAAATGACGAACTGTCGAGTCCAATAATAAATTAAATAAATAAATTATCAGAATTGGTTTTATGCATTATTTAACAAAAAAACGATGAAAATTTTCTAACCGTTGGGCAGGACTTGAACCTGCGACCTTGTCATTCTGTGACAAGTTCAAGTCCTGTCCACAGCTAGAAATTTTTCATCGTTTACAAAAGGATCGTATGGATTTTGAAATGGTTAAAGTTGCAAGTCCAAAGTCGCTCAGCGAGCTATGGAACGCTATGCTTGGCATTTCTCTGTAATATAATTTAATAATAAGAAAATAATTTGTTTACAAAATATTATAAGACACTTGATTTGGGCGGCAGTATAAGAACAAACATGTCTCGAAACACAAGTCCCACCTTTCAAATTCAATTTTTCTGAAATAATTGTTTTTATCAGGTCGACCCAGGTAAATATTGTCCATTGTTTCCAGACCTACCACCAACAAAAAGTGTGTATGGCTGAGCATAGTGCTAGGAGCTCTGAGTATGCTGGCCAAGGAAACTGGAGTCACGATCCTCCTTCTGAATCTAGCCATCGACTTCTACAGATGTTGGCCGTTTGTTAGAAGGTATGTACCAATTTACCAGGGTTGCTGTAGTAATCACAAACCTATTAAGATAGTCATTAGAGCGGTTTTCGTTACTCGCGAAGCGGTCAGTATCAGAACTAAAATCTCAACAGCATAACTGCATTTGTGCTGCAACTTCAACTTTCGATTAAACGCAAACGTGTGGTACGTTGGACCACCACTTCGATAATCCACCAAACCGCACTGAGTCTGCGTGGTGGATCACCGCCCGAGCTCCCTCGATGTAATAGAAATACATTTTCTGAAATAAGACTGTTGATGAAGTAATTATTAGTAATATTAACGACTTCAAAGGTTTCAATTCGTTCCTTACCAAGTTTGATAACCTAATGAAACGGGTATTAATTAGGCAAATTCAAATGGTATTCTTTATGTAAGATAATTTTAAGGTAATCAATAAGCCCTTTCAATCCTTGTTCGGAATTAACGATGTTACAACATTTTATCAGAAATTCAAAGACGATTTCGAAGCAGCAAATTAAACTAATTCTTAGTGAAAGGTTCATGAGCTGCTAATTTCGTTCGGGGAATTGGGTATGCTAATTTATTTGAAATCTTTTATATGTTGCTTGTTCTATATATATAGATATTCTGAAAGCTTTTTAATGTACTGTATAAAGTGATTATAAATTGACGAATAAATTTCAGACAATCTATTGCCTACGTGTTATTCTGTCAGATACAAAATAATGAAACTAAATTATTTATTAACTGAGACAGTTTCCGAGCAATTATTAATATTTATTATGCCTGAACTAATTATGTCTAGGATTACAGAAATAAATTAGGTACTTATAAAATGGAAACAATATAAAAGACGAACTTCAAAGAACTAGCATATTTTATGGATAGAAAACTAAAGACAGATAAAACATCGTACGATCAAAATTCTATGAACACCTGTGAAGAGCGAGTTACCTAAAATTTTGTCTGAATTAAGGCATCAGTGCCTCAAACTAGGATTCTCTGTATTAGGTCCATACTTATAACCTAGTTGATCAAAGGCGGGCTTAGACAGAAAAGGCCATGTTATTCAAAACACACAGATGTTTATCAATTTAGACATATAAAACATAAAAAAAATATATAAGTACATAATAATTATCTACCTAATTCTAGGCACGTCGTCGTCTAGGCCCGTCCCGCGCGGTAGGGTGCCCAGCGCACTGGCCGCATTGCCCCGCTGTATAGCGAGGCTCAGGCGCTGGGCAAAATACTCACCGGCTCTAAGGTCCCCCGAGGCGAGGACCAGTCGAATAAATACCTCTCTAACCATTCTCTTAGTATCGGATGACCACGGACCCATAGTCTCCACGGCCAAAGCAACAAACTCATAGTTGGCAGTAATTTTGAATAACTACAGATGTTTTGAATAACTCCTAAACATTAACGAACATATTGAATAAAGACAAAGATCTATCGATAAGGTTACACCGAGCACCGAGATCTTATGTCTCGCTCCCAAGGCCAACGTCCTTCAGAAATCGTATGATGCACTTGGATGAGAGAGTTTTAATATCCTCGGGTGGCATTATGTGTCCACCTAAGGCTCGGCTTCTGCTGTAAATGAGTGCTTCACATACACAGAGGATATGCATGGGGGTTCCTCTGCTTCACAGCAGAATCTACAGGCAGTAGTGTCGGACTTAATAATACGGTACTCTATTGAGTATTGCCTTATTATTATACTAGGCAGTTTGAGTAACATCTGTTTTAAACTGGATTGAAGAAGAAAATTATGATCTCATTAAGATTGGGATTTTCTCCAGAACAACTTGACCGATTAGAAAAATTCTTTCACTAGATAGTTTAGATACCATAACATGCGACTTAAGTCCGACTCCGAGATCCCGGGACATGTAAGTGTACCCAGTGGCTCAGAATCGGACTGTCCATGATATCCGCAATACCCTTCAGGATGCTGTTAGGGCTGCCGCGAACCCGTCGCATCAGGGACGCGACCCTTTTGCGTATGATGGCATGGAATCCGTCTACGCCGGCTTCCGCAAACAATGAGTCCACTGTATACTTTTATCTGTGTTAGACTGTACCAACTATTTCTCAGGTCACTCTGCTCCTTGAAGATCGAAAAGAAATGCACGGGTCTGTCAATACGCAGCATCAAGGTGCTGGTGTCTTTGGCCCTGCTAATTTGCCTGAGGCTCGCGCTACTGCAGGGCACGTGGCCAACGTTCTCGGCACAGGACAACCCTGCTGCCTTTCACCCTAGTTTTACTGTCAGGTGAGAGCTCTTGAACGATTTCATTTTATTATTTGATATCAGGGTGTTGGTACAAGCTTTAAAGGTCAATGCGACCTCAAAGGTCTATTGTGGCCGTGCACCGAGTTCTTATATCTCGCTCACAAGGCTAAAGTTCTTCAGGAATCGTCTCTTGAACGATAGCCGATGGAGTAAGTGCGTTCTTATGTGGAGACCCGGGGATGGGTAGACTCATCTAATAGACCACCGGCTAAAAGGCTAAGGCGGTCCGACGTCATAAAGATTGCTGGCTCTGTATGGACCAGGAAACCTTAGGATCGGGCCACATGGAGGATTCATAGAGCGGCATATGGCCAAGAATAGGCTGCAGTATGCTGAGGAAGAAGAAGGATAAGAACTCTTGAATTAAACGTAGATGGCGATGGTGATTGTTTTAAACTTTTCAGGGAAAAGTTCAGTCTTAGGCTACGAAGAACCTCAACAACTTACATTACCGGTATTTTAGATACTTCCAGATATTAATTGGAAAAATATTGATGTCAACCGGTTCCATTATTGGATTTTGTTCAGTTTTTTCCTCAACC
Source organism: Tachystola acroxantha (assembly GCA_963506565.1). Lineage (NCBI taxonomy): Eukaryota > Metazoa > Arthropoda > Insecta > Lepidoptera > Oecophoridae > Tachystola > Tachystola acroxantha. The sequence goes on along the minus strand of OY735874.1, from coordinate 13,999,330 downwards.
ACTTTAACTAAGCGAGAGGTTTTTTACTAGGAGCGGCTGTCCACAATAGTTGGAGATCTCTTAACTATTGGGATACCTATTGATTGTGGCTTCTATTTCATTAGCCACTATTTTACTAGAATTTGTTTATCCACTTAATTGATCATCCTTATTTTCTTTTTAGCTCTTTCACATATTATTTTCTACCCGGACAGTTAAATTAAAATGGTGCTAATACCTGCTTCGTCTTTCTAGATTGATGACATTCTGCTACCTAGCTGCCTTCAACTGCTGGCTGTTGCTGTGCCCCTGGCAGCTCAGCCACGACTGGCAGATGGGGTCCGTGCCGCTGATCACCAGTGGCTGGGACCCTCGGAACTTAGTCACGTGTGCTGCATTTGGAGCCTTAATGCTGCTATGCTATAGGTGTATTGCTGATTTAGAGGTAATTGGTTATTTCCTCATTTGTTTTATTTATTGTAAAAAAGTTATCTCTTCTAATCTTCTAACTCACATCATAACAACTTTTAAACTGAAGCGCTGCCTGCGCTGCTTACATTTTACTACCAAATCAAATACTTATGTATTTAAAGTAGTTTTAAATATTTATAAGTAGTTTTTAATATATTTCATAAATTTTAGTTTTAATTATACTTATATTTAATACTTATGTTATATTATCCTCATCTACATTTCAAAAATAGCATTTTAAGTATAGTTGAATTACGATTACGATCCTTAAATTGGTCAACATAGCAAAACATAGTTTTCTAGCGTTCATTAGATTTGTATTTTTCTTGCTTTTCGTAACGAAAATCTAAATATAACGTCCGAGTCACTGTATGCTCTGTCGGAAAAGAACATGAACGAAATGGAGAGGTCCCTGGTTTGAATCCCGGTCGTAAGGAATTATTCTCCATATAATATGCGTTCTTTGTGTAAAAAGATACCTACATAATTTCGAAATTAATTTGGTTAATGTAATTCTTAAGGAGCGATCCGCAGCGATCGGTGACCTAATTAATTACCAATCCAATTAGGCTCTTCCCATCTCCTTTAAACATTCCTTAGAAATTAAATGAAGCTTTGCTCTGATTGATTTTTAAATCCCTCGGCTAAATATAATTTCCTTAGGACGTTCTTATTGAATGGAACACGTCTAGCTGTATATTTGTATTTTGCAAGCAAAGATGCATCTTTGAATGTGACTTATAACATCTTATTAGAAAAGAGGTAATAAGCATGCCACTCATAAATTCTTCTTTCTTCTATTTGAATCTTTTCTCATGTGGCTTAGTGACCAAACCTATTTGTCAAAGTTATTCAGGCCGCTCGTAGGCGTTTGACGAAGCCTAACGACTGCAACCGGGACCAACTGCTTAACGTGCTTTCCGAGGCACGGAGAGGCTCAGATGAAAGTGTCACTCGTGGTCACCCATCCAGGTCCTGACCTCGCCCAACGTTGCTTAACTTGTACGATCGTTTTCAACGTGTACTCGCAACTGGCCTACGAGCCCCCGATAATTTGAATGAATGTTTGGGATTTTATTATTTTATGAGGAATAAAATATTTATCTAATATGAAAGTAGTAAGTATTTCACATATTCTTCGAAAATACTTAACATCTTAATGAGATAAAACGGGAATTACCGTGTTAAACATTTATTATTGGTGTCTCGATATTTCGACCATCATGATGGCTGAAATGCTGTCGAAAAATTGACACATTAATAATAAATGTTTAACACGGTAATTTCCGCTTTGTTTCATTAATATGTATAAAAATCGTGTAAGTTTAAAAAGTGATACCTAACATCTGTTTATTAGTGCTGTAGGTACACACGAAGACAGAGATAAGTATACGGGGGGCCTCAATAAGGTTGAGATTTTCTCAAGAACTACTTGACCGATTTTAATAATTTTTGAGAAAATCTCAACCTTAAGAACTCTTCTATACACTCTCTGTGTTCCACCGTACCTAGATGCAATTTACAATAAGGTTTATTTTGCAGGTGCAGCGTCATGCGCCAGCTGTGATTGGCTTGCTTCTGTTAGTGATACCTTTCGTGCCTGCCAGTAACCTGATGGTCACCGTCGGTTTTGTTGTCGCTGAACGAGTTCTCTATATTCCGAGGTAAAATAATAACTAGTCATCATCATCATCAGCCCGTATCAGTCCACTGATGGACGTAGGCCTCTCCCAAAGCACGCCACTCACGATAATCTTACGTACATTTACCGAGTGCTCTCAAAACGGTGAAGAAAACATCGCGGTGAAACCTGCATGCCGTAGATGAAAAAAATAATCTAAGACATGTTGAAATCCGCCAATCCGTAATGGGCTCGCGTGGTGGATCATGGCTCCAGCTTCCTCGATGTAAGGGAATGTCTGTGCCCGAGAAGTGGGGCAATATAAATAGATTGATGATGATGAATGTATTTGAATTGAATTTTACGAGTGTTCAACATTCACATTTTTCTTTGAACAGTGTGGGCAGCGTGATAATAACAGCATATGGAGTGCAACTGATGTGGTACTCCAAGCCTGGCACTAAGGCTTTCCTCGTGGTTGGTCTGGCGGTGCTAGCCGGGAGCGGAGTTGCGCGCACGCATAGACGGAACGCTGATTGGCGAGATCGCGCCACTTTGTTGAGGTGCGTTACAGTTGGTGCAGTGACAAGGATTTTATTATTTGATATCAGGGTGTTGATACAAGCCCAAGGGTCATTGCGACCTCAAAGGTATATTGTGGCCGCGCACCGACTTCTTATATCTCACTCCCAAGGCCAACGTCCTTCAGGAATCGTATTATGCACTTGGGTGAGAGAGTTTTAATATTCTCGGGTAGCATTATGTGTCCACCTAAGGCTCGGCTTCTGCTGTGAATGAGTGTTCCACACTCACAGAGAATATGCATGGGGGTTCCTCAGCTTCGCAGCAGAATCTACAGTGACAATGATACTATTTTTAGTTATCTGATTATCATTTTAATTTTATGTGACATTGTAGCTAATTCTGTAGCTGCCACTAAATCGAATGCTAATCCTCAACACAACTGTCACTGTCTTTCATAAGCTACGTCCCGTAAAAGCGAGCGGGACCTCTGTTATGTAAGCCATACACGCTACGGTCTCACAAAAACTGCACAGGAGATGTAGCTATTAGTATTAGTTCCTAGACCGGAAGATTCATTGCAACGATGAGTTTACCAATTTTCAAAAGGATATCGTCAATAAAAAGAAGTGAATAAAATTCGTGATAAGTTTATAAAAGCGATAAAAGTCTGTTTCAGACATAAAGAGAAGAGATTAAAAACGTAATAATTTTAACCATTAATGCCGAAGAAACTTGAGCCAAAGCCCTGAAATCGATAAAGTTACGTATTTGCATAAAGATTAACTCCTAAAGAAAACTATAAGAAGTTATTGCACATCTACATTTTTATTGGCAATAAGAAACTTGAAGTTTTTCATCTTGAGATATTGTAAGACTCAATGAGCGTTCTACAACACGTGGAGAAAGCATTATTTCGAAATGGCGAGTCTAAAAAATTGCTACTCGCGTTTTCAATTTCCGAAGAATAAGTGTAACAAAGTATGGAAATATTGTCAATTTTCAGTTTGATGGCAAATTTTATGCACATAGCTTTAAGCGCCTATCGTAAACCTATGTCGTAAACAGTTTAAATAAACACTGACTGAACTATGAATATGAAGAAGTTGAATAAAAATTTACTTTGTCTTCTAAAGTCTAATCCATACACACATATTTTAAAAGATGTGCTACTGAAAGTTATTTTTATTTATTTATTTTATTCATGTTAGAAAACCAACAGCGTTACAGATTTTGCTTATTTGGTAGAACTTAAAATAAAGCTACAGCCAATTATGGGTTTTCCCGGTTAATTTTACAAAGTTTATGATTGTATGGTGGTGAAAGTGTGTGTGTGGTTTGTGTTGTGAAAGTGAGCTATGTCTGTGTTGTGTTGATGTGTGAGAGTGTGTGTTTCTGTATATATGTGCTTGTGTCAGGTATAGTAGAAGTATAAAATACATGTGATAGTCCTTATACCTATACATTACTAATATATTACTTGTACGTACATGTTATGTTATGATAAATAATTACATAGAGAGGGCATGAATATATATATATATATATATATATATATATTTGCCACCTTTTCTCCTCAGCTTTGGCACCTTTTCCCTGCAAAGTGGTGTAAATGTAAATTTAAAAAAAACATATTAACGTACAAAAATGTACACAAGTGCTTTCTTGCAATAAAGATATTTATTTGACTTTGACTTGAGAAATAACAGACTGCTAAAAAAATTTGTACTTACTGAAACCTTTGGTTAGCTTCGTCCACGTTCTTGCCCCTTCTATTTTGAGACGAACCCCTCTGCGTCTTATAATACCTCTGTACTGTCACTGCCTCTCTAATCAATGGAACCCAATCTAAAATTGGCCTTGTATTTCCATTTCACTTCCATCATCTAGACTCTTCTAAACAGCAAATACACATATGCTCCCACTTCACTTGGCTATTCGTATTTGCGTATTTATTATACTTGCCATGTGTGGTTGGTATGTGTGACTAAATATTCGTCCTATTTGCACGACAAACATCCAATAGCGAATACCAATAGCCAAGTGAAGTGTTATCATCAAATAATATGTTCGTCAACATATTGTGTGTCATCATCATCATCCGTATCAGTCCACTGCTGGACGTAGGCCTCTCCCAAAGCACGCCACTCAACCCTACTCTCGGCCCTCTGCATCCAGTCCCTGCCAGCCATCTTGCGAAGATCATCCCTACATCTGGTCGGGGGGCGTCCCACACTACTATATTGTGTGTAGAATAGGCAAATAAGACGAATATTTTGTCACACATACCAACCACACATGGCAAGTATAACAAATACGCAAATGCGAATAGCCAAGTGAAATGGGAGCATACCGTAAAGCAACCACGATTCAGAGTATATTCCCCTTACGGTCGCGGAATTCGCACGTAAATTACCCCGTAAATGTGTTTTGTTTGTTCCAGAGCGGATTTAGTGAGTTTGCCGCAAAACGCTAAACTGCACTACAACTTTGCGAACTTTCTCCGCGAAACAGAACAGCAGGAGAACGCCATCAAACATTACAAAGAAGCTTTGAGGTAACAAAGACGTTCGCCTTCATGAAAAGATAGCTTGGAAGTGTGGGCACTGAAATGATTTCAGGTTTATGAATGAAATGAATGAATAAAAAATCTTTATTTCAGACACAATTCTGTTAGTAACAATTTGCTTACAACTATGTTAGTGATTTTAATTATAATAACATTTTTTGGGTGAAGTTACCTGCCGTAGCATGTACCTTCGCCCAAAAACGAACTCAGGGGCAGTCCCACCTGTCGACAATTAACTTCAGGAGGCTGTTGGGGCTGCCTCTCACTCTGAACATCAGGGATGCTACTCGCTTGCGCATTTTGGCGTAAAAACAATCAGAATCAGCCTTCGCGAACATCCCTGACGCGCTGCAGTATCTGGGCAGCCCCAGCAGCACCCTGAAGGCATTGTTGTATTGGACTCGGAGGGCCCCGTACGACTTCTGCGTGTATCTGGTCCACAGGCTGCAGGTGTACATCGACTGGCAGTATGCCTTGAATAGTGTCACTTTTACGTCATTAGTACACCCAGCAATTTATGCAATTGTAGAGAAATCGATCAGTTTTGCCCAATTTAATTTGGAAATTCGTAAAACAAAATGATGCCACGAGTGTATAAATACGTATGTAATAAATTTAGAAAAAGAGTTATGTAAAAAGACCTGTAATGTAAAAAGGCAATGAAATCGAATAGAAATCTATAATAAACTAGATTATTGGTAATAAACAATTCACTAAAGTTAACTTGTCCCTTTTGTAAACGTGCTAAGAATTGAACTTCAGTTCACTGTTGAAATTGGTTTATTTTTCTTTTAATTATCTAAACTTTAATTTCAGTTAAGTTTTTAATAACTAATCAATTTTATGTAAAACTGTACAGATAATATAATAAACATTTATTCAAACTATACAGGAGCTAGGTTGAAAGGGGAATGGAAGAACCTGAATGTATGAATATAAAAACTAGCCTCATTTATCACAAAAGGTAGACCTGAACTGAAGCTTGAATAAAATACTAATGTCTTTATACAGGTTATGGCCGACGTACGCCAGTGCCCATAACAACATCGGCACACTGGTCTCTGGGACAGGGAACGCGGAACATCACTTCCTGCAAGCCATCAAATTCAACAAGTATCATGTGAACGCACATTACAATCTTGGAAAGCTGTACAAGTAAGTATCTAATCCTTAGCGAATTGTTCTTAACAGGCTTGAGGGGTTTAGCAAGGTGTATTAACAGCAAGGGTATAATGAGTTTTCTGCGCTGTTGGAAGCTAATTAATAGCAGTTGTTACGCGCATGGTGTACTCATTTGGTTTCTAATGATGGTTTCGTGCCTGGTTCCCTTTACAATTTTGATTTATTTAAATGCATACATGAATGTATATTAATATAGTGTTAGGTCTTGTCATTTTTGACAGGTAAAATTGGTATAGATGTGGCCAATAATGCCCTGCTCACACAGCCGCGTCCTGCGATCAGTTGAAACGCATGCCCCCTCTTTTTCTGGGCAATTTAATGACCAGTAGGTAGCGATCCGAGGCCTGCGATCTACGTCCAATAGGTAACGACGGCAGAAAGTGAGGCGGAGCATGCATTTCAACTGATCGCCGCGGCTAGGTATCAAGCTTAAATCAATTTGATATCTCCATAAACGTAACCTTTGGAGCACGGTGAGTTGACCACCTCACATTTTGGATATAGCCAACTCACCCAAGTGCTGGGTGCTTTTTGGTGGGTGAGTTGCTACCTAAGCCTAAAATATGGCATATGCACCCTGTTGGGCACAGCAACATGGAATGACAGAGGCAGACATTTCGGCAATTGTGAGGGCAATTAAGATAAATTAACAGATGCTCCATCTATTACTATTTTGTGAACAAAACGATGGAATGATAATCATGAAATAGCGTGCATGACAGCACACCATCTCGGCAATAATCCCAATGATTCTGATGGTAATTGTTCTGATGGTAATTGTTCTGATGGTCTTGTTTTGATATTATTTACTAAATTACTGATAACGATTCTGTCGTGTATTTTCTAATTAAGCATACTTGTGCAATTCTAAAACTGCCATCCTTTTATAACTTTGATGTAGGAAAGGGGGGAGGGGGAGAAGTGGGGCAGCATTTTTAGAACTACCAGATATACGTTATTTAAAAAATTATACCATTGAAATATACAAACATTTTTATCTTGTTTTAGGAAAAGTGGTCGAATATTTCAAGCGGTTACCATGCTGGAGAAATGCATTTGGCTACAACCTCGCTTCGTCCAAGCTCTGGTAGAGTTGCTGACCCTGACCCAAGAATCGGATAAGCAACCTATACTGAGGAGATTGGTGGAGTTAGAACCAGGGAATTGGGAGCATTACGTGTTATACGGGAACTGGTATAAGGATAGAGGTACGATACGATTCAGAACATGGCATGAGACGGCCATAAACTAGATGGAGAGTTGACGTACGCGAGGTGGCTGGCAGAATCTGGATGCAAAAGGCCGAAACTCGGGTTGATAGTTTGGGAGATTCCTATGTCCAGCAGTGGACTGATACGGGCTGATGATGACGATGATGATGGCGTTCAGATTCAGACTCTTGACTTTCTGTAGCACTAGTTTAACACCAGTTTCTATTGTGAAAATCGTTTGCTAGTGACTGTCTATTACCGTGGCTCTAAAATTAGTAATTGGAGGGGTTTTAGTTCCGGTACTGTTATCTAGAGGCGAAACTAAAATCGCATCATCCACTAACTCCAATTGATAGATAATATAAAACACAAAATGTTCAGAAATAATCAATTATTAATGGTGTTTCTCAAAGTAACAGCGAAGTCTCCTTTATAAATGTTGCATTTAATTGCAGGATTGCCAGCGTCAGCGTCAAAATTCTATCTAGAAGCAACAAGACTGAGTTTCAGAACGCGTAACATAGAGCGGCCAGTCAGATCGGATTTAATATCGTTCAGATCAACGGCTCTGATGTACCGGTCATTAGGGCAGAAGTCGCGGACTTTGCAGCTTTTAACGAGGTGAGGAGGTATAGGTCAACCGTGACATCGTTAGTACGCAGAGGGTTCCACAGTTTGGTTAAATTGATGATCTAAAGTCTAGACTAGCCTAGACATAAAAATATTCATAAACTCGGATGGTACGGTACTCTTGGGTTTATGAAATTACAGTTTAATTAGATTTGTCAGAAATTTCCAGAGACATTATTATAATTATGTGGACATGCAGATGATTTTACGGCATTTATTTGCAGGCTTAGACAGATTTTTTTGTTCTAATAGTGTCGACTTTGTATCCATCACACATGCCGGATGTAGCTAACACCATATCAAGTGTAACACTTTAGACTTTGGACCTTTCTTATTATCTGCGTCATAAGATTTAAAATCGTACTGCAAGTGTTACCATTGGTCTGCTGTCGTCCGTACCATATGAGTTCTTGAGGGTTGACATTCATTATACATTTTAATGGGGTTGTTGTCATTCCGTCTATTAATTTATGTGCTACATTACAAAATGATCAGTATAATCTCATCTACTACTTACATAACTCTTAGTATTTGCATTGAATACATTAATAAGATGGTCGTAAGTATCATGGAGAGGGAACCTTAAAATAAATGAAACAAAATAAACTGATTATCTTGCAAAATGTCGCAATTTCTACTCAGTCATCAAAAAATGCAAATCGACATTATTATTTCCCAACGTAAAACACTGTCTGTTCCTTTCATTCCACTTGGTTTGCTTTGTTGCAATTTTTACTTTGACGGAAGGAAATTTAGAATTATTAAATTCTCCTTAATTGGTCCAGTTCGCTTTCTGCCCTATCCTTTATAATTACGTCATCATTTGATAACGATTTGTTACTTACTTTTCTATGCTTTGTTCCTTTATTTAAATGGTTAATTCTTTAAGTTTTTAAAACTTCTTTCAACATAAAATTCGTTTTTTTTTACTCTTCCATTCAAAAGTTTGTCATCCGTACATTAAATTTTTTTGTTAGAATCAAACAGGCTAGGTACTGATACTGTAAGGCACTGATTGTAGCAATAACTGTGATATGGAGTGAAATTATTCAACCTTTTACTGATCTAGATATCCACAAACTTGAATTTCTTTCCATTGGGCATTTATATAACTTCGGTAGCTACTCCTCCGAAAAATATTTAATCCGAGGATGAAACGACACCCACTTCAAATTGTTAGGAGTCGAATCATCCGCGATTGATAACGTAATCGGATGAGTCGACACCTAGCTCATATCATAGTGGTATTTTCGACTAAAATGAAAAGTAATATGACGCTAACGTTAGTATTGTTAGAATAACTGACTCATGTTCACCTTCATCAATTCTGGGGATGGTAATAGAAATGAGGTTAACTTTTTATAACCATTGCTCGGTGGCTTAGTCTCATTAGTACACATGAACCTAACAATGGTTATCAAAAATGGGTATGCTATGTTAACTAACGAAAATTTACTTGCTCAAGATGGCACACATGGCGCCGTGGTTGGCCAAGCGCTGCAGCTACCCACATGTACCTTCGGGACTGGAGGCTGAAGATGGAATTGGAAGGACGAGTTCAAATCTACTCCAAAGCTGTCAGTCCTACAGTAAGTACCACTGATTAACATAAATATTGACTTAAAACTCGTCAATGTAACAATGTAAATTATATTTTGAATAAAATGCAGAAGATTACCATCTACTATAATATTAAGTATCTCTCAGAATTTGTATTACGCATTATCCATGCTTGGTGAACAAATTAGAACATGATGAAAAATTTCTTGCCGTGGGCAGGACTTGAACCTGCTTTAAAGGTTCAAATTCTACGACGCAAATAAGAAGTACGGTACAAAAGCCAAACACTTGATGTACTTTGATGTGTACTAAAGTTCCGAATGAAAAATAATAATCGTATAATAACATGATGAAAAATTTATTGCCGTGGGCAGGACTTTGAACCTTTAAAGCAGGTTCCCCACGGCAAGAAATTTTTCATCATGTTCTAATTATGTCTCTCTCTTTTAAGTTTAGTATTTTAATCATTATACTCTAGTACCTATACCTTTCTTTATTCCAATCTTCAATCAATATACCTTTGAAGATTCTATTTACGTAATAAATTATTCAAAATAGATTTTATCAAATTACACTGAAAGTGGTAAATTACGGAGTAGGTTCCTTTACTTCCGATTATTATTTTTCATTCGGAACTTTAGTAGACATCAAAGCACATCAAGTGTATCACTTTGAACGGTACTTATTATCTGCGTCTTAAGACTTGAAATCATACGGTGGAACACAGAGAAAGGTGTACAGGAGAGTTTTTAAGGTTGAGATTTTCTCAAACACTACTTGACCTATTGCAAAAAAAAATCACTGTTTAATAGATAAAAGTTAAAACTATGTAACTGTAAAAAAATTATTAAATTCGGTCCAGTAGTTTTTGAGAAAATTTCAACCTTATTGAGGCCCCCTGTATACTTATCTCTGTCTTCGACTGTACTGCACGTGTTACCATTGGTCTGCTGTTGCCCGTACCTAATTGTGTAGCTAATTTGTTGATTTCATTATTATATATAGTCCCTCCAGGTTTCACGGGTTTAAGAAAAGCCGGTCCTTTGAAAGGCTTGCACGGAGACATAGGTCCAACGCGTAAAGGCCCCTTAGATAACTTTATTTTAATAGGATATGTGATGCACCTAGCGGGACCCGTCCTTGAGCGCATCTGACTGCACTCAATGACAGACCCCGTCAGGTGCAAAAAATATTGCATTGATTGGAAATATATATATATATATATATATATATAGTTATTATTATATAATTGCTTTCATTATTATTATATAAATCATTGTATTATGAAACGAAGATGACGTTTTCAATCATTACCTATCCATATGCCTTCAGAATACATACAAATAATGATTATTATTATTATTGATATCCATAATAATGATTGATTTTTAATACTATCTAAATTGTCTTTGTACAGAAATCCACGACATGCTTCGACCACTCTCAACTAGCTGTTGAAGCCAAAATAGAAGACAGAAGCTCAAAACTAGAAAAGCCTCCGAAAAGTGAAAAGTTTGTTTCAAAAAGTGATAGAAAAGATATAATTAGTGCTATAAATGACAACAGTGACGATAATTCGTGTAACTGCAAAGCATGTGGGACCAAGAAGCGTAACTTATCAATATCTACTCATATTAAAACAACACATAATAAATCTGAGATCGGACTTAAGGAAAAGAAGTGTACTTTACGAAGAAAAGATAATTCTGGTAAGAATTCTGATGTAATTCCAAAGTTAGGGGCTCCTCTAGCTGAACATATACTTATGAAAACTTTTTAGTTCTGTGAATATTTATTAAGAGCTTTCATAGAGCCAACTAGCGCCGCCAAAAAAAAATATCTTCCAATATAATAAATTTTATTAAAAAAGCTATTTACAAAATGTTTATTACGATAAATACTATTTTTTAAATGCTTATTTATAACGTGATTCAATTTCGGTAAGTTGTAGTTCGCATAATTGAGAAAAACGGCCGTTTTTGGCATATGTGTGAACTACAACTTTGCTTGTCGCAATCATGCCATGTATTGTATATTGAAAAATAGTATTTATCCTAATAAACATTCTATAAATAGCTTTTTTAATAAAATTTATTAAATTGGAAGATATTATTTTTTCAAGATTGGCGGCGCTAGTTGGCTCATATCAGGCTCTTAATCAGTAACAGGGAAAATGATTGAGGATTTATAAAGTATAACACTGAATACATAAGTGAAAAGTAAATGAAAGAGGGAATAAAGTTAAAGCATAAGAAAAATATAAATAAACTACGAAAAAAGAGATTTGTATCATGAATATACCCACTAATATTGTATCTACTCGGAATTTTGTACAGTCGAAAGCATTTGATCAGGTGTTGCACATTGGACTTTGTACGCTACAAAGTCCAATGTGCTATTTTATATATTAAGAATTGAAAATTGCACCAATGTTGCCCATAATATTGCACTTAAGGTGTTCAGGTCAACGTGACCCATCGCGCCCGAGGACGGTCACAGATATATACCGCAGCCCAAATCAAGTGTCTTATTTTGTAAACAAATATGATCGTCTAATTACCTGCATCACAACACTGAAGGAATTGATGGATCAAACCTGTTCATAATTGTAAAAATAAAGTGATCCGATCTAATAATGTGAAAATAACTATGCAATTAATCACAGAACAGCTTGAAATGTTAGCAGGGTAGGGTAGTTTTTGTTTACAAATTAAGACACTTGATTTGGGGTTCGGTTTAGATGGGTTCCCTATTTCTGTGCATAAATTTTTATGTCATAATATAACATGGCATACCTTAAATTGTCCTAGTAATAACTACGCATAATAGTCATTAGGCATAACTTTATAGGCATAATATTATTAAGCATAACTACAAACAGCATAAAGATTGTTAAGAATAATATTATAAAGCCTAAATAAACTTTGTCATAATGATATTGAAACATAATTGTAATAATCATATTAATTACTCGCCAAAAAATATACTCCTGAAGTTTTAAAAACAAAAATTAAACCAAGGGCCACCCCCGCCGCACCGTAACCAACTATTACACTATAATACCTACTTTTTGATTGTAGGTATATAAAATAAACATGTTGGCGGCTTACGGGTGGCCCAAGGGCCACCCCCGCCGCACCGTAACCTACTATTACACTATGGTACCTAACTTATATCTGATATACCTACCTAATACCTACTTTTTGATTGTATATAAAATAATCATGTTGGCGGCTTACGGGTGGCCCAAGGGCCACCCCCGCCGCACCGTAACCTACTATTACCTAATACACTATACATACAACACCAATACCAACAAAAAAGAAGAAATACACAAACAAAATTATTTATGTATAATATCTATTAGACGAATAAACAATATGCCATAAAACAATATGGAAATCAAAATTAGGGCAAAAACGATTAGCCCAAACTAGAATTATGCTTAGTTAGATTGTATGCCCAAAAACAATTATGACAAAATATGATTATGACAAAAAACATTATGCCTAACTCATTATGCTAAATTAAAATAGGACAAAAAAATTATGCGAAAAAAAGGGGTCCCGTTTAGATGACATAATTAAATATGGTGAAATTTATGATGCACTGATATTTAACCAATTGACATAACAAATACATTATTGCCGAAGTAATACATAGAATATACTATAGTATGACCGTCTAAATCAGTCTACGCCTGCGTGGTACAGGGATGCGGGGGTAACAGAAATGCGCCTGCCGCCCGCACCTCTCTCGGTCCCCGTTGTCGTCATACTCCCGCGTCCCTGTACCGCGCAGGCGAACACTGATTTAGACGGTCATACTATAATGCTTAACCTTCAATCATGTTTCCCTGTTAAATTCATCGGTATATTGACCTTATTTAAAGCGTGATACAGTGTGATTATCTAAGTTAAACAATGTGACAAACTTCACGCTTGTGATCTTGAGCAGGATTTGATCTTATTTTCGTGATGTACTAACCTTAAGTATGCTGACAATATCGCAAGTTTAAATGTAGATAAGACATGATAAATTACTGAGCTTAGAAATTTCAAGGAAGTTCCGTTTGTTTATGGACTTGTTAATGATAGAAGTGAAGATTGTAAAACTTTTGATCGACAAACAGTTGCCCGAATGACATTTGGCCGACATTACGTTTGATCGACACTACAGTTGATCGACACGACTTTCGCCCGACAGACATTATGGCCGACATAACTTTTGATCGACGTTGATCAAACTTGACAGGAACTGTCAAAAAGGACAAGAAAGAATTGTCAAATATGTTTCAGTGACATGTTTCGGTAACCGATTTTACAAAGGAAAATTGTTACGCCACGCCCCTAAATTAGATGTTTCCGTGTTTCGTAACACGAAAACACGTCGCAGGAGACCTTGTCTAATAAATGTAAAGACAGTTCTTGAAATTTGTAACAACTGCTTTGGCAAAATAATTCAAAGATGAACATGATTAAGACGATGAATGATAATGACGATGAAGGATTATGTGAAAGAGACGTGTTTTATCTGTCTATTCCAAAAGGGATACTTGAAAGTCATAATGTATGATAAGTAACGAAATTCTTCGATAAAAGATAAAGTGATCATAAGAATTCTGAAGTTGGATTCAAAATTTTGATACTTCTGAAGTTTCTAAGCACAGAATTAGATAGAAAACTAATTTGAAGGATTTGTAGAAGAGAAAATTATATTTTTGTCAAAGGCTAGGTGGATTTTAACGACTTGCACAATGTTTTTACGCTAGAATTAGAATTTAAACGCATACGGCTAAAGAATGTGCCATTCTAGTAATAAGCTTGGCCTTAGGAGTCACGAGATGCTTGTCAAAAGCAATGAAATTGGTGAATTGAGATACTCTTGAACTGTCTATTAGACAATGATCTCAATACAGTAAAGTAAGTTGTACATAATATTTTGTAAGAATAGACTTAAAGGCACATGACAATGCTTTGGATGTACTGAGAATAAACAATTGGAATATTCGAAGTGATTTTATTTATTCTAACTAAAGTCTTCATCATCATCATCAGCCCGTATCAGTCCACTGCTGGACGTAGGCCTCTCCCAAAGCGCGCCAATCAACCCTATATCTCGGCCCTCTGCATCCAGTCCAGTAACTAAAGTCGCTTCTCTGTTATTATTAGTGTCTGATACGTGTTTTGCGTATCAGGGTATTATAATAATAGCAGTGCTTTCTTTCAGTATTATCGACGTGATTTCAGTTCCCCGCTTTTATGGGATTTATGAAGAGCGATTCTGTTGTGCGTTTTCTAATTTTGAGCCAATTTTGATAATTCTAAAAAGTATCCTTTTTGGAAAGAGGACCTGTGGGGTGACCGCGACTTCCAATCGTTATCGTTATCGCTTTCAATTTGTTACATGGACGCTATACATTGCTGCTATGTTTTTGCAAGTTTTAACAAACGACAACGAAACGCAGCAATGTATATCGTTCAAGTGTCAAAATGAAAACGATAACCATAACGATTGAAGTCGCGGTCTCCCAGGTGTTTGATTTAAAAACGCACGCCATAATTACTATCATTTTATAAATATAGTTTGAAAGTAATATTTGAAATTTAGGGAGCTAGTTTAATTTAACTATAATACTCTGGTATCATACTTATCAAAAATCAAAATCGCGTCTAAAGTGCAATATCGTAAACAGTTTACTATACTTATTTAATTTAAACTGTTTACGATATTGTGTCGCTATAAACAAGCAGTAAAGTTCAATTTCATTAGAACTCTCATAAAACTCCACCCCGAAGCCAATATCTCCAATATCAGCAATATTTCAGTAGTTTACTGCGATTGGATGTCAAC
Source organism: Tachystola acroxantha (assembly GCA_963506565.1). NCBI lineage: Eukaryota > Metazoa > Arthropoda > Insecta > Lepidoptera > Oecophoridae > Tachystola > Tachystola acroxantha. The sequence continues at coordinate 13,983,732 of OY735874.1, read as the reverse complement.
TTTATATTGAATTTTATGAAATTTCAACTTGAATGGGACCATTTATGAGTACGACATCCATATGGTGTCGAAAGCTCGTTTCTTATATAACTTTGCGGGTATAGATTTTTCGAGATTTTATAGTGAATATTGTTTGTTGAACAATAAATACCTACGTACGTAGAGGAAATGTTTATGGAAGGTTCATCAGAGGTAGATCGAGAAGATCATACCTCAAATTGGCGATATTTAAAACAAAGACGAGGTGCATGATTTGGATTAGCGCCATCCGCCCATCTGGCAATTGAATTCTTCTTCTTCAGCATACAGCAGCCCACTCCTGGGCATATGCCTCTCCATGAATCTTCCATGTGGCCCGATCCCAAGGTTGTCTGGTCCACACCGAGCCAGCAACCTTCTTTATGTCGTCGGACCATCTGGCCGGTGGTCTGCCCACGCTTCTACCCGTCCGGGGTCTCCACATTAGAACGCACTTACTCCATCGACCATCGTTTCGGCGACAGAGGTGCCCCGCCCAGGCCCATTTCAGTTTGGCCACTCGTTTGCCGATGTCGGTGACACGGGTCCGTAGGCGGATGGTCTCATTTCTCACTCTGTCGCGTAGGGATATACCGAGCATTGTGCGTTCCATGCTTCTTTGTGCAATTGAATTAGCTAAAACTTACTCGTTTGAAGACTCAGCGTTATAAGATAAAAACGTCTCCTTTAACGTTAAGTAGGATCTCAAGAGTTTTTTCATTGACTGTACCGTACAAAAATAACAATAATATTAAAGTTGTCCAAACGGGAATAAATGTATGAAGAAATAAAAAGTTGTCGAAACGCTACTTTTTGGTAGGTGTAATATGAGCTTGTCGAAATGGGAAGTTGTCGAAACGGGACGTAGCCGAAGAGATTGATGAAATAATTAATGAAGAAGAAACTATACTAATAAGAAAGTATACTCAATGACAGAGATAAGTATACATGATAAGATAAGATAAATATACTTTATTGCACAAAAAAGAATACATAGTTTTCACACTTAGCTAACATAATTTTATACAACAGGCGGTCTTATCGCTGAGAGCGATCTCTTCCAGACAACCTTCAGGTAGATAATTTATTCTTTCGGAAGAGGCGGCTTACAGTGCAACACGTAGAAAGGAAGAAATGACATGATGCCATGATGCCTCAATAAGGTTGAGATTATCTTAGAACTACTTGACTGTAATATTGGTTTATAAACTCACGCCTGATTCCCGTAGGGGTAGGTAGAGACGATGGACTTCCATCTGCTGTGATACTGGCACACAACCCTTGCCTCCTCCACATTCATCAATCTCTTCATGCATGCTCGTCGGTTTGTAGTAGACCGTACTTGACCCTTTTTCAAGACCTCGCTAATTTGGTCGATTGTAATATACTAGTATTTTTACTAGTTCATTTAACTACTCTTGATAAACAGTAAATTTTATTAAAATAAAACTAACTACTATCTAAAAATACATTACTTATAAAATAAATAAAAAAAAACTAAATACTAAAGGACGAACACGTCGTCAAGATCCCCGTTTTGCGGAATGCTGCCCAGGACGCTGGCAGCATTTCCTCGCTGTATCGCAATGCTTAGTCGCTCAGCGAGGTAGCTGCCAGCCCTGGGATCGCCCGAGACATGGAATTTTTACTACACTTTACTAGTAGATATCTTAGAGTACATACTATACAATACAATGGTAATGAATATTAAAAAATCTGTCAAGTGCTTTTTGACCTAATCTCAACCTAAAATCTCTCCTTTCACCTTGGTGTCACCTTTCTCTGTATTACACGGTACAATATGTACGCTTTATAATTTATTAACTGATCAAATCCTTGAGATATGTCTTGTAATTCTTCTTTTTTTCTTTTCTCGTGTGGTTTAGTGACCAAACCTATTTGTCAAAGTTATTCAGGACGCCCGTAGGCCTTTGACGTGGCCTAACGACTGCTGTCAAGTGACAACAACCGGGACCAACTGCTTAACGTGCGCCCCGAGGCACGGAGGGGCTCAGATGAAAGTGTCACTAGCGGTCACCCATCCAGGTCCTGACCTCGTCCAGCGTTGCTGAACTTGTACGATCATTTTCAACGTGTACTCGCAACTGGACTATGAGCCCCTCTCTGTCCTGTAATGTTGTAACAATTTTAATATATAATAAATAATAATAAAAAATTATTAGGATAGAATTTAGCGGTCGTTACCCAGGTTGGACTTGGAATGTGGCTTGTAATAAAAATGACAATGCCAGATCCTGCCCCACCATCAACCGCAAGATGTACAAGATATTAACGATTAAATGTAAAAATATCTCCGTTTTTTTTATTAAAATTATTGGTTTAAAATAAAGTTTTGTACAAGTTGCGATTCGAAAAAAATAGCTTAATTAAGAATTTAGAAAATAGTAAGAAATCGAAGCGACCTAAGTACCTTAAATGGTCACGTAGTTGTGTAGGTGTGGCAATGCTCCATTGAAATGTGGCAATGTCTTTTGCTGAACGTAACCTCTCTCCTCTAAAACGAGTAATTAAACTATTTAAATCTCATCTCTGTCTCAGCGCGCTTCAATCGAGTCAAATTGAAACGTTTAATTGCACATTCTTCTACATAATATCGCTGCACGGATGCGCTGAACTAATTCCCTAAGGAATGGCAGCGATGCGACTACGGGATTGGGACGGAAACACAGACGCCACAGTATAATATAACCAGTATCAACACTACACACGAAACTATAAGTAAAAAACCTGTCAAGCGGGTATCAGGTGTCAGGCATGCACAGTTGTCATTCCATTTAAAAATCCGATAATGGATACATAATTCTTTCTTTTTTCGTGTGGTTTAGTGACCAAACCTATTTGTCAGAGTTATTCAGGCCTGTAGGCCTCTGATGTGGCCCACCGACTGCTGCCGAGCGACAGTAAACGAAACCAACTGTTTAACATGCTTTCCGAAGCACGGAGAGGCTCAGATGAAAGTGGCACTAGCGGTCACCCATCCAGGTGTTGACCTCGCCCAGCGTTGCTTAACTTGTACGATCGTTTTCAACTCTTACATACATACCTATACCTACCTAGATACATAATAACGACCATCGTCAATATTTTTTGGCCCATTTACGATTGGACGTTATTATTGCATTACTTCTAACTGGACATTCGAACGGGCTCGTGGTCCAGTTGAAAACGATCGTATAAATTAAGCAACGTTGGGCGAGGTAATGCCACATGGATGGGTGACCGCTAATGACATTTTTATCTGAGCCCCTCCGTGCCTAGGAAAGCACGTTAAGCAGTTGGTCCCGGTTGTTGTCATTCGGCAGCAGTCGTTAGGCAACGTCAGAGGGCTATATGGGCTGCCTGAATAACTGTGTCAATAGATTTAGTCACTAAACCTCACGAGAAGAGAAAAAAAAGGACATTAGACTCAACCTTAATGACTCTTCTTATTTGTGCTAGACTATTCACGTGTGTACAAAACTAATCGTTTCATAGCATAACTTGAGACCAGGTTACACTACTGCTCATTCACTGTATTACACAAAGGATGCTCCAACAATCGCCTTACGCAAACAGTTATGCACTCACAATGCACTCGTTCTGCACTCGCTTTAGTCCGGATAGGAATCCGGAGAACGCAGCCGAGCTGATGGCATGCAAATGTGCTCACGAGTGACGGATGTATTTTTAGATTCGATGTTGGTTGTGGTAGATGTTATTATGATGATGTTAATTTATTTATTCATTTCAAATTTTGTCCAACATAACAGGTTGCCCCAAGGCGTAAGACAGTCATACTTAGGTACAATATCTATAAAATAACGCAAGTACATATGCTTAGAATATTAATTATACAATAGACGAATGCAATTTATAGTTCTTCTCACAAACTAGTCACACTCATGTGCTGATTCTAGGAGTGCATTGATGTCGGTGAGAGCGCGCACCAGAGGAAATAGTTAAATAGCGAGAATGAGTATACATTAACGAAATGGAGACAATGTAGCTAATTTTGAACGGCCACTAAGTCGAATCCTAATCCTAAACCAGTCACTGTCATTCATATGCTACATCGCGGAAGAAGGAACGGGACGCTTCGCTTAGCGGCGACTAATATTAGCGTAGGTATTTAATCAGGAATCGCTAGCAAATTGACATTCAACCAGTCCGCTGAGCCTCGTCTAGCTGTAGGTACTGTTGAACGTTGTGTTCAGCCACAGCTAATCGACATTTAGGCCCGTAATAATAGCATGAGCTCAAACCTGTTAGATATTTAAGTGGCGAAACGAACGTGCCATATACTATGAAACGAACGGCCCGTACGCCGCCTTTTTAATCTGTGCTTACTGTTAAAACTGTCAACTCATGTTTTATGCTTTGTGCGTTATCTTTAATAAACGATACAGTTGGAATCTTATTTTAACGTTTCATTCATCACATCTACGGTCAAAACGTGACACTGGCGACGAGGATCGGATAAAGTGGTTTTTTTTACCATAAAATTAAGCGTAGATGGCGGACAAGGACGACGCACAAAACGCCGGCGCCGGCAGCCGGGGCGTAAGGGCCTCAGGCAGCGGCGGTGCTGGTGGAAGCGGCGCCAACGCGCGGAATATCGCTAGCGGCGGAAGGGCCCACGGCGGTGTCAGCGACGGTGGAGTTGTTGGAATCGGTGTCGACGGCGGAGGGGCCGGCGCGCAAATGTTTCAAATTCAGGCACCGGCGGCATTGACAATGCCCACATTTGAAAATGCGAAATGCACGTGGAGAGTATATTCACAGGTATTTCATAGCAAGATGAAAGTTCATAATATTGAAAAAGAAAAGTGGCCCGAGTATCTTCTGACATTTATTGGCTTTCAAATGGTAACTCTTTTGACAGAATTATGTTTCCCGGATAATATTGAAAATAAGTCATACCAACAGCTGTATGACTTAATTGAGCAGCAATTGGAACCGGAACCATCGGAAATAGCCGAGACTTTTAAATTTATGCAGCGGGTCCAAGGGGATAATGAGACAATTTCAGAATATATAGCCGCTTTGAAAAAGCTTTCGCAAACATGTAACTATGGTTTACATTTGGAACGAGCTTTAAGGGACAAATTCGTCCATGGACTGCGTAACCAGTCAATGGTGAAGCGGCTGTTCACTGAAAAGAACTTAACATTCAACCAGGCAGTTACTCTGGCAAGAACCATGGAGGTTGCAGAGAAGGATTCACAACTGGTGGTGGCTAAGTCAGCTACTTTACAGGTACATAAAATTATTAATAATAATATGGCGAGACCTCAACCCTCCTCAGTTTTGGTTTGTCATTGTTGCGGGCGACCAGGGCATACTAAGCCCCAATGTAAATTCAAAGATGAGACCTGCCATGCATGCAAGAAGAGTGGTCACCTGCAAGCAGTTTGCAAGTATAAGAAGAATAAGCAGGGGAAGGGGAAGAGCCGGAAAGTGAAAGAGGTACAAGCCGAAAGTGACAGCGATAGTGAAAGTTTTTCTGTAATGAAAGTAACTAAAGAAGAACATGTAAAGAAGTTACAAAGCAAAGTAATTGAAATTCAAGGAAGGAAGACAGACCCTTGGATTGTTAAGTTATCCATCGATAACGTAGAGGTGGAATTTGAAATTGATAGTGGGTCTGATGTCACTTTAATGCCGGAAGCGGTATATAAGAAGTATTTACCTAAATTAAAAATATGCAAGACTAAAACTACCTTAAAAGCTTTTGGTGGGAAACCGATTGAAGTAATCGGCAAAGCTAAAGTCTATGTGCAGGAGAAATCAAAATATTTCCTGGCACCGTTAATCATTGTGAAAGATGGAAATAAGTCATTATTAGGCCGTGATTGGTTAAATGTTATAAAAATAAATTGGCCTTTTGCTTACAAGCAAGATCACAATGGCAGCTTCAGCGTCAAGTTAGTGGAAAGGGAAGATGAAAATTTTGCTAAATTGCAATCACTTTTAACAAAACATACACAAGTGTTTTCAGGAATTTCAGGGGAAATTAAAGGTAAACCTGGGAAATTAAAAATGAAACCTGACGCTAAACCTGTCATGTGCAAGGCACGTAGGATTCCGTATGCGGTTGAAAACATTGTTAAATCGGAATTAGATAAGCTTGTGGAACAGGGTAAAATGACTAAAGTAGATAATATTGAAGATGTTACCTGGGCAACTCCAATTGTGCCAGTTATTAAAAGTCCTACTAACGTGCGACTTTGTGGAGATTATAAAGTTACAATTAATCCACACTTGGAGGTGCCACAGCATCCTATTCCTGTTATTGAGGACATATTTGCGAAATTGTGTAACGATGCTAAACCTAAAAAGGTATTCTCTAAAGTTGACATCCGTAAAGCATACATGAATCAGAGAATGGATTCAATGTCTCAAAAGTTACTTACCTTAACTACTCCTTGGGGGTATTATCGTCCAACATTTATGATGTTTGGTATATCACCAGCACCGTTGGACTGGCAAAAATTCATGGATGCCAATTTTAATATACCTGATGTTTATTGTTATCTCGATGACATATTAATAGCATCAAATACTCGTGAGGCTCATATTAAAACATTGGAGGCTGTATTCAATAAGTTGAGCGAGTTAAACATTAAAGTCAATAAGGAAAAAACGGTTTTGATGGCAGACCAACTGCAATACTGTGGCCATATCATTAACAATGCAGGAATTAGCAAAACTCCTGAGCATGTCAGGGCAATCATTGATGCACCCCAACCGAGGAACGTGAAGGAACTACGTAGTTTCTTGGGGACACTTAATTTTTACAATAAGTTCCTTGAAAATGCAGCTGAACATTTACATGATTTATATAAATTATTGCACAAAAATGCTAAATGGCACTGGCATGATGGTCATGCCAGAGCTTTTGATTGGGCTAAAAAAGCTATAGCTTCTAATCAGGTCTTAATTCATTATAACCCCGGGCTTAAATTGGTATTAAGCTGCGATGCTTCAAAGTATGGTCTAGGGGCGTGTCTAGCACACGAGGTTCCTGATCCTAATAATAATAACAAAACAGTAGAAAGGCCTATTGCTTTTGCTAGTCGTACTTTGACAGATACTGAGTCAAAATATTCCCAAATTGATAAAGAAGCACTGTCAATTATCTGGGCAGTTAGGAAGTTTGATCTTTATTTAAAAGGAAATTCATTTATTTTGGTAACAGACCATAAACCGCTTGTTTCATTATTTCATCCAAACAAAGCCATAGGTACAATCTATGCTGATAGAATGGCTAGATGGGCTTTGATTTTAAGTAGTTACAACTATACTATCAAGTATAGAAGTTCACATCATAATGCTTCTGCAGATTTTCCATCGAGATTTCCCTTACCTATTAATGAAAATGATGAAGTGGACCCGGAGGACAATATTCCTTTTGTAAACAGCATTATCTTAGAAAACCCTCCTGTAACTCAGTCTGAAATAGCAACAGCAACCCAAAAAGATAAAATTCTCAGTAAGATTTATTACTACATAGAACAGGGATGGCCACAAAACGTGACCTCTGAATATTCAATTTTTAAAGGGAAAGAACTTGAATTACAAATAATTAATGGTTGTATTATATGGAGAGGTAGGGTTGTTATTCCTGGCAACTTAAGGGAGAGACTCCTTACTGAATTACATTCCGGACATCTAGGATCTTTAAAAATGAAAGGATTAGCTAAAAGTTATTTTTGGTGGCCTAATATCAATGATAATATTGAACAAATTACTCAGAATTGTAAAGGCTGTATACAAGTCAGAAATAAACCGGAATGTAAACCATTGCACAACTGGGAATGGCCTGGCAAACCTTGGCAAAGAATTCACGCTGACTTTGCTGGCCCATTCTTGGGTTCAATGTGGCTTATTGTAATTGATGCGCATTCTAAATGGCCGGAAGTGGCTCGGATGTCTATCACAACCTCTGAACTTACTATTAAATGCTTGAGAAGCATATTTTCTCGTTTTGGTTTGCCAGAACAACTTGTAACAGATAATGGACCGCAATGGACCTCAGAAGTTTTTGCAGCGTTTTGCAAGAATAATAACATCCGACACACTTTCACAGCGCCTTATCACCCCGCCAGTAATGGTTTAGCGGAGAGGGGAGTTCAGAGTTTTAAGAAAGCACTTAAGTCTGCTAACTTTGATAACACTAATAATTTGGATAGTAAATTACTGGCGTGGCTTCTTAGTTATAGGACAGCTCCTCATGCATCTACAGGCAAAGCTCCTTGTGAATTGATGTTTGGCAGGCAACTGAGAACTCGGTTGTCAGTTACTAAACATTCTGTGATTATTCCTAAACAATCAACAGTCACTGCCAAAAAGGCCAAGCAGTTTATGCCTGGAGATAAGGTTCATATTGCAATGTATAATGATTCTCAAAAGTGGTTAGACGGAACGATTGAAGAGCCCATCGGTAACCTTATGTATAATGTTATTACAAAGAAAGGTACTTTTACAAGGAATGTTACCCAGTTAATACCAGATAAATCTTCACAGCCAAATACGGTTGAACCTTCAGCGCAACCTATTGCTGAACCTGTCAATGTTACTGAATCTCCGAGCAGTGGGAATGATTACCCATCTGCCGCTGTGGTTACTGATAGACTCATGCCTGAACCTGTACCCACTGAATCTGAACCTGTCATACTAAGGCGTAGTAATAGAATACTTAAGCCTCGTCAAGTCTTGGACTTGTAAATTCTAATTATGCGATTGTTAACCTAAAGGGGAAGGAGTGTTAGATATTTAAGTGGCGAAACGAACGTGCCATATACTATGAAACGAACGGCCCGTACGCCGCCTTTTTAATCTGTGCTTACTGTTAAAACTGTCAACTCATGTTTTATGCTTTGTGCGTTATCTTTAATAAACGATACAGTTGGAATCTTATTTTAACGTTTCATTCATCACATCTACGGTCAAAACGTGACAAAACCCAAGAGCGAATTCAGGTGATACACTCTCAAGACGCACAATCTCAAGTATGTCATTTATTAACAAACCGATCTTGAAGGCGTATCACGTGTGTCTTTCTAAAGTCGCAGTTCGCCTGCAATCAGCAAATACGTTCTCAAGTGTGAGTTTGACAGTTCTCTTGAGAACTGAGTTTTGTTTATTATAACGGCGTTACTCACGTGAGACCCGATTCCTTAACGCGCACTTAAGTTACGGTTATTAATAGGAACACCATCTTGAGGTCGTTGTCAAGATTGACTTTTGAGCTGAGAGTGATTTATTAATACGGCCTAATACATATTGGTGTTGAATGTCGTTATTCAATGAAAAGGCTAGTCGTTTAATCAAACGTCTATTTCAATCAAATAGCTGCGTGCGACATATCCAGTCCCTACCAGCAACTTATAGAAATGATAAATACAGAAGCGAGAGAAGGAACAAAGGCGGATAAATGTTAACAGCAAATAAAAAATGCTAAATAAAACAATTTAACGAGCGTGGTACTGCTTAGCTAAATCGCCGACATCACGCTACTCTACCGCAGGATAAACGTGGAGAAATTAACGAGTGAGGGGGCTATTCTGTAGACGAACGCTTAATTAACACGGTAAATAAGAAGGTAAGAGAAAACGAATGTAAAGAGCACAAGAGAGCGAATTTTAGCGAAAGGGGTCGCTACCGGTAGAGGTAAATGGACGCAACATTCTACTAAATTATCAATGTTATTTGTCACGTTAAAGCCATGAAGTGTGAAGCCTTTTCACTAATCTTATGATATTAGATCCTTCAAGAGGAATGTGAATAAAGCTCTTGAAGGTCAGCAGCAAAACAGCAATACCTCCTCTGTTGCTAAAGATTATGAGCGATAATTGCCTCTAATCCTCAGATATTATTATTTGATATCAGAATGTTGGTACAAGCCCTCGCTGCAGGTCACTGCGATCTCAAAGGTCTATTGTGGCCGCGCACCGAGTTCTTCAGATAGCTCACTTGCTTATTCTTCTCGTGTGGTTTAGTGACCAAACCTGAAAGTCTAAAAAGGCGTCATTGCACAATTCCTCTTTAGTCAATTCATTTCCCAAACTGAAACTGAAAGTTCCAGCTGATATGAATTCGGGAAATGAATCTCCAAGACTTCAGCGAGCCTAAAAAGGAGTCTTTGTGGAATTCCTCTGATAGCAATTCATTTTCCGAATTCCTAGCAGCTGTAACTGATTATTTATGAGAGGAATTGCGCAATGACGCCTTTTAGACCCGCTGCAGTTGTCAGAGTTATTCGGGCAACCTATATGCTGCTGACTACTGCCCAATGGCAACAACCGGGTTCAGCTGCTTAAATTGCTTTCCTAGGCACGGAGGGGCTCAGATGAATCTGGCTGCCGTATCACATTTTTGATTGTCACGATGATATTAATGGTGCTACGACAGAAACAATAACGAATAACTCCAAGAATAGGCCCCTTAGAGCCAAAATGACATCGTCGCATGTCGAGCGCCTATAACGGAGACGGGTACTGTCTTTGCTACAAACGAACGCGATTTATTAAAACAATATCCGGTTTAGACTAGATATCAACTAATATGTTGGAATTATTGAAGAGTTATGTGCAAAATCCGAAATGACAATGCCAGATTCAGCCCCACCATCAACCGCAAGTTGTACAAGATAACGAATAAATGTAAAAATATCTACGTTTTTTATTAAAATTATTGGTTTATAATAAAGTTTTGTACAAGTTGCGATTCGAAAAAAACAGGTAAATTAAGAATTCAGCAAATAGTAAGAAATCGAAGCGATTTATTCATTGTTTTTGTTATTCTTCTATAAGAGTTGCGAGAGTATTATAAAATGATACTGATTATGATTATGCAATATGAAACCTGTAATAAGTCCACAACAATATGATAGGTACAGCTTAAATGGTCACGTAGTTTTGTAGGTGGGGCAAAGCTCCATTGAAATGTGGCAATGTCTTTTCAAGAGTCGCTACAGAGCTCGGGAGTGAACGTGACTGCTGACCTGCCCGTTCAGACTCGATGAAGCTCCTGCGTCCTTTGGAGATAGAAATGAAGACGACGAGAGCCTCCTCCTACAGTCTACAGGGTGACGACGCTCCAGCGACTCCTCTGGAGGAAGAAAGAAGACGATATATTAAGATATGAAATAGGGCTGGCACAGACTGGATGCAAAAGACCGAGAGTATCGGGTTGAGTGGCGTGCTTTGGGATAGGCCTACATCCAGCAGTGGACTGATACGTACTGATGATGATGATGAAACTGTCAAGTCCATTATTGAAACTAATAATAATAATGTAGATCGAAAACATTCACATATAACTTTTATAAGAAATGTATATTCTGTCGATCTTTTTATATTTGAACAATGTTCTAGGTTTCTAAGCAACCAATTCTAGTCTCTAATAATGACCGTCGCCCTCTAAACATATTTCTGATTATATTTTTATATTTTACTCGACACAGCTCTGCTAAGATTTAATACAATATCTAATATAGACTATTACCAGTATTTACCCTAGCCGTTCCTCTCACGGAACTATCATAAATAGTTCCATCTCAGAACCCGACGCACCATTAGGAGTTACATCGCGGGATTTAAAAGAGATCTCTCCCCGCTCCATAGGGAAATGGAAATGCACTTAATGCATACGTAATCAAATTATCCCGGTGCACGCTTGCCCCGCTTACGGCTGCCTATCACACCGATACTTCAGAATATAATAATTTATTGACATTTAAGAAAACAAGAACATTCTTAATAAACTACATAATGACAATTCACAAACATATAACTTATGGCAAGAGGTTTAGGCTTCAGCTGATGCTGACACAGAGTGCATCAGTACTGGTGTTCAGCCCACACATTGCCTCCAATTTGGTGATAAAGGAGCATCGTACCGTACGTAAGGTAAGCTTACAGCTTCCAATAGCAACCATTGGTTACTGATTGTGTGATTGTATATGTGATAGATAACTGTGTGTTTACGGTCGATCGATACTTCTGTCCCGTGTGGTTTAGTGACGAAGCCTATTGTCAGAGTCATTCGGGTCAGGCCTCTAACAGCTGCTTAACGTGCGCCGCGATGCACGGAGGGATTCAGATGAATGAAACTGTCACTAGCGGTCCAGAATGTCCACACTTACGCAGGGGAACCCTGCAAGAAGTCCTACTACTACCATTTCACTAATTAAATTAATGTGTACAATTTTACACTTCAATATCCATCGTCTCCACTCTAAAATTAAATACTCCATCTATAGGTTATCAGTTCTACGACAGATGTGACTTCAACTTGCTATTTCATCACTGAATAACTCACGTTATTCAAAGAGCTCGGTGGCTCAGTGGTTGGGTCAATGGACTTGCAATATGGAGGTCCCAGGTTCGATTCCCAGCTAGGGCAGCCATGTACCAATGAGTTATCCTCGGTTTTTTCGATGGAAAAACTTACGTACATTTACCGAGTGCTCTCAAAAACGGTGAAGGAAAACATCGTGATGAAACCTGCATGTCGTAGAAGAAAAAAAAAATCTAAGGCATGTGAAATCCACCAACCCGCAGTGGGCCCGCGTGGTGGATTATGGCCCGAGCTCCCTCGATGTAAGGGAAGGTCTGTGCCCGAGCAGTGGGGCAATATAAATAGACTGATGATGATGATGATGATGATTCAAAGCTAAAATGAATATATTGTGAATATTATGAGGAAGGACCTATTTAGGCAGACCACGTGGTCACGTGACAACTACAGTGACAGAAATGTCACCAGCCAATAATGTCACGGTGACAAAAATCACACGAACCACAATGTGATCAATTCGAGTTGACTTATCAGCTCGGCGATACGTTGTGAGACGCGACAGAGGTCGTTATCTCGTCGTTCGTTCGTATACTCGTACATGCGGTGTGAGAGTCGTCCAGCCGACGACGACGCAATGCTAACGTTCGTTGGAAACAACCTGTCAGTTACTAACGAGGCCTTCACTGCCACTACTTTTCATTTCTACACTTTTAAAACGTGCGAAAACCAAGCCTTTGTCTGCTTTCCAGTTGTGTAGTAAATTAAAATGGATTTTTTTGAATAAGCTCATACTGTTAATGCGTTTATGTATTTTGTAACATTCCAATTTTATTTTAAATTCCATACGAATGCTGTAATAATTTTAAAAGCTTTTGGTTTGCTTTTGTTCATTAAATCCTGTTTGTACGTCATACTCATACTCATTTATTTTAACCTTAGGTACACAGGGAACACTTGGTTACGTCATACATTGTATAATATTGTGATCATACATGTTTAATAATATATACCTATTACATGGCTCGATATACAAAGAGGCAGAAGGGCAAAAGCAGACCCACTGTATTGTGTCAGTGGTCACTAACAAGTAATTAAACTACTTACTGTATGTTACATTCATTAATAATTAATTAAAAATAGTAACAATCGTAATAAATTAAGTAGCGGCTGTAAAGAGGCCTTGTCAATAACAAACTATAAGAAAATGATCTACATTTAGTATAATGTCAAGTATTATAAATTATTAATTGAATTAAAAAAAAATACATGTCAAACAAAATGTCAATTAAAATGTCAAGTTGAATTTGTGTTGCTCTCAGTTGTCTTTCTGACGACCATGTTGAGGGCCCATCTAGTGAGTGGCGAGTCCCCGCCTGCCAATTTTTTCATAACTTCGAGACAATGTGATCATGGCAGGTGTCCGACGTCTCGCTCTATAGACCAGACTGACTGACCCACCAACACCCCAAACCAATAGTCCCAATTAAGTTGTAATTTCCAATCACTGCAATAGTTTATGCACCTGACGGGGTCTGTCATTGAGTGCAGTCAGATGCGCTCAGAGACGGGTCCCGCTAGGTGCATCACATATCCCTTCAAATTAAAGTTCTCTAAGGGGCCTCTACGCGTTGGACCTATGTCTCCGTGCAAGCCTTTCAAATGACCGGGTTTTCTTAAACCCGTGAAACCTAGAGAGATACATAATAATACAAATAAAATGTTTTGTAATGTTTTAAGAGTGCTTAGCCGGCGGACCTATTGATTGTGTAATGACAATGCCAGGAAAACAGTTCCCATTTTACAATGTATTGGGAGAGGGAAGAGTATAAAAATAGCTTAATTGAATTACATACTTTATCAGTGTGTAATCAGGGGCAATCATCTGAAGGGGCAGCATACCGACTAAACGTCCTGGGGTGTTCCACCTCGTGCCATTCTTGGCGTACCTACACCTAGGTATAATTTAAAGTCAATTCTTCTTTTGTTTAAAATTCGTACAGCTACATTTATCATTCTAGTATTCTTCACACACGAGTTTTGGCGGGCGGTGGCGTGCGTTTTACGATTCCCAAACTTGGCGTGATTTACGAGAAAACAAAACAAAGTTTATACTCTTTACCAGTTTTTATTTGCTCCACATTTGTGAGCTAAACGGCCGGCAATTTATTGTTTCGACACGCCAGAAACTTCTACGCACTTACAACGTTTCAGAAACGATTGAATAAGTTTGCCAAAAGATGCTCTTTTTGTTTAACAAAGTTGGGGTTTTATGGAAACGGAAATCTTCCGGTGTGATAAATAATTCTTTTTCGCCCCATTTGTTACTTAGTCCGCGAAAGTTTGAGATACACAGTCGAGTAATTACCGTAAAGTTAAATAATAAGTTCTTTGATTCGGATAGTCTCTAAGGAGATCTTGAATCTGCCACCAAGGCAAGTAGCAATTCATTTTTTTAGGTATTTCATATCAATGCGGACGTAAATGCCACATAGCTATGGGCACGGACTCAAGCGAAAACATATATATTTTAGGGTTTCGTACCTCAAGAGGAAAAATGAAACCTTTTTAGGATCACTTTGTTGTCCGTCTGTCTGTCTGTGAAAAAATCAAACGTCTAGTTCAACGCAATCAAAAGATATGGCCATTTATGTCGCATTTTCTCGCATATTTGTATGAAAATGCAAGAAAGCCTCGGTCCGACTCGCCCTTGGCCGGTTTTACTTTGTCATATCAATGCGGACGTAATGCCACATATCTATGGGCACGGACTCAAGCGAAAACATATATATTTTTTTTAAACATAAACGCTATGAGCGCCAGAGAATGTAACCCATTCTGTTAATTAAAAACCCTGTGCATGATGCCTTCATGAAACTTGCAACGGTTTTCCAAATAAAAATCTGTCTAGCCGACGAAAAGTCTTGCAGAATCAGCATAATTTTAACTGGGGATTTGCATTTTTGATTACTAAATCGTAACGAGGCCGACGGGATTTTTCAGATTTTTTTTACGTTAGAAAAACTTCCGGCTTTTGCGAGTAGGGTTTGAACAAAAAAATCGGGACACGTTTCGTCGTTTAACCCTTGGGCTATTAGGCTGAAAAGGCTGTATATTTATTACTTTGAGTCTGGCAATACTTGGTCAAATATTTTTTTAAAGCTGGATAAAATTCACTGATATTTATTCATAATAATATATTCATAAGGAAAATCATCGTGATGAAACCTGCATGCCGTAGAAGGAGAAAAAATTTAAGGCATATCCGCACTGGGCCCGCGTGGTGGACCATGGCCCCAGCTCCCTCGATGTAAGGGAAGGTCTGTGCCCGAGCAGTGGGGCAATATAAATAGACTGATGATGATGATGATGATATTAACTTTGGTCCATTGAGATATAATATCAATGTCGGCGATATTGTTCAGCCCAGTCGAATATATTTTACTGAAATCGAACTACCCTCCACTCGACTCCCCACAAAACTATTCTCAACAGCGAAGTAACAATCCTCTCATCTACATCACAAACGATCTCGCAATTTTTGCGCGACGGCGACGAATTTTCGCTACACACCAAACTGCATACATTTTTTATGAGGGTTTGCATTTTTGATGAACTAAAAAAGTCGACGGGATCCTCGCCGGAAATCGCTGCTTATTTCTATCATGGCTGCTATTTCCGGTTGCCATTTTGTTAAGGTGAAATAGAGGTAAGTAAAAGGGTAAATCTATTTGAGAAAGAATGTCTTCTATTTATCCACGATCTAACGAGATCTTTCGATACGACTATATAGACTTGCGATACGGAGGTCCCAGGTTCGATTCCTAGCCAGGGCAGCCAACCAATGAGTTATCCTCGGTTTTTTCCCAGGAAAAACTTACGTACATTTACAGACTGCTCTCAAAACGGTGAAGGAAAACATCGTGATGAAACCTGCATGTAGTAGAAGAAGAAAAAAAATCTAAGGCATGTGAAATCCGCCAACCCGCAGTGGGCCCGCGTGGTGGATCATGGCCCCAGCTCCCTCGATGTAAGGAAAGGTCTGTGCCCGAGCAGTGGGGCAATATAAATAGACTGATGATGATGAACGAGATCTTTCGATCACAAAGCATAAAAATGAATAGAGTTAGCCAGAGATTCTATTATGACTTTTTTATGATTTTTTAATATTATTATTAAGAAGAGATCGCTTTGAGCGATAAGACCGCCAATTGTAATATTAACGATATTAGCCTATTTCTTTTGTGTCATTCTTTTCTTTTTGCAATAAAAAATATTTATCTTATCTTATCTTATTATTAAACTTCTTAAACAATTTCCTGTATAAAGGCGAACGTAAGGCTTCGTATGCGCGGATTTACAGTTTTTCTACGAAGGCTACGGCATTAACTACTAAAGTTAAACGTCTGAAAAAAATATATGACAATCTTGGGGTGTTTATTTAGAGACTGATGAATACCGATACACGATTGGACCAATTTCGCTCGATAGAAAAAAATAGCAAACATACCCTTTTCATGTCTTTTAAAATGAAAATTATGTCTTAACGGAAATAGTTATTCATTAAAAATATATATCAAAATGTAGGGTATTATAAATACGAGAGCTTGTTTTTAAAAAATCGGATTTTTGTCGGCGTTTTATTTTCCTGCCAAAATTCATCCAAAATCAATAAAAATACAAATATGGAGTCACTATGCCGTGCCGTGCTCTTCACTCCGCCGCTGCGGGACATTTTCTGTCTCGCGCTTGTGTTTGACAGCTGTCAGCCTTCCAAGTACCTACCGTTCCGTTACATTTAAAAACAAAACAAAAAACATGCTCTCGTATATATAGTACCCTACATTTTGATATATATTTTGTATGAATAACTATTTCGGTTTAGATATATATAAATAATAAATAAATCTTTATTTCATCTCACAATAAAAAAAATAACATTTTGCTTAGAACTAGGACAAATAAATTATTAGTTATGTAGATGTCGTGGTCATATCGTTAAATTGAGCATTTCATGAAATCGTTGATCATTTCATGAAATGGTGACATTTCACGAAATCGTCAAATGTATATTGGTCATTTCATGAAATAGCTTGACCATATCAATAGCGTAAAAGCGTTTGACGATATGGCCAATAAACGCACGGCTGTTTCATGATATGACCAATCATAATTGACCATATCGTAGAAAAATAGCAATAACTATCGCTAGAGGCGCTGAGAGCGCGCTTTGTCATTGTTTATGTTGTGTGCGTAATTAAATAATGTGGATTCATCCTGTCGTAAAGTGAATAATAATAGATAAGAAAGTGTGTTGGAAACTTGGAAAAGTGTTACTATACGAAACCTTTTTAATTTTATGACAGTCACGCAAAAACCGACCGCAATTTACCAAAAAAAAATTAATAATCTGACCAAACGTAGTTGGACAAATCGACGAACGTTGACGTTTAACCGATATGCCCAGCACAACTTGACGATTTCGTGAAATGCCACCATTTCATGAAATGATTGACGATTTCATGAAATGCTCAATTTAACGATCTGACCACGACATAGATGCCATTCTTTAATGTGAGAGTCTGGTGTCTGAACTAGGTAACATTACCTGTGGTACATATTTATTGGCTTACTTATTTAAAAAAAACTGTTGTAAAGTTAGATACTTTAGTCACGTAGATACGCCACGTACTCAAAGCCTAAACAAACGCAAATTGGATGTGATTATGCAAAATATCGCATAAATATAAACAGATTGCAAATGAGGGCGTAATGTAACAAAGGCCAATTTAAATATTGTATTGTACGTAATTCGATCGTATTGTATCTGCCTTTAATGCCTGTATTACCATGTTATCTCGCAAATGTATGGGTATTGTTATTTTAGCTATGCTATTTATACAATGACAAAAAACATTACGTGTAAATGAGAAGCCAAAAGTCAGATACTGTTGAGACCGCGAAATCTAAATTAAAAAAAAAACAACTAAACGGAACTGTCACTTCCCAGCTATCAAAAACTTGCTGTATATCGGTCGAGAAAACGTTTCCTTAAGGCTTCGTATTTTCTGTTTTTCTACGAAGGCTACGGCATTAACTACTAAAATTAAACGTCTGAAAAAAATATACTTATAGCAATCTTGGGGTGCCTATTTAGAGAATGATGAATAGTGTGGACAAACTTCGCTCTACAGAAAAAAAATCGCAAATATACCCCTTCCATGTCATACAAACATACAATTTGTATTAAAGCGATTTGAGCGGATTTTTGCGCTCCGCCCCGACACGTTGCGGCCCGGCATAATGTGCTCGAACCTTTAATGACATTTGTAAAGTTCTTCTATGGTATTAGACCTATATGGTGTAAGGTTTGAACCCGGACCTTAGTAACCGAAGTCCAGTATTAGATCCACAGCGCCGCAAAGCTCTTTACAAATCTGTTTAATAATTCTTTAATTACGGAAGAGGACCTGCTTATCTGGTTAGTCGTCAAGGATGAAAAACACAACAAAAGAAAGGTATGACAAGAAAAGATTGCGAATACAATGCACTGTCACTTTCTAATTTCGGAAACAAAACTCTTTTGTACGTTTTCTAGTCAATAGAGTGACTTTCATAAAGAGGGATTGTACGTGGGTGTAATTTAGACGAGATTTTGTTTTATAAAAAGTCGAAGACAGAGATAAGTACTGTATACTTATCTCTGTCTTCGACTTTTTATAATAATAATAATATATCGTTTATTTCAGGCACAAGGGACCCATATTTTACAATTCAATTTAAAAACTTACAATAAATAGTTCACCAAATAATAAATTAATTTAATTTATATAATTTCAACCAATATAATGTCCAATATAATATAACCATTATACAACATAAATACAGGTTGTTTCGGCTTTATAAAGGGGCCTCAATAAGGTTGAGATTTTCTCAATAACTACTGGAACGAATTTAATTATTCTTATAGAGTTACATAGTTTTAAATTTTATCAATCAAACAGTGAAATAGTTTTTGCAATAGGTCAAGTAGTTTTTGAGAAAATCTCAACGCTTAGGGCTAGTGTACAACAGAACGGCGCCGGCGGACGACGCCGTGTACCGCGCCAGTGGACGGCGCCGTCCGCCGGCACGAATGTTGTCTGCCTGTGACCGGCGCCGGCCGACATCGTACGCCGGTAGACGGTGCCGGCAGACGCCGTGATACGCCGCGCCGCGCCCTTAAAACTCTCAAATTCTCACCTTAAAACGCTCACATTCTCTCTCTCTCTTATATTCCATTCTGCTTCATCCCTCGACTCCTTACTTAAAGCTTTGCTTCCAATTCCTTTCTTCTTTGCATGATCGCAATCTTCGCTCCAATGAAGAGCTCATCCTATATCTTCCTGTCCACTCTACCAAGTTTGGTTTGAATTCCTTCACCGCTCACGCTATCCGTCTCTGGAACTCCTTACCGGCTTCGATTCATCATCATCAGTCTATTTAAATTGCCCCACTGCTCGGGCACAGACCTTCCCTTAGACGAGACATGATCAACCACGTGGGCCCAGTACGGATTGGCGGATTTCACATGCTTTAGAATTTTTTCTTCTTCTAAGGCATGCAGGTTTTATCACAATGTTTCCTTCACCGTTTTGAGAGCACTCGGTAAATGTACGTAAGTTTTTCCACCAAAAACCGAGTATAACTCATTGGTACATGGCTGCCCTGGCTGGGAATCGAACCTGAGACCTCCGTATCGTAAGTCCATTGACCCAACCATTGTGCCACCGAGCTCTAATTATACTTATCGAATACTCTGATAATTAAGTTTCTAGGATATTTTGGTTTTACCGTTATGGATCTGAAAATAAACGGATTATAAATATTGTCGAGCGAAGACAGCGATACCTAGACTGTCTCTTCGACACTTGCCTAACAGAAGACACTAATGTCCACTATTTCCTCACATTCCACGAATAACCACGTAGATCGTAATTTATTCCTCCCCGATCGGCAATACAAAGACAGTCGCTAACTCCCGACTCCATCCGGAACAGAAGTTAAACTTTTTAGAGTTCCGTATTAAGAAACGTTTAACAACGAAAACCGTCCGCAATCCGCTACCTGTTACCAGCAGGGTTACTCTCACCTCTTATAGCGATCCAGTTTAGGTTCTTAAACTGAACCGAATCGCTATTTGCTACAATGACGTTTGACGTCATTGTAGCAAATTGTCAGTTTAGGAACCTAAACTGGATCGCTATAAGAGGTGAGAGTAACCCCGCAGTAGTAAGTTCGATCGTTAGTGGGTAAGTTCGGGGGTTTCCTCGCTATAATAGGTAAGTACGCTCCTAGTAGGTAAGTTCACTCACTAGAGTAGGTAAGTTCACTCACTAGAGTAGGTAAGTTCGCTCCTAGTAGGTAAGTTCACTCACTAGAGTAGGTAAGTTCACTCACTAGAGTAGGTAAGTTCACTCACTAGAGTAGGTAAGTTCGCTCCTAGTAGGTAAGTTCGCTCCTAGTAGGTAAGTTCGCTCACTACTAAGTTGGCTCGTTAGTAAGTTAGTTCGCCAATAAATTCGAGATTAGTAGGATTTTTGC
Organism: Tachystola acroxantha; assembly: GCA_963506565.1. Taxonomy (NCBI): domain Eukaryota; kingdom Metazoa; phylum Arthropoda; class Insecta; order Lepidoptera; family Oecophoridae; genus Tachystola; species Tachystola acroxantha. Next base: position 13,962,831 of record OY735874.1, on the reverse strand, counting down.
TGCACCTCTAACGGCCAGTATCGGAACTAAAATCCCACAATATAGAAAGACCTGCTAAATTCTTCTCAAAGCTTGGAAGTTTGAAAGCTCCAGAACCATGTCGCATACTCTAGAAAAGTGTCGAACGTTCTACTTAGAACGTCATTAAGGTTTGTTAATTGGGTAATTTAGGACGGATGTGCGGAACCCTCGAAGTAGTAGCTATAACTCGTTCTTGACCAGTTTTTCAGCTGGAGTTGGTCTTTGTTTCACAATTTGGTATGCAGCTGCAGTCGGGCGGAGTGCAAGGGCTAATTGCGGGCCGTGGTTGGCGCTTAGCCAACTAATTCCTTCTGGAATTCTGGATACGGCGCTTTAAGGCTAGGTTTAGATTGTAATTGGGGCTGATTCTGACTTGCGATGCCTACAAGTTTGATTAGTACCTACATATATACCTTACATAAGGGGCTTTTTGAAAATGGTCAGTGATAATTTTCAGTGTAATGTCTACAGTGGTTGTTTTGTGTTTAATATCACGTTAAGTTAATCAGAAAATATTCGCGAATGACAGTAAGGTGTAATTATTGGAGGATTCACGTAGGATCTGAAGTTTGGCGCTAAAGTCAAATTTCTTTATTGCAAGTAAGCACGTTGTGTACATTTTTGCACGTCATCATATTTTTGAATTTACATTAACATCACTTTGCAAGGAAAAGGTGCTAACGCTGAGGAGAAAAAGTGGCAATAAACTCTCAGCAGCACATGTCAGCTATGGTCAAGAGTCCCGCTACGAGCTCGGGAGTGAACGTGACTGTCGAGCTGCTTCGTCCAGAGTGATGACGCTACGGCGACTCCTCTGACCGACATAATCAACACACTCCCCCGGGTGTGGTACACGTAAACGTGTGTTACCTGGGACAAAAAAAAAGGCTTTTATCCTATTTTACACACAAGACTAATCATTGGGTTATTTCATTTATTCATCATCCTACAAGAAAAATCATCCGTTGTCCAGGGTCGTACTTGTAGCGTACCGGAGTGTACGAGGTGCCGCCGCCTAAGTAAGGGCCCGGGCCCACGGACGCAGTGCGCGAACCGCACGGCGCCCGAGTGGCTCGAGGCTCGGACGGGGAGGAGGAAGGTGATGGATGAATGGATTATGCATTGTGGGCTATTACAGTCCACAATGGGGAGTGCTCGGGGCGCCAGTCGGATCGCGGATGTATCGCTGTTCCCGTGACTCGGCAAGAATGGCACGAGGAACACCCCAGGATGTATAGTCGGTATTCCGCCCCTTCAGGGCGGTGAGCCCGACATAACTAACATGCTCCCCCGGGCGTGGTGGTACATGGTTTGGCATGTTTTACCTGGGTAATAAAGGGTCGTACTTGAAATTGGCAAATCACATAAAAATTTCGAGTCCATTATTTAAAAACAGCTACGCAGTATAGCGTTGTAAGCCTTTTTTTTTGTTGTTGCCCAGGAGAAATACATAATGTATACCACCCGTCCGGGGGAACGGGTGATTATGTTGGACTCGCACCAACTAAAACTCCTGGGGTGTTCCGCCTCCGCCACCATGGACAGGACCACGGGTACATCTTTCGAAAACTACCGCGGCCCTAGCTTACTCAAGGTGTAATAAACCCACAGTGAGACCTAAGCTTAGCGTAAAAGATACAGACGTAGCAATGTCCCAATTAAAAAAAATAACTTTGCCTTTCACGTAGAGCTTTATTAAATTATAAGCCAATGGGATAGCGTAGTATTTGAAAATAAAGTAAAAAATAGCTTGGCAGCGAGCCAGGTGTCCTCGATATCAATGGCTGTGCTTTATTCGACGTGCGAGTAGGTAATGCTTTACGTGACTGTTGCATTTTGTGGACACTGACGGTGAAACTGACAGTCTTTCAAAGTCGCTCAGCGAGCTATGGAAGCTGCCCTGATATCTACCAGAGAAGGCCGTTAAGAGCCTTCCATAAGCCCACTAGCGCCGCCAATCTTAAAAAGATTACAAAATGTTTATTACGATAAATACTATTTTTTAAATGCTTATATATAACGTGATTCAATTTCGGTAAGTTGTAGGTCGCATAATTGCGAAAAACGGCCGTATTTTTGTTTTATCTTAGCACCTTAATATGAAGTTGGAGATTAAAAGATGGCTAACATACCATAACGGCTTTTTAGTTTAGTTTAAATAACAATAATACCGGAACACTACCAACGGAACCAAAGAAATGCCAAGCATAGTCAAGTCAAAGAAATTTGACTTGACTTTGACTTTACTATGCTTGGCATTTCTTTGGTGTACAATTAGGTAGTCCACTACCATCGATTCGATAACGATTGTGTTTCACACTGTCCTTAAATTGATCATCATCATCAGTCTATTTATATTGCCCCACTGCTCGGGCACAGACCTTCCCTTACATCGAGGGAGCTGGGGCCATGATCCACCATGGGCCCAATGCGAATTGGCGGATTTCACATGCCTTAGATTTTTTCTTCTTCTACAGCATGCAGGTTTCATTACGATGTTTTCCTTCGCCGTCTTGAGAGCACTCGGTAAATGTACGTAAGTTTTTCTGTCGAAAAAAATGAGGATAACTCATTGGTACATGGCTGCCCTGGCTAGGAATCGAACCTGGGACCTCCGTATCGCAAGTCCATTGACCCAACCACTGCGCCACCGAGCTTTCGAGCTTAAATTGATACCTAGGCGAATATCTAAACGAAAACAAATAGACCAAGTAAATAATCAATTATCTAATACATCATTCGGTACGAGCCGCAAAAAACAAAGGAATACTCTCTAAAAACAAACAGTCAAAGGGTGGGAAAAAGTGGTTACTGACCCATAATAAATTATCTTGTCGGTCCTTACGAGATGGTTACACATTACACCATCGCCGACGCAAAGCTTTGTCGCATGAAAATGAACCAAATCGCCTTTAAATAGAGGCGGTGTAGCATGCAAAGAAAGTTATGTAGTGGCTAAAGACTAAGAATCCGTTTTAACAGGGAAACTTGAGCCTTTTTGCATCGTAACAGAGATTACGCTGGTGTTGGAGTTATCAGTTTGTTCTGTTAATGCAGTGGTTCCCAAACTGAAAGTACGCAGACCCCGTTTATCGCACGGTGACGTAGTATTTTTTATGAATTGAATAATGTATGACTGTGATCAAACAGTATTATTCTTTAAAACTTTGCTCTAACGAAAATATAAACTAGGTGTAGAAACCAATTTAACTTTGCCATTATCAAAATTTTATATCTATACATCGATATACTCCTGATTAGTTCATCATCTGCAAATATAAGTTTGTAATAAGAAAAAAAATATTTTTGGGGAGATTTAATTTCAAAACAGTTTTCGGATTTTTTCCTTTACTTGTGCAAGACCTAGTTTTTTTGCCAAATTTCATGATTCTAGGTCAACGGGAAGTACCCTATATGTTTTGGTTTTGTAGCATTTTCTCAAAAGTATCTGAGTAATATGTCATAGGGGTTCTCTTGAAAATGGCGGGAAACGACGGTTGCGAGATTATTTGATAGTTTTCCTTTTGACGTCTGCAGGGACTGTTTTGTGTTTAATATCACGTTACATTAATCAGAAAATGTTCGCGAATGACAGTATGGTGAAGTTATTGGATTATTTATGCAAGATCTGAAGTTTCAAGCTTTTATCAAGAGTTCCAGCTACAAGCTCGGGAGTGAACGTGACTGTCGAGCTGCTTCGTCCAGAGTGATGACGCTACGGCGTCTCCTCTGGATGAAGACATGAAGACGCGGCTACCCAGGGTGAAGACGCTACTGCGACTCCCCTGGAGGAAGATAGAAGACTATTGAATATATTGAATTTTCTGTAACATGACATTGGCAAATGACGAACTGTCGAGTCCATTAATAAAATAAATAAATAAAATATGTCATAGGGATCTGAAACATATAGTTTGAGAACCGCAGCGCTAAAGGATGGTGCTCCGAAAACAATTTATGTGTTTGCCAAAGTTAGAAGTTTTACGGGTGCTATTTTATTTGGCCCTGATAGTAAACGTCATCAGATTCCCTTTTATTGAATTATCGCATGAGTTATGGCTGAGATGTAAATAAGGGTTGATAGTAATAGTAACTTACAGTCTTTTGTGTTCAGATGAATTATGTAAATTGTTCTTGCCTTTTATTATTTCAAAATAGTTTAATAAGTCTTTTTGGGGGGGAATATCCAAAAATCTGTTTATATTAGGAACGGTCTATGCCCGAACAGTGGAGATATAAAAATAGGGTATATGCTACATATGTATTGAGCGCTTTTATAATTTATCGTAGCACTGCACGGTACGATTATATCGTCACGATACAATAGAATTAATGAATAAATATAATAATACTAATGAATAAATGTATTTTTCATAGGAAGGCAAAAATGTATGGAATAGTATTATAATAAAATCCAATCTGCTCCGGTATTCTATTTATTTATCCAAGACATTTATAAACAACATTCACAATTATAACCCCGTCACAATAATCCACCATCCTCCATGACACCTCTTTTTTTCACCCCTCTCCCTCGGAGAGGCAAAGGTTCGAGGCCAATCAGCCTAACATTATTAGTGGCCAGTGTCAAATACAATATTAGAGGTATTTATTAAATTATATTATTATTATTTAAATGGAAATCATCACAGTATGGAGACGCTTTTATATTTTCGTCGACGATAACATATATCTGAGTTTTTTTTATAGAATAGAATCATACAATTTTCAATTTACATTTACAATTTTCTCTAAAATTTTCTTTTGCAAGTCATTTTCAATTCGCCAAAGAAAATACTTGTACAGTCTGCCCCAGAAGAAAAAGACTCATTAAAATTGAAAGCTACGCAAAAAAAAATCTGAAACGTAATAAGTACTAGGTACCTACTAAACTTTTGCACGTCAATCATTTACATAAGTAAATGTACCTAAGTATCTCTAATGATTTAGGTACCTACTTACTTAATAAAGCGAGAAAATTAATAATGCAGAAACAATACTAATTTCTGGTAGGTGTTTTATATATAAAATTGTAAACATTTATTGAACAAAATAAAAACAGAATTTGAATTACGCATTATCCATGCTCGGTGAATAAATTAGAACATGATGAAAAAATTCTTGCCGTGGGCAGGTTCAAGTCCTGCCCACGGCAAGGATTTTTTCATAATGTTCTAAAATAAAAACTATTAAAAAAATAAAAATAACTTAATACCATGGGGGCGACGTAGGCGATATGCTTATAATGTAAATATTTTGTAAATAGGTAAGTACTTACTTTTATTATTATTACTTGTATTATTTTAATTTTGTTACTTTGTAAGTAGTTAGTTTAATGAATGAAATATAAAATACATACTACATAATATCAGATAAACTTAATACCTATCTAAGAAATAACACAATATTTTTATTATGTATTTTTGGACCTGACTATGAATGTATGAAAACTATAGAATTCAAAAATTCCGCAAACGATTGATTTAACCTCTATGCAAGAGTTCGTGTGAATGAAGCATGAACAGTGGTGTGAACATTTTGGATCGCGCGGGGAAAAAAAATTTCGTGCCTGACATCGTATATTTACAACTTCTGTTCAGGTCCTCCTCCCTAATCGTTGCCTCAGTGCTGAGGATCGTGACCCTCAACAGCAGGTGCCGTTTTGGCATGTATGAACTGGCGCCAGGAGACACGTTTTTGTGCTCTTCTCACAGCCTCTTCAAAGGGCACGCCGAGGATTCTGCCAACCACATCAGTCCAGCTCCTCTACGTGGTCTAGACCCCTCAACTTTGCCGAGCAGTATAGTTCTCTCCAAGTTGGAAGGGTCCATTCTTATGACATGGCCGAAGTACCGCAACACATTTCGGGTAACCGTTACCGATAATCTGTCTCTACGGTTCAATTCAGAGATTATCGACTCATTAGTTCAAACTACTTAACAAACATACAAAAGGTATTTATTGATAATTATTATTAATGTATAAAAACATATATAAGTACTTAATAATGATCTAAGTACCTAATTCTAGGCACGTCGTTGTCAAGGCTAGTCCCGCGCGGTAATGCCCAGCGCACTGGCCGCATTGCCCCGCGTGGAACACAGAGAAAGGTGTACAGGAGAGTTTTAAGGTTGAGATTTTCTCAAAAACTATGTAGGTACTAGGAATCCGAATTGCTGTAGTATAAATAAAAGTTTCCTACCGTCATATGAAATAGAAAACTTGATAATCAGTTAGGTATGATAGAATCTAAAACCGATATATATTTTTTTAAATTTCATCAAAATGACAATGCCAGATTCTGCCCCACCATCAACCGCAAGTTGTACGGCGGAACACAGAGAAAGGTGTACAGGAGAGTTTTTAAAGTTGAGATTTTCTCAAAAACTACTTGACCTATTGCAAAAATTCTTCCACTGTTTGATAGATAAAAGTTAGAACTATGTAACTGTAAAATAATTATTAAATTCGGTCCAGTAGTTTTTGAGAAAATCTCAACCTTATTGAGGCCCCCTGTATACTTATCTCTGTCTTCGACATAGCGAGGCTCAGGCGCTGGGCAAAATACTCACCAGCTCTAAGGTCCCCCGAGGCGAGGACCAGTCGACCTGCCTGACTGTACTTCTCCCACATTATTTTATTTATTATTTATTTTATTAATGGACTCGACAGTTCGTCATTTGCCAATGTCATGTTACAGAAAATTCAATGTATAATAGTCTTCTATCTTCCTCCAGGGGAGTCGCCGTAGCGTCTTCACCCTGGGTAGCCGCGTCTTCTTGTCTTCATCCACAGGAAACGCCGTAGCGTCAATCACTACGGACGAAGCAGCTCGACAGTCACGTTCACTCCCGAGCTCGTAGTGGGAATCTTGACCATGGCGCCAAACTTCAGATCCTGCTTGAATTCTCCAATACCTTCACCATACTGTCATTCGCGAACATTTTCTGATTAATTTAACGTGATATTAAACACAAAACACCCGCTGTCGACATTATACTGAAAATTATTAAATAATTTCGCAACCGTCGTTTCCTTCCATTTTCAAAAAGCCTTCTCCCACATTAATAGTTGTACAACACCGTTCCATATTTTAATGACCGGTCCATTTCTTTAAGTTTTCACCCTTTACTTTTATGCTTTTAACCTTTGCCCGTGTTTTCCTGTAATTAAAAACGTGGCAAAAGCCATTACGTTTTGCGTATTACGGGGGTTCCTGTGTGAAATACTAGTATGTTTGGTCTCATTTGATTCTCATTTTGGTTCCTGCTTTGCAATAGTTCCTTTCATATTTAAGTAAGAACACTTTTGACAGTGTCCCAAAATGTTTAGTCTTAATGAATGTAACGTACGGTGGAACACAGAGAAAGGTGTACGGAGAGTTTTTAATGTTGAGATTTTCTCGAAAACTACTCGACCTTTTGAAAAAATTCTTTCACTGTTTGGTAGATAAAAGTTAAAACTATATACTGTAAAAGAATTATTAAATTCGGTCCAATAGTTTTTGAGAAAATCTCAACCTTATTGAGGCCTCCTGTATACTTCTTGTATGTTTGTATGTGAGCACTTCCTGTACTATCTAAGAACCATGTTACCACATAAAGAAATGAATTGTGAATTATGAATTACTTATCTGTGTCCCCCCCCCCCCCCCCCCCCTCCCAAAAAAAATCTTATTACAAACTTATGCTGATGATCAACTAATCAGGAGTATGTCGAAGTATGGACATAATATTTTGATAACGGCAAAGAAAAGTTGGTCACGGAAGCCTCGGATGCGCGAGTCTGACTCGCACTTGGCCGGCTTTATTCATGTACTTGTGCTCAAAACTGTTGATCAAAACCTCTGCCGTAGTTAGTCCAGCAGGTATCGAGATTATTTCTAATAGTTGCAAAGTGTTGAACACAGAGGAAGCGTTTTAGAGATGCCCCAACAGTGAAGTTGGACAGTTACGCTCTCAGAATGTGGCCGGTGCGGAAATTGAATCCAGAACTTGGCGGTCGGCTGCCGGTACTTTAGCATCAAACTTTGCATACACGGAGTATGATAAATGGATCGAGAGAACAGTTTTTGGGGCAGTTATTTTGAATTTAGAACAGCGTCGGTCAGTCGCTTAATGCGTAGACCCAGACGCTTTATATTTATAAACAATAAATATATTTATTTATTCAAAATTAGGAAATAATATTTACAAATAAATACAAATTAAATCTGAACTATCTAAACCTACCTAACGTGTAAAAATTATAAATAAAAAACCTGCGCCAAGTCCCCCACAATTGGCAATGTGCCCAAAAGGCTGGCGGCGTTGCCCCGCTGTATAGCGAGGCTAACACGTTGGGCAAAGTAGCCGCCAGCCTTTTGGTCACGCATGGCCTCGACCAGGCGCCGGGAGATTTGCTTCATTAGGCGGTGTGCCCCCGGCCCCCATGGTCCCAGCGTCTCAACCCCAAACGGCACAAATACATAATAAATTTATAAACATAATTTAAAGTTACGCCACCTAAGAAGCCTAAGCTTCTGTCCCTTTCTATCTTAACCTTCTATAACGAAGTGTGAAAGGGATAGCAACACGATTTAAGACAGGTGAGGGTTAACTAGGTTTATGAGTAACAGCACCAGATCACATCTGATGGTTGGTGGTACACCCCTTTTTTTTAACTTAGGTAAAACATGCAAATCATGTGTCACCACGCCCGGGGGAGCGTGTTGGTTATGTCGGGCTCACCGCCCTGAAGGGGCAGCATACCGACTAAACATCCTAGGGTGTTCCACCTCGTGCCATTCTTGCCGAGCCACGGGAAACTGTGATACAACCGCGACCCGACTGGCGCCCGAGCACTCCCCATTGTGGGCTGTACTAGCCCACAATGTATAATCCATTCATCCCTCACCTTCCTCCTCCCCGTCTGAGCCTCGAGCCGCTCGGGGCCGTGCGGTTCGCGCACTGCGTCCGTGGGCCCGGGCCCTTACTTAGGCGGCGGCACCTCGTACACTCCGGTACGCTTGGCACCGCCTCGTACCACCCCATGGCGCGGATTTCTTTCTTGCCAACCTTTCTCTCAGCCATTCATAATAATGGGAGACCTAGTAGAAATACTGATTACAAGTACAAAAATCTCGACGAATCTAACGATAACTTTACATCAAAATCCATTGAACTGTTTAGACAACACGGCTTGTAAGTTCAAACTGTCATTTTGATATTCTTTTAAATTTAAAAATTCCTGTAAGAATTTTGTATTTCTAAAATTCCGTCTCTATTTTACAACAATTCAATAGAAATAGGAATGCAGGTTAGAATTTCAACAGTCGACGTTTCAAAAGATACCGCGGATCGTACTGTGCCACAGTGAAAATGTTTCGCAAAATATTTCCAGGAATCCGAATTGCTGTAGATATAAATAAAAGTTTCCTACCGTCATATGAAATAGAAAACTTGATAATCAGTAGGTATGATAGAATCTAAAACCGATATATTTTTTTTTAAATTTCGTCAAAATGACAATGCCAGATTCTGCCCCACCATCAACCGCATGAAATGAAATGAAATTTATTTGTAAATATGATGAACATGATGAACAAGATAACGAATAAATGTAAAAATATCTCCGTTTTTTATTAAAATTATTGGTTTAAAGTTTTGTACATCTAGCGAATTCAGAAAATAGTATGAAATCAAAGCGAATTATTCATAGTTTTTGTTATTCTTCTACATATAGGAGTTGCGAGATTAGTAGAAAATGATACTGATTATGATTATGCAATATGAAACCTGTAATAAGTCCCCAACAAAATGGTAGGTACCTACAACTTAAATGGTCACGTAGTTTTGTAGGTGGGGCAAAGCTCCATTGAAATGTGGCAATGTCATTTGCGCTCATGTGCGGGCAGGCACGGGCGCCCTCCTGTGACAGGTCTATGGGGTAAGTGGTCTGTGGCTGGTTCAGATTTCGAACCCCATCTAAAAATCAATGGAACCATTTAAATCACTGACGTTGACATCAAAATCATACCAAATGACTTTATAATTCGTAGGGTGTTATTACGTAAAGATATTACAGTTATATATCGTCGAAAGCGATCGGTAATCATAATCGATTAAATAAGTAATGGCAGTCGTTGGACTGGAGCCACTTGATCGACATTGGAGCAAATGGCTTGATCGTTGGTCTGAGCCGTTGCGTATAATGATCTAGAACTCTAGAGGGGAGCGAGAGTGGGGCCAATGGGGCCTTTTCTGATTAATTTAACGTGATATTAAACACAAAATAGTCCCTGTAGACATTAAAAGGAAAATTATCAAATAATTTCGCAACCGTCGTTTCCCGCCATTTTCAAGAGAACCCCAGTTGTAAATATTGCAAATTAAATTATTATCGTCACATAGATAAAACACAATAATATTACGTATTGCAAAAGAAGAATTACACAAAAATAATAAGCCAATAGAGTTAGTATTACAATTAGCGGTCTTAGCGCTCAAAGCAATGTCTACCAGACAACCTTTGGGTAGAGAATTTATCTTATGAATTACCTTGATGAGCAATATTAAATAGGTACCGATACTTATGTGAGGAGGTAAGGAAGAAGAAACAATAGTGCAGACGATTGTCTATATTATGGACTCTATAACATGGTTTGATTTTCTGTAGCAATAACGTACCCTCAGATCAGTATTATTTAGGTACTGAGGGTATCTAAGGGTATACCCGTACTCGTTGGACCACAAACTTCATGCCAAGTTCATTTTTAGGGTTCCGTGCCTGAAAAGGATAAAAGGAACCCTTATACACACTTTGTTGTCAGTCTGTCAAGACCTATATCTCAGAAACGCGTGGACGGATTAATACAAAATGCTTACTCGGGTCTGCAACCTCATGCACCCGAAAAAAAATCAAACTTCTACGTCAACGCAATCAAAAGATATGGCCGTTTATGTCGCATTTTCTTGCATATTTGTATGAAAATGCAAGAAACCCCAACCTATAGGGTACTTCCCGTTGACCTAGAATCATGAAAATTTACAAGAAGCTAGGTCTTAAAGCACAAGTAAAGGAAAAAATCCGAAAACTGTAAATGTGAAATTACATCTCTCCCCAATTTTTTCCTTATTACAAACTTATATTTGCAGATGATCAAGTAATCAGGAGTATGTCGATATATGAACAAATAGTTCGATAATGGCAAAGATAAGTTGGTTCTTAAATTAATTTAGCTTTTCGTTAGAGCGAAGTTACGGGGTTAAGTTATGATAAGATAAGATAAATATTCTTTATTGCAAAGTAAAAGGAATTACACAGAAGAAATATGCTAATACAGTTAGTATCACAATTGGCGGTCTTATCGCTTAAAGCGATCTCTTCCAGACAACTTTTGTTGTATGTTGCACGGAAGCCTCGGTGTGCGAGTCCGACTCGCACTTGACCGATTTTTTTTCCAAGACCCTTCTTGGCAAGAATGTAACCATCTTGGCAGAATTTGGGAGTTGTTCTATTATAAACATTGATCGCAGAGCTCGGTGGCTCAGTGGCTCAGTGGTTGGGTCAATGGACTTGCAATATGGAGGTCCCAGGTTCGATTCCCAGCTAGGGCAGCCATGTACCAATGAGTTATCCTCGGTTTTTTCGACGGAAAAACTTACGTACATTTACCGAGTGCTCTCAAAACGGTGAAGGAAAACATCGTGATGAAACCTGCATGTCGTAGAAGAAAAAAAACTCTAAGGCATGTGAAATCCGTCAACCCGCACTGGGCCCGAGTGGTGGATTATGGCCCGAGCTCCCTCGATGTAAGGGAAGGTCTGTGCCCGAGCAGTGGGGCGATATAAATAGACTGATGATGATGATGAAACATTGATCTCCTATAAACAACTAGATACACAGTCTGTCTTCTAAAAATGTCCGAGCGCAAAGAAGGTCCAAACGGATGAATGGACCCTCATTTGCTTTATTGAACATCATTTGGACGTTAACAACGGGCGTTATTTGGGCGTTTTTTAAATTATTTTAGTAAGACCTTTGTGTATCTAGTTTATAGGAGATCAATGGTTATAAAGAAATAATTACTCTGTCAAAGGTGGCTTGAGCCCCCCTTTGATAAACTATTCCTTATACTTGCCAGCGGTCCCGGCATTCCGAACTAGTCGGTTCCACTTGCCGAACTACAATTATTGTGGACACAGCCTCACTCAAGTGGCGTTTGAATCCCTAACGACTCAGGATTTGTATTTTAATGGCACTTACGCCTTGGACCGACTAGTTTGGGCCCAAATTGAACTTTGTTAACCCGCCAAGTCGATCACGGAACAGACCCTAGCCAAGTGGCATTGACATTCGTTTACGTCAGTAGATAAGAAAGAAAAATGTTCTTTCGTTAGCAAATGTCAACTCCAAACATTTCTTTGTATTCCACTGTCGTTAACGAGTCGTCGTTAAGGCTTCGTATGCGCTTGCGCGTATTTTCAGTTTTTCTACGAAGGCTACGGCACTAACTACTAAAATAAAACGTCTGAGAAAAATATATAGCAATCTTGGGATGGTTTAGAGACTGATAAACACCGATACACGATTGGACAAACTTCGCTCCATAGAAAAAAAATCTAAAATTAAAATTATATCTAAACCGAAATAGTTATTTATACAAAATTAATATAAAAATGTAGGGTACATTACAGTACAGGGATAAATACGAGAGCTTGTTTTAAAAAAAAATGATTTTTGTTGGCGTATTTATATTTCCCTACCAAACTTACGGGGTTAGTAAATACACAGAAGCCTCGGGGCGCGATTCCGACTCGCACTTGGCCGTTTTTTTAATATAAAGTAATGGTAATGCAATGTATAATATATTTGTAAAATGACTTATAACAAAATATGTAATAAAAGACATTGCCACATTTCAATTAAGCTTTGCCCCACCTACAAAATTACGTGACCATTTAAGCCGTACCAATCATTTTGTTGGGGACTTATTACAGGTTTCATATTGCATAATCATAATCAGTATCATTTTCTACTACTCTCGCAACTCCTATAGAAGAATAACAAAAACAATGAATAAATCGCTTCGATTTCTTACTATTTTCCGAATTCTTAATAAAGCAGGATTTTTCGAATCGCAACTTGTACAAAACTTTATTTTAAACCAATAATTTTAATAAAAAACGGAGATATTTTTACATTTATTCGTTATCTTGTACAACTTGCGGTTGATGGTGGGGCAGAATCTGGCATTGTCATTTGAATATGATTAATCAAGTTTGACTTCCATTTCTATTTTCATGATATAAAATAATCCATACTTGGAATAGACGCGGAGAAATAATGTGTCATCATGCCAACCAAAATTCCTTACTAATATAGTTATCAAGAATCCCCCCTAGCCCGACCAAACACCATAACTTCCTTAGACAGTTTCACATTGTTTTCACTTGAAACTACTTACTCGAGCTTAAGCCGAACATACTTAACTCATACTTAAGTCCTCGAGGCCTATTAAAGGCTTCTTAACCCTTAATTCTGCCGGAATTTGGGGATACTTTATAGTGGTCTTCCGCTAAGGTTTAAAACTAAGCACGTTAAGTTAAGATATTCGAAAGTTATGTGTTTTTGGTAATGTTTAGAAGGGTTCCTGATGACGTCATATTTTATGACGTAATCTAATCAATAATATGACGATAATCAATAATATTAAATTCGAGTCTACGAATTTCGATTGAACGAATAATCTAACGGTAGTGCGCAGGCCAAGGTCTCAAATATCGGCCGCATATACACCGGGCACTATTTATACTAAATGCTTCGAGCTATTTTTCAATAACCCGTTTCTGGTATTTATTTGAGATACAGGTGAAATTATACCAGTCAATTAATATAGGTTCACTAGATCCTGAGATACGGATCTGAGAATATTGCCAATTTTACCACTCACGCACTCACTCACTGACTGAAACTCAGTGACTGAGTGACTCACTGACTGACCAAAAGTCTAGGTCACTTCTACTTGTGGTTGGACCATGAAAGGCATGTGTCGAGGGTATTATATGAAACTCAAGGAAAAATTATGAAATTGGTCAGCATCGACTTGGCTTCTACGACAAGCTTGGATGATATTGATGCAGTCGGTCCCCTCCATTTGGTATGAAGCCGAGGGCATTAGTAACTTTGTAATTCATTATGATCGTATCGAGTCTCGAAGCATGGTGAATTGATCCTTCCATTGATTACTGAAGAATGAGAGTCGGGACTCTAGATTCTCGTGACGTCCTATAAATGCATACGTGTCATGGTTTACTTTAACTGCCTATCCATAAGATACGCTAATAAAATAAAAGCAAGACGATAGTACCTATATGGAACATTGCCATATTTCAATGGAGCTTTGCCCTATCCTACAAAACTACGTGAACATTTAAGCTGTACCTATCAATGGGGACTTATTACAGGTTTCATATTGCATAATCATAATCAGTATCATTTTCTACTACTCTCGCAACTCCTATAGAAGAATAACAAAAACAATGAATAATTCGCTTCGATTTCTTACTATTTTCTGAATTCTTAATTACCTAAGCTGTTTTTTCGACTCGCTTGATGTACAAAACTTTATTTTAAACCAATAATTTTAATAAAAAACTGAGATATTTTTACATTTATTCGTTATCTTGTTCATCATGCGGTTGAAGGTGGGGCAGAATCTGGCATTGTCATTTATACCGCAAATCACTTAAAAGTCAGTTGGCTTTAGAATAAAAGGCTTCCCGACTAATGTCCCCCTATTTTGCCGTTCAAAATTTGCCCGGTGGCCGGACAAAGGGCCGCCAGTATATGAATTTGTAATAAATTGAATGCTAAGCCCCGGCACTGTACGCGGAGGGTTCCGGCCACTAAATTTATTCACAAATATAGCTTACAAGGAATTAGAGCATCTAGTTTCATTGGAAGAGCAAAAATACGAGGCAATTTTTTTGATGGCTAAACTTTTTCAAGTTCTTTCAATACGTACCCAAAATAAATTTGAATTTATTTTACGCCATGTATTGTATATAGAAAAATAGTTATTTATTGTAATTTAAAATGCATTATGGTAATAAAAAATTAAAACTAACCTATTTAAACAAAATTATATATAAAAAACCTGTTATTTATTTTAGTGATCCAAAAATGGGAATGGATTGAATTATACGTTTAGGTAGTTTTATAAAACATTGCGGCTCTTAGCAATGATACTGCCTAATTGGTGGCTTAATTTGATAGCTGCTAGATCATCGATTTTATATGACGAAATCCAGCGATTTTTTTTTTAATCATAGGTTTAACTTAAACTAAATAGAACGTCATTCACGTTCATCCCTACAGATCTAAGCAAACGACAGTGCAAGGCCAAGTTCTACTTTTTCTGTTGCATGAAATGGCTAAAAATAATCGACCAATCAGATGTTTTTGTAAGTGTAATTTTGACCAAAGTTTCTGGCCAATTTAGACGCAAACTTAAACAAACGTACTCATGACGCAAACTATTAGGTTTCCTGTACTAATAGCTCCAGAGACATAACACAGAAACGGTCAACTTTTTTACCCCAACTTGGAAAAAGTGGTTATACCTTAGGTACAAGCACCGAACCCTGGACCCCTTTTCATAGAAAGCCGGCGCTCTGTCGACTGGGCTAGAAGGTCGAAGCATTTCTAGCTTGTCTATATCAATGTTACCCACACACTGCTGATGTGAAAACAATGTCGGTACCACATTTATCCGCAAAATTAGTGCGCCATTAGGTCTGTTATCGAAAAGCCTCTCGTTTACGTTATTATAATATACAGATTTGTAGTTACAAGATACATGGAAAAAACAGGGCTGTAGCAGATAAATTCACTTATACTTTTAACTGAATGACGTCGTTCAACCAAATCTCTAGTTTAGTGGTTGAATCATTATGGCACATAAATGTTCAACATTATACATATTAATTGACCCAATTATTAGTGTAAAACAGTCTACGTGAAACTAGAGATTCATAGTATCTACCCAACTTGGGAGGGTTCCCTATCTAGCGAAGTTAAATGGATTTAACGCTTAATTTACTGATCCTTATTTAAGAGACTCCCAGAGGCTCTGTTAATAAATAGTGTTAAGTGATAATTACTTAACAATCTCGGTTAAATGCCAATCTATTTATAAGGCCAATTATTTTGTAGGATATTCTGGTGAATTAGTTAATTATACACCTAGATTATAATTATTGGAAAACAATATAGGTGAGTACAGACATTTTAAATTAATGAGATAGCAATTATAAATACAAACTCCATACTAAGTTCGTTTTGCTATAAAATCATGAAGTACGACTTTAACCACCAATATTTCTGGTGTTTTTGGAATAGGTATCGGAAATAAAAATAATTTATGTAAGTTTCCTAAACATTATCACGTTAGTTGTTTTATGCCTATTGTACACAATATTTCGCGGTCAATATTACTGTGAACTTGGCCTATGCACTGTTGTGCACTTATACCATTCTTTCACGTGTGGTTTTGTGACCAAACATGTTGTCAAAGTTATTCAGGCCGCCCGTAGGCCTCTGACACAGATTAAATACATAAGTTTATATTCAAAGTCTCTGACATGGTATCGCGACTGCTGGCGAGCGACAGCAATCAGAACCAACTGCTTACCTAACGTGCACGAAACATACTTACTTACTTACTCCGCTGGCTTAGTGACCCGAAGTGGGTCTTGGCCACCACAACGAGAACGCGCCAGTGGTGCCGGTGCTTCCCCGTCTCCCGCCACGTGTGTGCCTGCAGGCTGTGCAGGGCCTTCTCGACCTCGTCCCTCCAGCGGTACCTGGGGCGTCCCACCGACCGGTGCGGCCGCTCGGTCACCCTAGCTTTATGCTCTCTTCGCCGCACGATCTTCACCGATTCTATCGACATGCTGCGAAACTTGCTTAGATGAAAATGTCACTGAAAATGTACAATGTCGTAGTTAGATGGTGTGGTTCGGCGCGTTACGAAGTGTCTAGCCGGGCCCGTCTGGCTGCGACATATGTACACATGTTAAGTGAGTGCAAACGTTCGCCAACAAATTGTTATGCAATTTGGCGAAGCTTATTCAATTCAATTCAAATGATTTATTGCAGTCACAAAGACCATATAAGTGTTAGTAAGTACTTAAAACTATGTTAGTGTTTACATGAGTTGTATTACGCGCCATACATGCGACTTAGGTCCGACTCCGAGACCCCGGGACATGTAAGTGTACCCAGTGGCTCAGAATCGGACTGTCCATGGTATCCGCAATGCCCTTCAGGATGCTGTTAGGGCTGCCGCGAACCCGTTGCATCTTAGAACTAAAAAAAAAACTTACGGTCACCCATCCAGGCATAAACCGCGATTAATATTGCTTAACTTCTACGTTATCAACGTGTACCTACGTACTCGCAACTGGACTACGAGTCAGATGGACTCTGCCTATCAGCAGATGTGAAATGTATTTTTAAGGCATAACCTATGCGCTTGACCCCACAAATGAATAAAACATTTTATTCCCTCCGATATCATTGGTTCAGTCACAAAGCATATTGAAAACGGAAAAATAATATGAAAGTTAACGTTTGGTTCCTGGTAGGCGTAGGTATTTTTTTTGTATAATAACCATCGGACGGTCGCCGGCGTCGGGGCAGACCTCGGCGTAGGTGGAGAGACGATATCGTTAGATACAGGGATGGGTGGAAGAGGCTCAGGACAGGGGTGGATGGAAGAGGAGGGGGGAGACCTTTGCCCAGCAGTGGGACAATTTCTAGGTTTACAAAAAAAACCGCGCTAATGAATATGGGCGAAAATAAAAGTACTTAAATAAGTAAGTACTACAATATAATGTAAATAATGTTATATGATAAATAATGATGACTACATTCTATAGGTATACATAATGTATAATAATAAATAAGTATAGGTAATATTATTAATAATATAAAATAAATATGGTAAGTACTTATTATTATTTATTTTTTTACTTGATAATATGTTTATTTCAAAGAGGTACAATATAAAATAAAAAAGAACTATTCAATATTTAAAAAAAAACTAATCTAAACTACTTTAAGAACTTATTATAAGATATGAAATGATTATATATATATAAATAGAGTAAATATATGTATAAATATCAGTGTACATAAATATAATATAAATAAATATATAAACAAATAAATAAATAAAATCTGCGTCGTAAGATATAAAATCGTATTGCAAGTGTTACCATTTATCTGCTGTTGTCCTCTTAAATGCAATAATGAATCTATTATCTATTATTTACACAGACTACTTACCCCATAGACATGTAACAGGAGTGTGCCCGTGTCTGCCCGCACATGAGCACAAAATTGCTTCGCGACACGTGCAACCTAGAGTTATTATCGACATGGACGCATCTCTTTAATACGGGACCCCTGTCCCCCGTTTCGTCTCATGCGCTCATCGTTGACATAATTTTTCGCTTGCAAATGACATTGCCACATTTCAATGGAGCTTTGCCCCACCTACAAAACTACGTGACCATTTAAACTGTACCTATCATTTTGTTGGGGACTTATTACAGGTTTCATATTGCATAATCATAATCAGTATCATTTTCTACTACTCTCGCAACTCCTATAGAAGAATAACAAAAACAATGAATAATACGCTTCGATTTCTTACTATTTTCTGAATTCTTAATTAAGCTGTTTTGTTCGACTTGCTTGATATACCTACAAAACTTTATTTTAAACCAATAATTTTAATAAAAAACGGAGATATTTTTACATTTATTCGTTATCTTGTACAACTTGCGGTTGATGGTGGGGCAGAATCTGGCATTGTCATTTGTACCAATTTCATGTCTATTGCGTAAGTGGTCTGTGATTATTTCCTATTACGATTACTACTACAATAGGTACATACAAATGTACAAATACCTAGTTCAAATAAACGGAAAACAATTCTGAAACGAGAACGCGTCTTCTCACGTTTGCATTTCAGACCCTTTCGACCTCCGGCTACACTTAAAGTTTCACAACCTCCCGTCTCTATTGCTGTAAGAATAAGGTGCTATTCGGTACAAATATACAGTAGGAGGTTCGTGAATATTGAACGAAGTTTGTCGTAGTGTAATTTAGTGATGAGACGAGGTTTCGGTTTGGGAAAGATTTTTGTCGCTTTTTATCTTTCGATATTCTTAGTTGTTGTCTGTAATATTAATCTATCACTATATCCCGTAATCTAAATTCATAAACCTCGACATCACTGCGATTTATCGCTGCGCAGTGCCTCAATATTCGTATTTTTATGAATTTTTGATGTATTTTGGCAAGGAAATAAAAATACGCCAACAAAAGTCAGATTTTTTTAAAACCAAGCTCTCGTATTTATGGTACCCTACATTTTGATATATATTTGGTATGAATAACTATTTCGGTTTAGATATAATTTTCATTTTAAAAGACATGGAAGGGGTATGTTTGCGATTTTTTTTCTATCGAGTGAAGTTTGTCCAATCTTATTGTATGGGTTGAGTTGACATCGTACTGCAAGTGTTACCATTATCTGCTGTCGACTGTAAATTTAAGTCCCTGTAATTGTATGCAAAGCTGCCCCCTTACCATGAAGTCTTATAGCATAATTACTTCAATAATACTTTGTTATTTCGTACTATGACGACATTAAAGTAAGCTTATTAAGGTCGTCATGGTAAGGCCCCAGATACTTCCATTTGATGAGATCACACCACTGTCGCTTTTTCCATATTAATCGATATCTATTCGAATTGCAAAACTCTTTCGTATTCATTTTCGATATCGCTCTAAGCGCCTTCGTCCCAACCCTACAACAAATTTAGCATTCCGTTTGTATTGGAGTAAAGTCTGTGTCCGTCATACTACGTACTCATGGGAGGTATTTTCTAACTGTGCGACCTCTCCTTTCCTCTACGGTATATTTACGGTCCCACATTGACGTAAATTGACGTTAACTTTGACTCCAAAGGTTGTGTAGACATTTTTGTAAAACCAGCAAAATAGTCAAAGTAACTTCGAAAGAACCAGCTTTGTACGTTTCCATGTCAATATTATTATCGTATTGAACAGAGGGAGCGTTTAGACTAGAAAGTGTACTCATTTATTTGTAAGAACTTGCCTAATTACTTACTCACACGTGCCACTGAACGATCGCACGACAGCGATGCGATAGGTCAATAACGACTCGATCAGGATGTCAATGTTAATTGGTTGAATGAAAAGAAGCGTTTCCATACAAATGACCATGCCAGATTCTGCCCCACCATCAACCGCAAGTTGTATAAGATAATGAATAGATATAAAAAAATATCTCCGTTTTTTTATTAAAATTATTGGTTTAAAATAAAGTTTAATTAGGAATTCAGAAAATAGTAAGAAATCGAAGCGATTTATTCATTGTTTTTGCTATTATTCTATAGGAGTTGCGAGAGTAGTAGAAAATTATACTAATTATGATTATGCAGTATGAAACCTGTAATAAGTCCCCAACAAAATGATAGGTACAGCTTAAATGGTTACGTAGTTTTGTAGGTGGGGCAAAGCTCCATTGAAATGTGGCAATGTCTTTTGTTACTACTAAATCTACCTAAATTACTTATATTAGGCTAGATTATAATGTTAATGGGGTATTTATGTCTGTGTCGTATCAGGGGACAATTTTGTCTATGTAGTGTGATGTCTGAATATGGGTCCTATCACCAAGTGACACCAGTTATAATTAAATAATCTTTCAAACCCGAAGGAAATATTTTTTAAAGTAAATATTTTAACGTCTAAAATAGTACAATCAAATGCACATCTTACGTAAAACCCTTGCAATCTATTAGCGAGATTAATGCAAGAGTTAAAATTTAATTTAGCTCGAATCCCTGTGCGTAAAATGTCAGAATGGAGTAACTCACAAAGCAACAAAACTCATTTGGAGCGCGTCACATAAGTAAAGAGGAATAAAGCGGAGAGTAACTATTATAAGTTCCACTTTTCACATGCGGTGCTCTGTTTAGTGAGCACTTGTGATACAATATTATTACAGGCAAGTAGCAAGCCGTAAGTAGTAAACAAAGTGTAATTGTATAGAATATAGAGCATTGAATGACATCGTTCGTATGCGAAGGACCAAATTATAATAACAGTAATCTGTCTGTGAAATAATGAATGACCAGTTTTGTTTACACAACTGTAATTTAATTCAAAGCTGTGGATTTTTCACTCAGATCAGTTTTAAAGTCAGTATTTTCTTCCCCATACCGTCGGTACACGTCAAGATTTCCGGGATCACGATATAAAATTGTTATAGTGTGATCATTAGCCTATTTCTATGTCCACAACTTACTTCAAAGAGAGTTCCAGGCAGTGAATTAATTTATGAAAACTTAGGGCTCAGACAGACGAGCGACAGTGCGTCGCACGACGTCGCGCGATAGCTCGCGACACCATTCGCGGAGGGTTGTAAGCTGTCGCACGAAGTCGCGACCGTCGCGCGACGACGTCGCACGACAACTGGCCACCCTCCGCGAAAGATGTCGCGAGCTATCGCGCTACGTACTGTCGCTCGTCTGTCTGAGCCCTTATTGTTAAATGGTTGACCTAGTTGTAACCTGCAGCGGCAGGCCAGTATCCTAACCACAAAGACACTAAGCTATTGCATGACACAATACGAAATATGAAAGCTACAATACGTCAATAGGTAAATCGTTATTTTTTATTAACCTATAAATTGTCGTCCTTTTAGGCAAAGCTTCCTCCACCGATCCCTGTCTGTTTTGATCCTTCACTATATGATCCTCCTCCAATCAATTCAAATGGTGAGAACGTTTATCTACCTTCGTCGGAGTTTGTTTTTAAAATGTCTTTATTGCCAGTAAGTATAACAATTAAACTTATAATCCACTTCGAATAGTTGACATACCAATGAATTTATATCACGATGTTTGCTTTAAGTTATCATTTTGCTAAAGTTTTTAAATAGGCTTAGCCTGTAAAACTGTTTTATTTTTTAAGATACTTGTATCTAGGATCAAATGTACACTAGATTATAAGTTTAATTGTTATACTTACTGGCTACTATAAAGACACCTTCGTCGGAGTAAAATATAATTTTTGTATTTGAAACAATTTTCGTACCTATTTGTGACATTGATGTTTAGCCATTTTCCCGAAACTATGCAAGTGACTGGACTACCGTGAATGCGGCACCGCCCGGGCGTTGCGTTTACATACTATTTCCCCCGCTTTGCCGCCTCTACGCTCCCAGGAATTCTGCATTTTCGCTTTTAGGAAGTTTTGTATTTCACGTCTTTGTTACGAAGCTATTATTTTATAGCCTCTTTGTGTATTACGATACTTTGATACTGGAAATATGTGGCGAAAATATTGGTATTACTAAAGCTAAACATGGAATAGAATTTGTTTGAATTTTAGTCTGGTCTAGTGGATTTTACGAGGTATTTCGTTTACACGTATTCAATTAACAATAAGAGCTAATATGTAAAAGTGTTTATTTATTAATAGCGCCTATCCACTCACCCTTATGAGTGCAGGCTGCGCTGGCTCTCTATATAGCTTCAATAGTTTCCGTTATAACACGTCGTTTGCTGATCTCTACGGCTGAGAGAGTTAACTGACTGACAGCCATGTCAAACATTTTATTTATTTATTTTATTAATGGACTCGACAGCTCGTCATTTGCCAATGTCATGTTACAGAATATTCAAAATATCATATCGTCTTCTCTTCATCCAGGGGAGTCGCCGTAGCGTCATCACCCTGGGCATTCGCGTCTTCTTGTCTTCATCCAGAGGAGTCGCCGTAGCGTCATCACTCTGGACGAAGCTCGACAGTCACGTTCAATAATTTGTGGCCGTTGACGTCCGCCGCCGTGAAGATGCATGAGCGATGAGGTGGCATACACCTAAATTTATTATTATTATGAATACTAAGTAGCCCTCTGGATGAAGACAAGAAGACGCGGATTTCCAGGGTGATGACGCCACGGCGACTCCTCTGGAGAAAGAGAAGACAATGATATCTTGAATATTCTGTATATGACATTGGCAAATGACGAACCGTCGAGTCCATTAATAAAATAAATAAACACTAACTAAAGTAGCACTAACAGCTCGCTATGAAGTCCATATATCAGCATAGTCGTTATTTTCAAGAGTCCCATCTTACCTCATGAATTTAGCTCGAAACTGCAGATCATATCATATAAATATTATAATTGCTCGTAAACTTAATCATACTGGTATTTGCGAATCTTCTGGTTAGATATAAAACAATTACTGCACAAATAATCAAATAATTAAGTAAATGTCACGTTCCTGCCATTTTCAACCTCTATCTACATACATTTCATTGGCAACTAAAGCCTCACCCAGCGGACCGGAGACAGGTATTAAAAAATCACAATATCAAAATGGAAACTATTAATTTGGAATGGAAATTATAAACGGGTTTTACCTTTTAATACAGCTATTATGAGTGGCCATAAATTTTGCGCAGTACATGCCTGTTACAGAATTAGATCTACTGGAATAGATGAATATTTAATAAAAATTAGATTTTTTAAATAAGATAATACCTTGATCTTCTATAAACACTAGATACTAAAACAATTTTTAAAAAAACCTCCTAATAAGGGTCCATGGTTAACGTCCAAATAATGTCCAATAAAGCAAATGAGGGTCCATTCATCCGTTTGAACCTTCTTTGCGCTCGGACATTTTTAGAAGGCAGACTGTGTATCCAGTTGTTTATAGGAGATCAATGAGATAATAGTAAGAAAGGTTTAGAGATAATAGGAAAATTATGTACTTAATTATGTAGTTATTAAAAAATTGAATTTTTGTTATTTTAAAAGATTTGCTGCTGAAAGTTTTTTGCCACTTTATCTCCTCAGCGTTGGCACCCTTTCCCTGCAAAGTGGTGTAAATGTAAATTCAAAAAATTTATGTTGACGTGAAAAAATGTACATAACAATGCAATAAAGAGATTTGACTTTGACTTTTTAACCTAAGAAACGTCCTACTGGTGGACAAAGGTCTCCCCTCTCTTCCCCCTGTCCTGACTTTGACTTTGTATCATCTGAGTCTCGTCCGAGTCTCGTCCGAGTCTCGTCCGAGTCTCATCCGAGTCTCATCCGAGTCTCATCCGAGTCTCATCCGAGTCTCATCCGAGTCTCATCCGAGTCTCATCCGAGTCTCATCCGAGTCTCATCCGAGACTCATCCGAGTCTCATCCGAGTCTCATCCGAGTCTCATCCGAGTCTCATCCGAGTCTCATCCGAGTCTCATCCGAGTCTCATCCGAGTCTCATCCGAGTCTCATCCGAGTCTCATCCGAGTCTCATCCGAGTCTCATCCGAGTCTCATCCGAGTCTCATCCGAGTCTCATCCGAGTCTCATCCGAGTCTCATCTGAAATGAAATGAAAAATATTTATTACACATACAAGGTGACCTTATTTATACACTTAGAACTAACTTAAAATAATATGCGTAATAGGAATGTGAGCTGAAATGCTGTGCCCAGCCACTGAGGTGATTTCGCACAGCGCTGATTTTCATCACATCCCTTGCTGTGTTCATGGTATGGCGCGAGAGCTGGGCTAAAATAAAGAATAATACAAAAAAGGAATGCGTCTGGGACATTACAGTGGCTGTATCCTGTGTACCCTGTTGCCTTTCCGCTGCTAGCCTTAGTAAAACTAGTAGTAATGCAAACCAGCGCTGTGGCCCCGCTACAGCACATGCTGAGCTGGTCTTTTTTGACGTTACATGACCATATACTGTCTCTAAGTGTTTATTGTATTAGTGTTTTTGTGTTTCGTTTATTTATTCACTGTATGTTACTATTTTATTGTGGCGTCAAATAAATAAAGTACAAATGTATAATAATTGCTAGAAATGTATAAGTACCTATTTTCAAGAAGCACTGATCATTATTTTTGTGTCAATAAAAATCTTTTTATCTTTTATCTTATCTTATATTTGGCATCTAACCTCAAAGACAAAAGAAGAAAAGAGAATTATCATAATTTTTTATAAACTTATGATATTAAAGTATATGGAAAATGGTTCTTTTTTATTTTATATTGTACCTTATAGAAATAATTAAATATATAAGTATATAAGTATTAAATATATTTTTCAACAGGGAACAAGTAAAAAGTATACTACTATATTTCATTAAAAAAAAATGCATTTTCTTTCTTTCTTTAAACCCAGCTGCTAGCGGTGTCAGTGTCTCTATATCAATGTTTTCAGAAGCGCATCCGAAACCATTTGCATCGGCCACTCGGCATATTTCTGCAACAGTCGACTGTCGTTTATCACTGGCCGACGGGCCAACGTTAATGTTTCACGCAAAATTGTAAAATATTATGTGCGAATTCGTGCCCAGAGGGACGCATGCAATGGATTTTAACAATGCTATTTTTAGTGGGGCATGTGACCATTCAAATTGAGGTCAGAATACTCCATAATGTTCTATATGTTATAGGTTCAACATTTTGCTGATTAAAAACAAGATTATAACTGTGAATTTATTTTATTACATCATATTTTTTTGGTTATTACAAACTTTTTTTTTTAATAAGTAAGAAACATTTATTCAAATAACAATAAAATCCTAAAAATAACTATCTTAAATAATACTAACCTAAAAAAATATAAACTAAAAACTATATATACAATAGGTCGGTTGAACTATCTGAATGGCTTAGCATTACAGATTATAACTTATATAGTGTTCCTAAGATCTAAATATATATATTTATTTATTTATTTATTTATTTTACAATTTTGGGAGATATACGAGTTTATATATTATATAGTTACTATAAGGTTTTATAATAACTCATATAACTTCCTGTTTAAATGTATCTGTGAATAATTTTAGAATTAAAACTATAGTGCTATTACTACAAATTAAATATTCGGTCTAATTGCCGATTAGTGCGGTAGCCTTCGTAGAAAGCATAAGTGAAAATACGCGCATACGAAGCCTTAATTCGTCTAAGGTTAAATCCCTACTCTGCAATGTAGGAAGCTTTGTCAACATTTGCAACCGGAACAATGTGTGCCTTCCTCTTAGAACAAACAAGACAAAACATTTCCTTTGACACCAAACAACCCGTATTGGATCCGTATCAAAACAAGGCAATGGATAGCGAAGTCGCTCAGGCAAAAAATTAGAATGACAGATTGTTTGTTTATTGATATCGCCGAGACTTCAAGAGATTGTTTTCTATTGGTTTTGAACGTCTCTCTACGGCTTTGAACTACCATGGCGCCATGAAGCGATTTCATTTATTTTTATAGGGCCTTGACAGTTTATGAGCATTTCTACAGAAGGGCCTTTTTTTTCTCAAGTCGGTGGTTAAATTAATATTTGGTTTTTATAAGTAATTTCATGAGAAAGATTGAAGTATATTCCATACTGAATCTATGATATCAAATGGGACCAAATATTGTGGATTGGTTTATCGGAGAAGTTAATCACAGAATTGAGAAAATGAATCACCGAATTGAGAAATGGCCCAGCGATTTTAGAAAGTAAATCACCGAATTGAGAAATGGCCCAGCGAATTTAGAAAGTGCATCACCGAATTTAGAAATAGCCCTGCCAATTTAGAAACACTGTCACCTAATATAGAAATTATGTGAGGAATGATCAAAATTACTAAAAACGTTTATTAATAAATACCTAAAAGCGTTTTAGATTAATGACTGATGATGTATGGTTAATACAGATGGTTAATTTTAGGCTTAATTGCCTATAATGTTACTGAAATAAAAAATAATTGAATAAAACAAAAATTTGAATCAGTGTGTATATTTTTTCAATAAGGAACAGAAAGAAGTTGAATAATCTTGTACTAATTAATTATTTATCTGCTTATTTTAACTTAGTTTGACCAGTCTTTATTTTCATATTAACAATAAAATATATTATGTATGTATACCTCACACTACACCTAATTTTAAAAATTTGGTAATCACGAGCTCGTCAGTTTTAAACGACTTGAGCAGATTAATTATTAAGATTTTCAAATCAGCTTAATTAGGCTGATTTGAAAATCTTAATAATTATACTAACATATTTTATTAACTGATTGATAATTATCAAAAGGGTTAATAAAATAGACCTAGTGTAACAAATGACATTGTAAATCTCTTTATCAATTTCGTAGATTCTTCTTTAGTTGATCTTTCTGATGTATTTTTTGTCAACGTCGTCAAGACTTTATTCTTTTTACTTCTTAATATATGTATCGTTCTTTGGCATGTCTCATTCTTTCTTTGTAATTCAGCTATCCTATGATGCAGTAATTTAAACTCCTTATTTACCCTGTATTTCTTAAAGAATGACGTTCGCGCGCACGGTTGTTTCTTGGGTGTTTCTGTGATACTGTTGTTGGCTGCAGCAATTAAGTCTTTATGAACTTTCCAACGTAATCTGCGGCTTATTGAAGAGTCTGGTGAAATGGCTGTTATTGGACTTGAGCATTCCGATGAAAGTGAAGAGGTTGGCGTAACATTACGTAGGGCTTCAATTGATACTAAATCAGAAATAGCAGGAGAAATGGGAACTGAAGAATCAGTAAAGGTATTTCGGAGACTGAGGCTCTGTAAAATATATTGGAGAATTCGTACCAGGGGTTCGGGATGCACTCAAAGGATCGTGATTGTTCAAAGCTTCAGGATCAGAAGGAAGCAACATGGGTTTTTCGTCTAGTACTTTGAGTGAGTTTCTTTTCTTCTTTTCGTAACTTTTCTTTGAATGTTCTCTGTAATACTTTCTCAAAGCTTTTTATTCACGACGTGGTCTTTCACTCATTTTCTTTACCTTACCTTCAGCCTTTCTTTTCGCATATCTTTCCCTGTCTTTTTGTTTATGTCTTTCATATAATATCGGATCACTTTTTAATCTCTCCTTTCTCCTTCTCTCCGCAATCCGTTTCTTTTCCTTTTTTTCGGATTCACTCAGTTAACCCATCTGAAAAAAAATATGTAAAAATAAAACCGCCCAAGCAGCTCTCGCCTTTGATCTCCAAAAACATATTCTAAATTATTTAATGAGACATCATAACAACCGATTTTCATTGAGTCCTTACAGCTGAATTCACCATTTTTTCCTATTAGAGATCGCTTTTTAGCGATAAGGCCGCCCTATTGTACGCTATAAATTTTGATGTACACTTTATTTGTTATGTATAGGTGCAATAAAGAGAATTAAATAGTCTATTATTGTCAAATCTCAATTCGGTGTACGTTCTCTCAATTCGGTGTACCATTTTCCGTGGAATTGAGATCCACCGAATTGAGAAAATATCACATTTCGTCAAATAACTTGTAAACTTTATCAATTGAAACCATTTCTATAAATACACTGGCAGGTATCACTTAAATATTCAACTAATTTAGCAGAAATCTCAATAAATACTTCATGAACAAAATTAATGTCACCCACCGATTTCAGAAATGACCCGACCCCAAAAGCACCGAATAATTTCGTACCTCCAAAAAATGCTCCTTAGCAGCACAATCCCCCCGCCCACACTGCTCGACCGCTCGGGCGCAACTTGCTGGTTGCGGGAATTACCTAGTGACGTTCGTACTGCGCGTAGTTAGTGATGTAGGTAAACAAAACTAAATTTCACCGAATTGAGGCACACGCTTCGGACAAAATAAAAAATTGTTATTGTATTAAAACCCAATGATTTACAATAAATATATTTACATAAATGGCTTTATTATCTATCCCTTGTTCTGTGAATGTTGGAATATTAATTAGCAAGTTATTATTTTAAAAGTTATGAAGCTATAACGAGTCTATTTTGGAAACCGGACACGCCATTTTATGCCAAATTCTGCCCGTTTTTATACTTTGGTTTTTTTTTGTAGCGCTATATGAAACCTGACGATTTTCTAGATATGCTCTCCATCAGGTCAAGAGTCCTAAAAACATGTATGATTTTTTACAAGTACGTAATTCCATGTTAAAGGTACTTTTGTCGCTCCAGTAGTTCAATCGGCTCTTCCCGTAGAAATGCCCTTATATATATGCTACCACATCATTTCCCGAAAACTAGTTTCTTTTCAAAAACTATTTATGTGATGGCTCCTAAATTGTATAATCACTTACCAGATGAATTAAAAGAGCAAAAATTTTGCATTTTCAAATCTAATCTTTACAAAATCCTGGCAAGTAAATGCTATTATTCTATTAACGAGTTTCTTAACGATAAAGTGGTATGACATATTATGAATTTGACTAATTAGTAATTTATTTTAATAACAATTAATAGGAACGGGGCAATTTGACATTTAATTTTATTGTATTTTGGTATTTTGGTTATTATTATGTATTCAATAAAAGTAAATTTCTATTTAATCGATGTAATGAAAATATTCGGAACATTAATATTGTACGCCGAAACGCAGTTGCAGCGAACATAATTATCTGTGAACATCTGTATTTATATACCTGCAATACCAATAAAGAACTTTGAACTATCATTTGCCAATTGTAGCGATTACGCGCTGTTAGCTGTAAACGTAAATTACAAGTTGATCCACAGTATAAGCCTCGGTCCGTTTTTTAAAGTGTGAAAGTAATACAATTATACTGTCTACATTACAGTAATTAATATATACAATGGTTATTTTGTGTTTAATATCACGGTAAATTAATTAGAAAATGTTCGCGAATGACAGTATGGTGGAATTTATTGGATTATTTGGGCAAGATCTGAAGTTTCGTGCTAAAGTCCCACTCGAGAGTGAACGTGACTGTTGAGCTGCTTCGTCCAGAGTAATGACGCTACGGCGACTCCTCTGGATGAATATAAGAAGACACGGATCGATACCCAGGGTGACGAAACTACGGCGACTTCTCTGGAGGAAGAGAGCTTCTGTGATATCTTGCATATTCTGTAACATGACATTGGCAAATGACGAACTGTCGTGTCCATTAAAAAAATAAAAAAATTACGCACATTGAAACAATAATTTGGAGGGACATGTCATGTTATCGTAGAAGCTCTCTGCACACTGTGAAATTGTGAAGAATTTTCAATAATTAGTCAATTACCTTTTGAGAAAATCTCAACCTTAATAACTATACTGTACAATTCTTAAGTATTTTATTTTATTACAGTTTTCTTTGTCATAGACCGTATCAGTAGACGATACGCCCTCAGCTTATGTTTTTGAAGTTATTAAATAAGAACAAATGAATGATCAAACAACAATTACATTCTTAGATTGTTATCGTATTATCTTACATCGACAGTAACATAACAAAGGACGGAAACCGTTTTATTTATAGAAAATATGTTTATATTTTCGAATCGATGTTTACATTTCATCCGCCGCGGGATTGCCTCGGCATTCCGCGGAAATGCGAAGCCGTTGTGGAAATACGGAAAGCGAGAATCGCGAAATAGTTGCGGATACAATGGCATGTTTTATATAAATAATGGGATAATTTATTTCACACATATCCAATATTGAAGTAGTTGATGAATGCAGGAAGCAAGAAGCAGAAAACGCAAGCCAGGTTAGTAGAAGACGAAAGTCCATCGTTTTTAGGGTTCCGTGCCTAAAGACACAAATAAATCGGTTTTTCTTTCTTCTTTCAAGAGGAAAAATAGAAGCCTTATAGGATCTTAGAATTAAAACTATAGTGAGCCATTACTACAAATTATTATATATAAACGGATATCACTCACTTATATTGTTGAAGTCGGCAATTAGACCGATAGTTTCGACCGATTTCGACGGTCTTTTTCAAGATGAGCGCGCCACGCCCGCGTCGCCGTTGACGTTTCTTCGCGCACATATATACATTCCTTATTCATTTGGATCATTTTGTTGTCAGACTATCTGTCTGTCAAGACCTTTTCAGAAACCCGCCGTGGAGGGATCAAGTTGAAATGACATTGCCACATTTCAATGGATCTTTGCCCCACCTACAAAACTACGTGTCCATTTAAGCTGTACCTATCATTTTGTTGGGGACTTATTACAGGTTTCATATTGCATAATCAGAATTAGTATCATTTTCTACTACTCTCGCAACTCCTTTAGAAGAATAACAAAAACAATGAATAAATCGCTTCGATTTCTTACTATTTTCTGAATTCTTAATTAGGCTGTTTTTTCAGACTCGCTAGATGTACAGTCGACAGCAGATCAATGGTAACACTTGCAGTACGATTTCAAGTCTTACGACGCAAATAATAAGAACTGTCAAACGTAAAAAAGTGTTACCATTTATCTGCTGTCGACTGTACAAGACTTTGTTTTAAACCAATAATTTTAATAATAACAACGGAGATATTTTTACATTTATTCGTTATCTTGTACATCTTGCGGTTGATGGTGGGGCAGAATCTGGCATGGTCGTTTATACCAGACATGCAGCCGTGAAAATTTATTTGCAGCCGTGTATTTTAATATTATTTGAACAACAACAACAAGTATACCTTGTGTTCCTAAGATCTTAATATAAATGAATTATCAGTTAATAGTTATCGTCGCTAAAATACGCTCATTCAATTTCTCCATTCGAAAACATTAATTTATCACGCCTGTTGAAGAGCTAAGCTCGCTGGTAAATTAAAAGACTGAAAAACTGATGAATAACTGAATATAATTATGTAAAAATGAAAAATATACAATCTGTAGGGGGCCAGGGACGCGACTGACTGATAAACTCAAAAAGAACAATAATTTCAAATGTATAAAAAATAAACTAAAGGAGCCTATGTGGCCAGTCGCTAACAACGCCGATAAACAAACAATAAAGAAAGAAACGCATTCAGTGTCCAAGTAACGCGCAAAATATTCAGCGGTTCGGAAACGGGCTCGCATAAGTTTGCCCTAACGTCCCTATAAGTTAAACTAGCGGCCTGTTTCGCATCGAAAATCGTCAAGCAAGGAGATCGTGATCGAAAAACTATTTATACACCATCGCTTTAACGCTTTTTCAACTTCTTCACTTGGGTAGTAGCAAGTCGTCCCATTCGCAAGCGGGTCACTCATTCGCAGCTCGTCGTAATCGCAGGTCTTATTCGGGACACTATTCGCTTTTATAACAAGTTGCCAGAAAGTGTCACGACGTTGACAGAGAGGAAATTTAAAAATTTCATTAAAGGAACTCTTGTTAAGAAGGCGTATTACAGGATAGATGACTATTTAAACGATGCACATGCATGGTGTGTGTCGCCGGTTCCGCATGAAAGATAGAATTACTAATAGGTAATAGTTATGCACCTATATAGTTATTAAGTAATTGTATTATCATTATTTTAAAAGATGTGCTGTTGAGAGTTTTTTTGCCACTTTTTCTCCTCAGCGATGGCACCTTTTCCTTGCAAAGTGGTGTAAATGTAAATTCAAAAAATATATTGACGTGCAAAAACGTACACAACGTGCTTCCAAAAAGAAATTTGACTTTGGACTTTATTCTACACAGGCTTTCCCCTAGTGTTTTTATGTTTTGTAAATCTGTGTAATGGTATTGTGAGTTAAATAAATTAATTGAAAATTAAATTGTTATCCCTGACTGAACTGAACACAGACGGCAAAAGAAAGAATGATATTAATTCACTACACAAAAGTTAAAAACAAATAGGTATACATAATTGAACCTCACTTCAAACCTACAAGCTAGGATAATAAACTTTACGATATAAATTCTGTTTCGAATTATATCACAAATTTAGCGCCATTTATAAAAATAACTATGTAAACGGTAACTTGGGAAAAACCTTCATATTTTTAGTAAAAACTTAGCCAGTGTAAAGTACAATCTCATCTCAACTTTCCAATCGTATGTCAGAAACGCCAAGAAGTGTACCCACAAAAGTGGCCGTTACCGGTGACCGCGTCGTACGGAACGAGCTTACTTTTTTCATTCCCTACGCAAGCTTTGTGGCCTTAGAGAGAGCGTTGGAAGACTACAGTTCGTAGCACAGTTGATAGGCTCGTAGCACAGTTGATAGGCTCGTAGCACAGTTGATAGGCTCGTAGCACAGTTGATAGGCTCGTAGCACAGTTGATATGCTCGTAGCACAATTGACAGGCTCGTAGCACAGTTGATAGGCTCGTAGCACAGTTGATAGGCTCGTAGCACATTTGATAGGCTCGTAGCACAATTGATAGGCTCTTAGCACAATTGATAGGCTCGTAGCACAGTTGATAGGCTCGTAGCACAGTTGATAGGCTCGTAGCACAGTTGATAGGCTCGTAGCACAATTGACAGGCTCGTAGCACAGTTGATAGGCTCGTAGCACAGTTGATAGGCTCGTAGCACATTTGATAGGCTCGTAGCACAATTGATAGGCTCTTAGCACAATTGATAGGCTCGTAGCACAGTTGATAGGCTCGTAGCACAATTGACAGGCTCGTAGCACAGTTGATAGGCTCGTAGCACAGTTGATAGGCTCGTAGCACAATTGATAGGCTCTTAGCACAATTGATAGGCTCGTAGCACAGTTGATAGGCTCATAGCACAATTGATAGGCTACTAGCACATTGAGATACAGTTGAGAGGTTTGTAGGGCAGTTACGTAGCACTTTTTGGATGCCCGTAACTATGTAGAGAAGTAGTGAGTATACGGTAGCCCCCACAGTTCAGTTGAGAGGCTCGTAGTGCAGATACGTATTGGATCGTAGCACAATTAGGAGGACCGTAGCGATATTGTGACTTGTATCGCAGTTGTGAGTATTCAGATCAAAGTTGGTGGCCCGGGGACGATAGTATAGTGATTTCAGTGATGATTAAAATTTATTTGTTAACTATTTATTTCCTTTTCAGTGACCGTTAAGCAACATTACGGGCTTTAACCTTGTTTAATACCTCTGGGTATACTTTAACACCAATCTTAGCCCGGTTCTAATGTCTAATATTATGAGAGGTATATGATACATTTTGTTCTCAGCGTTGGCACCTTTTTATTTCAAAGTGGTGTAAATGTAAATTCTAAAAACGTTCACGAGCAAGAAATATAAGCAATAAACCATTGATCTCCTATAAACAACTAGATACACAGTCTGCCTTCTAAAAATGTCCGAGCGCAAAGAAGGTCCAAACCGATGAAAGGACCCACCCTCATTTGCTTTATTGGACATTATTTGGACGTTAACAATGGACCCTTATTTGGACGTTTTTTTAAATTGCTGTAGTTTAGTTTGTTTGTGTATCTAGTTGTTTATAGGAGATCAATGAATTAAACTAACTTATTTGCAGCAATATTAAACTGAAATCTCAATAAGTGTAAAGTCGCTCACTCGTCCGCTACTCTAATGGCATCGCTCTCCTCGTGGCCCCATATTAAGTGCTAAACTGTCGTGACTGTTTTATTGTTTTGCCCAGCCATAGCCACCGCCACAGCAAAGCTTAACATTCTGGTAATTGCAAGAGTTTCGCTCTTTTTGGTTATTAGTGATGTGATGACGCGAGTCCGATTCCAAGAGTATCGGTCTCGATAATCTGGCATCATTGATCTCCTATACACAACTAGATACACAGTCTGCCTTCTAAAAATGTCCGAGCGCAAAGAATGTCCAAAAGGATGAATGGACCCTCATTTGCTTTGGACATTATTTGGACGTTAACAATGGACTCTTATTTGGACATTTTTTAAATTGTTTTAGTAAGAATTTTGTGTGTCTGGCATCGATATTTTTCGACTAGGAAATAATGTAGGTAAGCTGTGATTTATGACGTACCTTGGCACTATTATTCATATTTTGAATTCTAATAAAATTCTGACTAGATCCATCACTTGAAAATGAAATATATATATATATTAATTTTTAACATTGGTACGATTAAGACGTGCGTTTTCTAATTTAAAACTAACTATGAGAGTTCTAAAAGTAGTGCCATCCTATTTTATAACCATTGTGTAGGAAATAGGAACCATTTTTAGACCTGTCCTATTTAGGTAAGTTTACATAAATTATAATAATATCAGGCTAAAAGAATAAGAGTAAATTTCGCTCGCTGGTCTGAGCATTCCATCCAGGACAGTTTTGAAACAATATTAACCTAAACTCGGTCTTAAGACTGTTATTTTATGAAATCTGACAGTTGTAAGACTGAGTTCAAACTAAGCTCGCACTCAAAAGTGTCTACAATGAAACGAAAATGAAAGAAGAATTACAAAAGAAATATATACAGCGAATGTTGGTTCGCTCCATTGGTTTCGGTATTATATTAAACTAAGATTATTTTTCCCATCACTATAAGCGACTCCAGAGCTTAGATTTGTGAGCTTTGTTTCAAGTAAAGATTTACGCCAAGCCGATATTGCTGAAGTTTTCCAGTTAAGGAGTTTTGGGTCTAGGAAATTATTAGCTTCTGGACAGAACTTTTTTTTCAACAACACGTAGTATTTATTTATGTTACACTTAAGGCGCTGATATGAGCCAACTAGCGCCGCCAATCTTAAAAAAAACATATCTTCCAATATAATCAATTTTATTAAAAAAGCTACGTTCACATTGTTTATTGCTATAAATATTATTTTTTAAATGCTTATTTGTGACGTGATTCAATGTAGGTAAGTTGTAGTTCACATAATTGCGAAAAACGGCCGTTTCTGGCACATTTGTGAACTACAACTTACCTACAATAAACAATGTGAACGTAGTTTTTTTAATAAAATTGATTATATTGGAAGATATGATTTTTTTAAGATTGGCGGCGCTAGTTGGCTCATGGAAGGCTCTTAAGATATTTTCGACTTTGCAACCTGAAATATAAATATAACTATACAGGGGGTTTCATTAAGTTGGAGACTATCACAAAAAAAAACGGCCAAGTGCGAGTCTGCCTCGCGCCCCGAGGCTTCCGTGCAACGCAACTTAACCCCGTAACTTTGCTCTAACGAAAAGATAAACTAGATTTAGAGACCAACTTAACTTTGCCATCATCAAAATAGTGTGTCCATACATCGACATACTCCTGATTAGTTCATCATCTGCAAATATAAGTTTGTAATGAAAAAATGAAAAAGAGATGTTGCAAATGACAATGCCAGATTCTGCCCCACCATCAACCGCAAGATGTACAAGATAACGAATAAATGTAAAAATATCTCCGTTTTTTTTTTAAATTATGGGTTTAAAACAAAATCTTGTACATCTAGCGAAAATCGGAAAAAACAGCCTAATTAAGAATTCAGAAAATAGTAAGAAATCGAAGCGAATTATTCATTGTTTTTGTTATTCTATAAGAGAGTAGTAGAAAATGATACTGATATATGATTATGCAATATGAAACCTGCAATAAGTCCCCAACAAAATGATAGGTACAGCCTGGTCACGTAGTTTTGTAGGTGGGGCAAAGCTCCATTGAAATGTGGCAATATCTTTCACAGTTTTCGGATTTTTTCGCTCACTTGTGCTACAACACCTAGAGCTTCTTACCAAATTTCGTAATTCTAGGTCAACGGGAAGTACCCTATAGGTTTTTTTTTTCATTTTCGTTTGAGCTGTACCTAGGTATTACCGCTTTTCTTGTACTTTTATCTCTTCCTATATTAGCTGGAGCTATTAAAATACTTTTATCCCTAAAAATGCCCTTGCCAGTAAAAAAAAAACATTTTATTCACTGGCTAAATTAAATAATTGAGTTACAAAATTTTTTTTGACATGCATTACAAATTATTAAAATACAAATTATAAATAAGTGTAATATTATAATTTCTATAATAATACACTTATTATAGAAATTATTGCCTTTTTGAAATAAACAAAATTAGTATAGCTATAAAAAAAATCTATAATCTAATTATTGATGCAATTTATGTATTAGCTAGGAATCCTTCTCGGGAAAAGCCCTCCAGCGTTTTACAATTTGCTCATAACTAGCTCTAATAATACATCCTATATCATAAAGCTATTATCAATAGCAAAGACATAGCTACAGCATGTTCTACTTTGTCCAGCACTGCATTGTCCTCATATACAGGGTGTGCTCTAATCCGGCGGTCATTATGACTGCATACAATCTCTGCTAAGCCCAGATAGCGCATGATGAGGTCCCAACAATGGGCTCTCGATCTCGGCTGGATATTAAGTTTCCGCTGACACGACTATGAAATGTTGGGATGTGCGCTTAGTGATGAGCTAAGCGATTCTAATCGACTTGGGCGGTTTCTAATTTATTATCGAGATGATGATTATCAATTTATCACCGATTCTCAATTATTTATTCCAAGGAGACAGTTTTTGCCTGAATAAACAAACCATAATAGCAATTTGAACGGACAAAGTGCGGTTACGTGTCGATGCTTCTCGAACGCAGACAAGGAAAGTCACAGGTCAGTGGTATACTTGCATAAGGTTAAAATCATCAACCGCAAGTTGTACAAGATAAATATAAAAATATCTCCGTTTTTTATTAAAATTATTGGTTTAAAACAAAGTTTTGTACATCTAGCGATACGAAGAAAACAGCCTAATTAAGAATTCAGAAACTAGTAAGAAATCGAAGCGATTTATTAATTGTGTTTGTTATTCTTCTATAGGAGTTGCGAGAGTAGAAAATGATACTAATTATGATTATGCAATAAGAAACCTGTAATAAGTCCCCAACAAAATGTTAGGTATAGCTTAAATGGTCACGAAACGTTTTTCTTCATCTTTCATCATACGAACGGCCAGGGAATGGAACGCCCTGCCGGCGTCGGTGTTTCCAGACACTTATAACCTTGGGATCTTTAAGGCAAGAGTGAATAGGCATTTACTAGCCCGCGTGCTTCATCATCGGCCTCATCGTCACTTACCATCAGGTGAGATCGGGGCCAAACGCGGGTTTAGTCAATCAATAAAAAAAAAGTTTTGTAGGTGGGGCAAAGCTCCCTTGAAATATGGCAATGTCATTTCAATCCCGAACGAGGCTAAATTAGATAATCTCAAATTTAGCCTAATCGAAAAACATCCAAAACTTACAAACCCTATGGACCAAACAGTCTGTGCCCGAGCAGTGGAGATATAAAAAAAGACTGTTGTAAATCAAACTTCTCTGTGTAGAGAAGTTTGATTAGCGGTTTTGGCGTGTGCCAAAACCGCTAATCGCTCCGCGTATCAACACAAGCCCATCCGGTAAAAGCCTCACACAATGCGTGGTCGGAAATCGTCGCTCATCGCGGTGGATTCAGTTACGCCTGGATGGTAGCATCCAACAGTTAATTAGTTGAGCGATGGCCATTGTCTCACTTCACGTAATTGTACAGTCTGTTTAGGGCCCGCTGGACTATTTGAGTTTATGTCAACACCAACCATACATTAACAAGGGGCTACCAGCTGTCAAACTCGATAGAAGATGTCCCGCAGCGGCGGAGTGAAGAGCACGGCACACTGACTCCATCCTTGTATTTTTATTAATTTTGGATGAATTTTGGCAGGGAAATAAAAATACGCCAATAAAAATCAGTTTTTTTAAACAAGCACTCGTATTTAAAATACCCTACATGGAACCCTATGTTTTGTATGAATAACTATTTCGGTTTAGACATAATTTTCATTTTAAAAGACATGGAATGTTTGCTATTTTTTTCTATCGAGCGAAGTTTGTCCAATCGTGTAGTATTCATCAGTCCCTAAATAGACATCCCAAGATCTCCTCAGCTTTGGCACCTTTTCGTTGCAAAGTGGTGTAAATGTAAATTCAAAAACATGTTGACGTGCAAAAATTTACACAATGTGCTTACTTGCAATAAAGAAATTTGACTTTGATTGCTATATATTTTTTCAGATGTTATCACGTCTTCTGTTTTGTAATTAGGATGTAGTAGTCTGTTATGTGCCTTACTTTATGTAAAACTATCTTTGTTATGTAAAACCTGATACGCTGTTGATTGCTTAAAATAAACTCTCTGTTTCACATCACCCTGTATTCCTTTCTACAGTCTGTTCCAATTTCATCACAGACGCTATGCATCCTTTATTCGTGTAAGCGCGGATGCATTTTCTTAGAGCGGAGATGAGTCTGTATATTTTTTAGTTTATTTTCTCAACGAAACATTTTCTTCGTTTGACTTCCTTGAAGACCCGGCGGAGAGAATTCTTTCCCTATTGTTGTAATAAAAATACATTTTGTTCATTGTAATCTTTCCGGAACTATTCTCCAATTCGTATTTCAAATAAAAGTAATGTCTGTCTTTGAATAGCAATTTTATTACGAATATTTCTTCTCGGATATATTTTATTATTCCTATTTAGATACTTCCTGTATCTATTATTGGTTTTGTATTATTCAGATAATTTTAGCGAATATCAATGTAATATAACATGCAAGTAGTGTCCGATCGAACTCACAGTTTCAGTTTCGGCCTAGTTTCGGCCAAATAACGAGTTTCGGCTTAGTTCGGTTTCGGCTGCCATCCGGCCGAAACTGAGTTCGAGAGCCTATAATAAGCATATAACGTTATAATATTAAAAGCGTAAATAATTTATTTGAAATAAGGGAGTGATAATATGTAGTGCTTAAGGCGCTGACATGAGCCATTATATTATTTTTTAAATGCTTATTTGTAACGTGATGCAATGTAGGTAAGTTGTAGTTCACAAATGTGCCAGAAACGGCCGTTTTTCGCAATTATGTGAACTACAACTTACCTACATTGCATCACGTTACAAATAAGCATTTTAAAAATAATATTTATAGCAATAAACAATGTGAACGTAGCTTTTTTAATAAAATTGATTATATTGGAAGATATGATTTTTTTAAGATTGGCGGCGCTAGTTGGCTCTAGGAAGGCTCTTAAGGATTACTTCAAATATCAGAGACTGAATTATTTAATATGTGATTTATAGATAAAAACGGCTCATTATAATTGCCTAATTATTTTTTTCACGACAAAATTATCTTATATGGAAGTTTCGGTTTCGTTTTCGGCCGAAACTAAGATCGTGGCTGAAATTCGGTCTCTAAAACCTAGTTTCGGTCGGACACTACATGCAATATCTGCAGTTTCTAGCTCTGCTAGAGTGAACGTGACTGTTGAGATGCTTCGTCCAGGGTTCGAGCTGCTTCTGCGACTCCTCTGGAAGAAGAAAAGAAAACTATGAGATCCTTCGTCCCCGGTGACGACGCTACGGTGACTCTTCTGGAGGAAGAACGAAGACGTTATATTAAGATATACAATACTCTATAATGCCCTCCACACACAGCCGCGACACACATGCCTACGCCCTATTCCAACAGAGCCACCGTGATTTCGTACTCAGATCGTGAATTTTGTCTGCATATTCTCGTCTTAGGGATGGTAGCGACATCTATCCAGTAATTGTGCCAAAAAATCTCCATCTATCATTTGAACACGTTTTGTTTAAGACATTGGATGCCAACCGTAAATTCAAACGATTTATTGCAGTCACAGAAACTATGTAAGTGTTAGTAAGTACTTAAAACTATGTTAATGTTTACAGGAGGTGTATTACGGTCCCGAGCGGCTCGAGGCTCAGACGGGGAGGAGGAAGGTGAGGGATGAATGGATTATACATTGTGGGCTAGTACAGCCCACAATGGGGACTGCTCGGGTGCCAGTCGGGTCGCGGTTGTATCACAGTTTCCCGTGGCTCGAAAAGAATGGCACGAGGTGTACACCCCAGGACGTTTAGTTGGTATGCTGCCCCTTCAGGGCGGTGAGCCCGACATAACAAACACGCTTCCCCGGGCGTGGTGCCACATGATTTGCATGTTTTACCTGGGTTAAAAAAAAGGTTTATTACGCTATGGCATGCGACTTAGGTCCGACTCTGAAACCCCGGGACATGTAAGTGCACCCAGTGTCTCAGAATCGACCACCTAAAAAAAGTAAAGTATAGACCCTTTCAACAGTTTGTGAATCTATCATCCTATCTGAATCTGCACTTGTATTTCCATTGCCTCCGCTAATAAAAGCAACAATGTCTCGTACGTCGGCTGTAACTCAAGGCTGGTGGTATAGGTATTCCAAAGGAAGTGGTCAGAGCGCGGCGCAGCCATTGTGGAGACGTAAGAGCTTTGTGTTCTGCACTTCCGCCGCCATTCAATACTACAGGAGAGTGGGCCATGCGACGAGAGGTCAGCGGATTTTTTTAATAACAGATAACTATGACGACCATCAATATAATTTTCTAAAGTTAACACCGTTGATCTAAATGCTGCCGCAGCGACGAGATCAACTATTGAGAGCCTTCCATGAGCCAACTAGCGCCGCCAGTCTTAAAAAAAAAAAATATTTTCCAATTTAATAAGTTTTATTAAAAAAGCTATGTACAAAATGTTTATCACGATAAATACAATTTTTTTAAATGCTTATTTATATCGTGGTTCTATTTCGATAAGTTGTAGTTCGCATAATTGCGAAAAACGGCCGCTTTTGGCATATTTGTGAACTACTACTTACTCTTCTTTTTCCTCACCTCACTTTGGTTGTTGTCGATATCCTGTGTTATGTGTGTTTATATAAGTACTACTGTTATTTATATATATGTGTATGTATATATATGTGTATATATATATATATATTTATTATTAATATATATTTACATTTATATATTATATTTATTAATAGTATTTAATAAAGTATTATATTCTTACAAGTATGTATTATATTGGTATATAATAGATATAATTTACATGTTTAAGTATCGTAAATTGTGTTACCTATCTAACGTAGATAT
The DNA here is from genome assembly GCA_963506565.1 of Tachystola acroxantha. Classification (NCBI taxonomy): domain Eukaryota; kingdom Metazoa; phylum Arthropoda; class Insecta; order Lepidoptera; family Oecophoridae; genus Tachystola; species Tachystola acroxantha. The sequence continues at coordinate 13,921,057 of OY735874.1, read as the reverse complement.
TACTATTTATTTTATTTACATACTATGCACTTCTACCTCTTTCTGATATATTTTTATAATATTCTCTGCAGTTGGTTGTCTGGAAGAAATCGCTTTTAGCGATAAGACCGCCAAAATTGTACATGCTTCTCAACTATGTAATTAATACTGTATTATGGTGCAATAAAGTGTATTTATCTTATCTTATCTTACTACTTAGCTTGTCACAATTATGCCATGTATTGTATATTGAAAAATAGTATTTATCCTAATAAAGATTGTGTACATAGCTTTTTTAATAAAATTGATTAAATCGCAGCGCCGAGATCAACTATAAATTCAAACTATTCAAGCGGTGTTAATTAAAACAAAACAAAATCGTCGAGATAAATATTTCATCATCATAATCATCAGTCTGTTTATATTGCCCCACTGCTCGGGCACAGGCCTTCCCTTACATCGAGGGAGCTGGGGCTTTGAGAACACTCGGTAAATGTACAGTCGAAGACAGAGAGAAGTATACAGGGGGCCTCAATTAGGTTGAGTGAAAGAATTTTTACAATAGGTCAAGTAGTTTTTGACAAAATCTCAACCTTAAAAACTCTCCTGTACCTACACCTTTCTCTGTGTTCCACCGTACGTAAGTTTTTCCGTCGAACAAAACCGAGTCTTTCTCTTGTGACCTGACGCCCCAGTCCAGTAGCCTCAGATTTCACACGAGCGTCTGTCCTGAATTACGATGTGCCTGAAGCCCGATATCGCTGCACGAAATGTGTCCGCCTGACGATGTTATGCCGGTTTACACAACACTGCATCATTTCAGCCATGGGTCTCGGGGCCTATTGTACTGTTTAGACCTTAGATTAGTCTAGGATAGCTCGGGGAAGCTGTATACGGGACCACTGTTACGGAGTCTTGGGTTCGAATCGGATGTACGGTGGAACACAGAGAAAGATGTACAGGAAAGTTTTAAGGTTGAAATTTTCTCAATAACTACTTGACCTACTAAAAAAAATTTTACACTGTTTGATAGATAAAAGTTAAAACTGTGTAACTGTAACAGAATTATTAAATTCGGTCCAGTAGTTTTTGAGAAAATCTCAACCTTATTGAGGCCCCTGTATACTTATCTCTGACTTGATTTGTTTCTTTGATTTCGTCTGTAGTTATTTTTATAGAATAAGATATATGAGATCAGAATTGAATTTAAAGGTTTAGGCGCATTATGGCTAATTCTCATTATGGCAACCGACTCGCTAATGGACTACTTCTCATTTTGGCTACTTCTCATTAGGGCTATTTCTCATTAGGGCTATTTCTCATTAGGGCTACTTCTAAATCGTTTTATTATTTTAGTTTTACTGTTCGTTTTTTCTATAATTTTATTATTTATTTGTACGAGAACACAGTACGAGAGTATAGTAGAGTTTCTAATCACTTATGGAGGCCGCATGTGTACTTATATCTATCATATATCCCCAATGAAGAAAGGGGTGATATAAGTTTATTGGCTATCGTTACTGTGGATTTTTGAAAATGCGGTAAAGTGGACGGTTGCAAAATTATACGACAGAGTAAGATATGAAATACTCTGTAATATGAAATTGGCAAATGACAAACTGTCGAGTCCATTACCAAAATTAATATTTACCTTGAGAATAATATCGTGATTCCTTTTTTTTGTGAAAATTCTAATTAAATAGTTTCCGTGGTATTTAGTGAATAATGATCACAGAGATGTCCGCGAACGTTTCTTTTAGTTGGAGTGCTCGAAAGAAGTCGTGTTTGTGAAGTTTTGTGCTCTTAGCAAGGTTTCCTTTTGCATAACTTGATGATTGCGTGGATCGTCGAGTTACTTCGTTTAGGGGTTTGGGAGGGTTGTGCGTAGGTTTAGGTTAGGTTATCTTCGTATATATGTATGTATTTATAAGAATTCAGACATTCTACTAACATCAGACCAGGCTGTATGCCCTAGTTGGCTTTGCCTTTCCCATTAGGAAGAATCTTACAAAAAAAAATATCGTTCGTACAGTATACCAAAGGATCTAGAATAGCTAAGTTGTTTTGGGGTTAAAATTAGAATTACAAACCGAGAGTACTACTAGACAAGAACATTAGGCGAATTTACACAACATTGCCTCATTTCAAGCGTAAATTTTAGCTCTATTGTAAAGCCCAGAAGTTTAGACATTCAGGCTTCCATGAACAGCTATGCAAATATCTTATTTCGCCTAAATATGATTTATATGCTTCCAAAGAAGATCGTACTACTTACTCTATTTGTTACGTATTTAAATTAAGTAAGTACCTACTATAAATAACTACCTACTTGGAACTGCTACTACGTTTCCATTTTGTCAAAAGAAATTGCCACATTTCAATGGAGCTGTACAACCTAAACTACGTGACCATTTAAGCTGTACCTATCATTTTGTTGGGGACTTATTACAGGTTTCATATTACATAATCATAATCAGTATCATTTTCTACTACTCTCGCAACTCCTATAGAAGAATAACAAAAACAATGAATAATTCGCTTCGATTTCTTACTATTTTCTGAATTCTTAATTAAGCTGTTTTTTTCGAATCGCAACTTGTACAAAACTTTATTTCTTAAACCAATAATTTTAATAAAAACCGGAGATATTTTTACATTTATTCGTTATCTTGTACAACTTGCGGTTGATGGTGGGGCAGAATCTGGCATTGTCATTTGACTAAATATTTACAATTTAATGCTCGTAGCTAACAGTTTATCCGATTACTTTAATCGGTGGCTTGCCTATGTTACACTTGCTTAACGCCAATTTTGTATTAATAAGAAATCCAGCGGAAATCCTTAATCCATTGCTTAAACCACCGCCTATTTTTAAGTCCCGATTATTGCTATATATATTTAATTCTTTTGTAATTAGGTATTAAAAAATTTATTACTAATAATAATAAAATATTTTTAATTGTCATAATAAACCTATTTTATATGAAAAAGACAAAAAAAAACTATTGCACTTATGGCTTAGTAAAGTAAATTCAAAAGAACAGTTCCAACAATAATATACTTATTTTAATCTTTTGTGATAATGAAAACGCCTACAATAAACGTCTCACATATCTCCTGTAAATAAAGCTCACGTCACACTACGACAGTAACTTACCCGCTCGCTGGACAGTCGTCCTATTACGTCTCGTAAAACGCGCTCCACAGCGCACTTTGTGCTAATATCTCAGTGCAACGACGCGCTGGCATCCTCCAATTTGCGAAATAGAATACAATGCTGTAAGATAAATCTGTTTCGCTATGTCTGGCTAGAGATGTAAAATAGTCGGATGTAGCACAATTTGTATTCGCTTCTAAGAGATTTATTAACTTAAAAAGCGTGTCGATATTTATAAATTATAAGGCATTAAAATGTTTAGCATTAAGGCTTCGTATGCACGGATTTACAGTTTTTCTATTAAGGCTACGGCACTAACTACTAAAATTAAACGTCTGAAAAAATATATAGCAACCTTGGGGTGTCTATTTAGGGACTGTTGAGTACTGATACCCGCTTGGACAAACTTCGCTCGATAGAAAAAAATCACACTAATTTGGCGGCCTTGACACAAAAGACACCTAACGTTGATCTTATATGGAATATAAGTTACAGGGAGTCAAAAAATACTTAGCAAATGCATTCTAAGTATCTCTAGCGCATAATAATGTAACAAAATGAGGCAGCATCCAGGTGGAGCCTGAATATCGTCGAAAGCCCCGGTGCTTATCAACCACTTGGCTGGTAGCAGTGCATAAATCACTTGCACGCCGCCACACGCCCGATAGATACGCCGCTCGGCCGGTGTGCGCCCAGCCTAATATCTAGCTGCGGTAAGTGACGCGATAAGTCTTTCGAGCTGAAAATTGGTGAGAACGAGGTTTAAAAGCCCGTCTTCTGGGATTTAGTGCTTAGGTCAGCATGCCTTAGATTTTTGTATCAGGGAAAGTTCTGGGTAGCCTAAATTCTATTGGGATATTTTAGAAACATAATAGATTCCTAAACTCACTAAACCACACGAGAAGATAGTTTATTTCTCCCTTATTGGCACTGTATCGTTACCATGAGTTGAGAGTGACTTTTTTTAAAACCAATAATTTATTTATTCAAATGTCAAGCTTAAAACTAATACAATAATATACTTATAACTAAATTATCCGTTGCCACAACGTACTTATAACTAAACTATTTCGTCAAAGCGTCTCAAAATGTCAAAACACCAGCACAATTTGACGAAGCCGAAACTCTCTTCAGCCAAAAATGTGTCTTTGATAAAATATGCAAAGTCGAGTGCAATGCAAAGACCTAAAGTCACCTTACGAATATACTGAAAAGACTCTTTGATAAAATATTTATAAATCAAGAGCAATGTTTTACATTTTCGTACGAGATTTCTGGGTCCTATCTTGGAAGGATTTTGATTGGCCGCGAGCGACGAAACAAATCTTAAAAAATATTGTTTACTATCAAACGACAATGCCAGATTCTGCCCCACAATCAACCGCAAGTTGTACAAGATAACGAATAAATGTGAAAATATCTCCGTTTTTTATTAAAATTATTAGTTTAAAATAAAGTTTTATACAAGTTGCTAATCGAAAAAAGCAGCTTAATTATGAATTCAGAAAATAGTAAGAAATCGAAGCGATTTATTCATTGTTTTTGTTATTCTTCTATAGGAGTTGCGAGAGTAGTAGAAAATGATACTAATTATGATTATGCAATATGAAACCTCTAATAAGTCCCCAACAAAATGATAGGTACAGCTTAAATGGTCACGTAATTTTGTAGGTGGGGCAAAGCTCCATTGAAATGTGGCAATGTCTTTTAAATTACCTACATGATAATTTCATAATGATAATTTATGATGTAAGGATAGGTACCTCAGAAATCAAAATACTTACATCAAGCCGTTTAGGTTAATAAACTACAAAGGAACCGACACACATATATATACTTATCTACTCTAAACATATTACCTTCCTCAGGAAGGCTTCAGAGAAGGACAGAAGAAAGGAGGAAGACTTCCTCTTTTCTACTGTCCAGTAATAAATAGCAATAACCCATATTCACTCTTCCTTATATTAAAAAACTTCGACGAAAATAGCAATTTTTCATATTTTTCCCGTCAGAAATCTCTCCAATATTCCCAATTAATCCCATCTATTCTCATAACGTCACTATACGAAGCCAGGACAGTAACTCGCCAGCTTTTAAAACACTCAACTATATTAAATACTTCAAAGCTGGAAAGGTCAATTTTTCATTTTTAGGGACCGCATGCGATTCTACGAATCTGACAGTAAGATGTCTTTCTACAAGTTTCCATACAAACTAATAGTAATAAATTCGCCAGAAAAGCATAAAGCACGACTTTGACTACTAGGTACCTACTGCTGAGAGTTTTTTGCTACTTTTTATCCTAAGCGTTGGCACATTTTCCTTGCAAAGTGGTGTAAATGTAAATTCAAAAAAATAATGTTGACGTGCAAAAATGTACACAACGGGCTTTGACTTTGACTTAGGTAAGTAATATCTTTGGGATTACTTGGAATAGCGACGACTGTCGCCGAACGACGACAACCGTAAACGACTGTTTAACGTTGCCGAGGCACAGAGAGGCTCAGATGAAAAGGTCACTAGCGGTCATCCATCCATTTATACAGACCTCACCCACCGTTGCTTAACTTGTACGATCGTAGAATTTATTTTATGCATTATGCCATGCTTGGCGAAAAACGTTTTCATCATTTGAATTTGTAGCTAACAGCCGATCAAACACTTTGGACCGTTCTTATTATCTACGTCTTAAGATTTAAATTCGTACTGCAAGTGTTACCATTGATCTGCTGCTGACGCACCTACTCGCAACTAGAATTCGAGGGACGCAATACCAGTACCACAGTGAGTTGCCAATTCTCGCTAGAGTAGAGACTACATAAATACCTACCTTCGCTGAGACGTATGTACGGGATTGGTAGGACTTCAGTTCCGCTAATGACCGCTAGAGGTGCAATATAAATCTGACCAACCGTCGTTGCTCCTATTTCTACGCGTACTCGCAACTTTACTATAGTATGACCGTCTAAATCAGTCTTCGTCTGCGCGGTACAGGGATGCGGGGGTATTACGACAACAGGGACCGAGAGAGGTACGGGGGCGGGCGCGCGAACAGAAATGTAATATAACAGAAATGCGCCTGCCGCCCGCACCTCTCTCGGTCCCCGTTGTCGTCATACCCCCGCGTCCCTGTACCGCGCAGGCGAAGACTGATTTAGACGGTCATACTATACCAACCCTCCTTACTACACCATTATTATAACTACAGAGACGATTCAGGGCTAACAAATTCACTGACTGCCCCGTGAACTCGCATAATAGATACTACTAATGGCCGCGGGCCGCATAGTAATTACAAGCGGCCCGCGCTTGAGTGCCCCTGCGCTAAAGTGCAGTAAAGCCTGGCGCACACCACGCCATTATCACTATTGAAACCGTTGTGAACGCCACATAATTTACTTGCTGCCTCTTGACCTAGTGTGGTATTTGCCTATTGCTCTGAGAGGAAAATTTGCGTGAATAAATGTTCCAGGTTAGCACAGAGACTCGCAGTTAGACATAAACACGATTTAAAGTTATTTTAAACCTTCAGTCTATCCTAACTTGACGGTATTAAAGTCACATTACATTTTAAACGATCGTACATTATAAGCAACGTTGGGAGATGTGAACCGCCTGGACGATAGCCGTGAACTACCGAGGTGGTACACACCCATATTTTCATCAGAGCCCCTCTGTGCCTCGGAAAGCATGATAAGCAGTTGCTCCCGCTCGGAAGCAGTCGTTAGGCAATGTTAGAGGTATATTATGGGCGGCCTGAATAACTCAGTCAATAACTTTGGTCACTAAACCACACGAGAAGAAGATCCTAGACTATATTATAACTCAGAATTTGTTTTATGCCTTGCTAAACCTTGCTTTGAACAAATATGATGAGAAAAATTTAACAGTGACGTGGGTCGAACCTGCGTCCTTGTCATTCCGTGATAACATTGAGATGACACTTGATATTTCCGTGTCACGGAATGACAAGGTAGCAGGTTCAAGTCCTGCCCACGGCTAGAATTTTTTTATAATTTTGCGTTTATTTATTAAATAAAGTGTCATAAGTATGACATTTTATTCACATTACGATCTAGCCAATACAATAAGACTAATAAGTAATTTGATTTTTACCTAACTTTCTATAAATTGTCACTTATATCTAAGAGTTAGTCCAACGACATTACTTAGAGTCTATTAAGGGCGATCACTTTGTTCACGTGTCTTACATTCGCGCACTATCACTACGAATTGTTTTCACTACACTACACTAGGTTTGGTTTTTTTAGTCTTCTCACTATGTCCGTGTCGAGGAGCTGGATGGCCTCGACATTCACATTTCATAATTTAAAAAAATATATAATATATCTCTACCAACAATTTTTTTTCAATAGGGTCCTTTTTTCAGGGGGAAAATCATCTAGTTAGCATGATACCTCCTTACCACGGGGAGGCGAGGATGATTATATCGGACTCTTACCGACTAAAAACCCCTCGGTGTTCCGTCTCGCCGCCCTATGGCGGAGTCACGGGGAGACTTGCGAACTCAATAGGGTCCTAGTTCAATCCACTTATTATGCGTCAGAAAACATCTCCAGTCATTTCCCATGCCCCACTCGATAGCCAATCACCATATTCATGGCATCCAATGGAATATGTTAGAAGACAACATTAGTCCGCTACGTTACCGCTGCGCAGACGTAAGATTGATTGCCAACAACTCACTCGAATGTTCGAAAGGTGATTTATATTCAGACAGCAGTCATTCGTTTTATGTATTACTGCGGGAATATAGAAAGCTTAAAGGTACCATTCCGCAGCCGACAGCAGTCAGCAACAGAAGAGGAGTAGCCGCGACATGCAGTCGACAGTCTGTCGAGGTCAGCTGAAAATCAGCACCGTGGCCGCGTAGCACATGCTGAGCTGACCTCTTTTAGCACTGCACTGTCGCCCCAAACGACAATTGTTTATGTATCGTTGTATAGCATATATTCTACTGGTGTTTTGTGCATGTTAATTTTTTTTTTTCGAGCTTCGTGTCGTCTGCTGCTGATGGAAGATATTTTATAGAAATTCGTAGATACAGTAGCGCCGCGGCGACACGTAGACCGACCGTATGTCACGGCTACACGTCGACTGCTCTTGTTGTCTGCTGTCGGCTGCGGAATTGTACCTTTGAAAATTATTTATTTAATAGTCTGCAATGTCTCACTGCTGGGCAAAGACCTCCCCCAACCCTTCCACTCATCTCTATCTCTACTCAGACCTCAATAACCACACGGTTAGCTTTAGACTATTAAATTACAATCGTAAAGGTACGATTCCGAGACGCGCGGCAGATTGCAAACCGAGCCACAGGCTGCTTGTGAATTACAGCATTGTTGCAGCTGCGGTTTGCAGTCTTCTGCCTGTCTCGGAATCGTACCTTAACTGTCATTCCGCTTTATTTTTCGTCCAGCTTATAAACAGGTGTTTAACTTTATAAATATAGAAACGTATTTTTCCTACCGATACCTTTCCATCGCTCACATCGTACCATGACGTGACGAGTCACGTATCACGTCACGTACGAAAACCAATAGTCACGCGGAAACTCGCACGTTCGAGAATAAATTCTCATTGGGACATGGCTCGATTATGATAATAGCAACCTTAAATATTGGACAAGGATACAGATTTTTATTAAGGCGCGGCCAGCTGTCAAATTCGAGCGCGAGACAGAAGATGTCCCGCAGCGGCGGAGTGAAGAGCACGGCACAGTGACTCCATATTCATATTTTTATGAATTTTGGATGAATTTTGGCAGGGAAATAAAAATACGCCAACAAAAATCAGATTTTTATAAAACAAGCTCTCGTATTTATAGTGCCCTACATTTTGATATATATTTTGTATGAATAACTATTTCGGTTTAGATATAATTTCATTTTAAAAGACATGGAAGGGGTAAGTTTGCGATTTTTTTCTATCGAGCGAAGTTTGTCCAATCGTGTATCGGTATTCATCAGTCTCTAAATGGACACCCCAAGATTGCTATATATTTTTTTCAGACGTTCAATTTTAGTAGTTAGTGCCGTAGCCTTCGTAGAAAAACTGAAAATATGCGCATACGAAGCCTTAAGACAAAAATAGAAAATGTGGCATAATTGTATTATATTATAAATATTTATAATAATATTTTTAGGATTCCTAACCTCAAGACGAAAAAACGGAACTCTTATACATTGATCTCCTATAAACAACTAGATACACAGTCTGCCTTCTAAAAATGTCCGAGCGCAAAGAAGGTCCAAACGGATGAATGGACCCTCATTTGCTTTATTGGATATTATTTAGACGTTAACAATTGACCCTTATTTTGACGTTTTTTTAAATTGTTTTAGTAAGACCTTTGTGTATCTAGTTGTTTATAGGAGATCAATGACCTTATAGGATCACATTGTTGTCCGTCTGTCAAGACCTATATCTCAGAAACGCGTGAACAGATCAAGTTAAAATTAATACCAAATACTCAGGTCTGCAACCTCATGCAGTCGTGAAAAAATCAATCTTCTACGTCAACGCAATCAAAAGATATCGCTGTTTATGTCGCATTTTCTCGCATATTTGTATGAGAATGCAAGAAAACTAAAACCTATAGGGTACTTCCCGTTGACCTACTGGCAAGAAGCTAGATCTTATAGCATAAGCAAAGGAGAAAATCTGAAAACTGTAAATTTGGGGTTCCATAACGAAATATTTTTTTTTGACGCCTGGTATGTCGATGTTGACGTTATCAGTTTCGAAAACGCAGTGATAAGTTTGTCCCTGCAGTTTATCTTTTCGTTAGAGCTTCATAAGGTGAAGTTGCACGGAACCCTCGGTGCGCAAGTCCAACAGCTGACTCGCACTTGGCCGGTTTTATATCTATAGGTACACACGAAGACAGCGATAAGTATACAGGGGGCCTCGACAAGGTTGAAAATTTCTCAAGAACCACTATTTTAATAATTTTTTTACAGTACACAGTTTTAACTTTTATCTATCTAACAGTGAAAGAATTATTGCAATGGGTCAAGTAGTTTTTGACAAATTTTCATCCTTAAAAACTTTACTGTACACCTTTCTCTGTCTTCGACCGTACCTAACATTGAAAGAATTGCTGCAATAAGTGAAGGAGTTTTTGAGATAAACTTTAAACTAACCTTAAAAACTCTCATGTACACTTTTCTCCCTGTTATATAGACCGTACGAGTATGATACGTACTTAAGGCGCTAACATGAGCCAACTAGCGCCGCCAATCTTAAAAAGATATGATTTATCTTCCAATATAATCAATTTTATTAAAAAAGCTACGTTCACATTGTTTATTGCTATAAATATTATTTTTTAAATGCTTATTTGTAACGTGATTCAATGTAGGTAAGTTGTAGTTCACATAATTGCGAATAACGGCCGTTTCTGGCACATTTGTGAACTACAACTTACCTACATTGTAGGTAAGATTGGCGGCGCTAGTTGGCTCTAGGAAGGCTCTTAAAGCACATTTTGTCCGTCTACGGAAAGCTCAGCAAAACGCCGAGGCATGTAACTAAAAAACGAGCTGAAGTCGCGTCACTTAAAATCGTATCAATCAATTGTGACTACGCCAGCGCCCGCATCATACATTATCAAACGCGCTGCCTGGAACTCTTCTATACACGGATGTAAAGAGAATACTAGATGGATGTTGAGGACATATCACGCACACTGGAAAGACGTGCCTTGGGAAAGGACTACGCCCATAGATTATGTCGAATAAAGGTGGCTGGCAAAGATGCCTTGGGAGACGCCTACGTCCAGCCACTGATATTTATATCAGTCCAATGATAGCCAACATCTATGGACTGATGATGATGATGAAGTTGCATTAAAAGTACCAGGAGACCATGGCTAACCCGGTCTCTCAATAGGTACCACTCAACACTATTAGCGCGTATCCATAAACGATTAAAATTCAGAATTTGTATTACGCATTATCCATGCTCGGTGAATAAATTAGAACATGATGAAAAAATTCTTGCCGTGGGCAATGATTAAAAGGCCCGTGATTAAAATTATTCATTTCTACCTTAAAGTTTTCTGAAGCTACCTGCAAGCGGTTAGTTGGAACGATTTTAACAGCATAGCTCCGTTCCTTGACGAGCAGCGCCTCCTCGCGTCGATTGTGTCCGATTACCGCGATTTTCTCAGTTTACCCATAGATGGATTTCAGTAACGTTATTGCTGATGACGTCACTAACGGTTTTAACGGCCATCGGACATTTTCCCCGCACTTCATCTGAAACCTTCAACGCGGCAGCTGTGCGCGCGCATTTTTTATTAACTAATATTTTTGATTATTACGGATTTATGATAATTGGGAAACACATTTTCTTTAAATTTCACCTGTCGTGCCTTGTCATGTTGCTTGAAGCATAGGTATAACTTTAGGATCTTCTAGGCTAGAGTGAATAGGCATTTACTAGGTCCGCATGGTTTATCGTCGGCCGATCAGATCTAATGGAGGTTTAACGCGGATTTAGTCTCACATAAAAAAAAATCGAAGAACCATCGTCCCATCCATGTTAGTCACATCTAGATTGAACGTCAACTTCTATGTTCGCTGCTTACAATGTTATGTTTGCCGATGCGAAAATTCTTTTCTGGCAGATTTGCGTTAGAAACATTAACTCAGTAGTCGGTCCTAAGTGCAAATATAACTTTGTCGAGCGTTTACCTAATGCTCTAAGTGACGTTATCTTTGTCGACGAATATTCAGATTACAGTGAGCTTTCCTTTCTGTCAACAATCCAACGTAGACGGTAAATACTACAGTTAGACTTACCCAATAGTCCTATACAATGAAACTTAAAAGGCGGAAAATTATTTATCCCGTGTTCAAATATTTGCTAACTTCAAAGCACGAATTGTATTAGTTTTCTTCTTCCCTTCACTTTATTTGTAGAACTATATGGATATTTGAGTTTCAGGCATATAATGAGTTTTGATTAAGATACTATCATCAAGTTACACCAAACTGATAGAGACGAGATTTTAAAATATTGCTGCCAAAACTGAGTCCGCCATTTTGTACAACTAACAGATCAAGTGTAAAGCCTGACACACACAGGCGCGATCTGCACGCGGCTTGCGGCCAATTGAAACGCATGCCCGCATGCATGATATAAGTTTATCTATCTATGTCCGCCTACATCAGGTGGTTTGTCCGCTTGCCTACATCCCTTTCTCATAAACTACATACTATCACTGTTAACGTTATCCCAGGGCCTACAATGTCACGATAGCGAAGGCAACATTGTCGCCAATACGCCGTTACAGTTTTATTGTCCAACGACCCATTTGTTGTTGTTCCTACTATGACATGACGATATTATTGGATGCTGCTAACGGCAGTTTTACAGATGCCCCCGACAAGTAATTTACAATAAAACAGAGCCTCTATTTCGATTTACAGCTTACTATACTCATAAAAATGTAAGACAATCATATTTATTTCATCATCTTCTTCATTCTTCTGTTACAATATTGCTAGTGGCGGAATCAACAGTAATCCAATTCAGACCGATGAAGCAGTGGGTCTACGAGAAATAAGTCTCCCTCGTGGTCCCACTAGTGGGTCAACTTAGTGGGTCCACGCGAAAACGCCGGTGATTCTGGCTTGTGTTTCTAATTCTAAATCTGACAGGGCTAGAATCCTGCCTCTCTTTCGTATTAAAAATAAGAAAATGATGGCACTACATTTAGAAACCAAGTTAGTTATAAATTAGAAAACGCTTAATATTGTTGCAGACGTATCGTCCCAGCACCGGGTTTAGCGCCGCCTTAACTCGAGTCGTCCAGTATTCTTTGTATGAAACTCCATACTGCAACGCACACTAATCGCCTCGCATTATTTTGACAACTGGTTGACAACGAGGGGCGAAGCGAGGCGGTGCCGGGTGGGTAAGTATGCGGCAACACTTATTATGTAAACCCAAACGACTCGGTATCAATTTAAGCTTTGATGTGATTATGGAATAATTGTTTCCACATTATTAGATCGGATCATTTTATTTTAACAATGATGAAGAATATTTCATCAATTCAACCGCAAGAGCATATTTGTTTACAAAATAAGATTCTAGCTGTAAGCTTTGTTTGGCTCTTCTAATGCCAACAGTTTTGAGGTTAAGTAGAGTTTGAGTTCGGTCTTACAACTGTCAGTTTTCATACAATTTTGACAGCCGTACCTAAGTGCAAGTTCACGCTGAGATCGTGCTCAAAACTGTTTATGACTATCGGCCTATTGGTTTAAGTAGTAGTAAGTTTTCAGCTCTTCAACTACTCGGGAAGTATACCTTGACCGATCCGTAGTCACACCTTATGCTTTGTCCTTTATCAACATTAATCCAATTCAGACCGATGAAACAGTGGGTCTACGAGAAATAAGTCTCCCTCGTGGTCCCACTAGTGGGTCAACTTAGTGGGTCCATGAGAAAACGGCGGCCTAATCAACTCCCTGGGGATCCAAGAGTCTTCACATTTCCTTCCCATCATTTTAAAGCTTTTTACACCAGGGAAATCTAAATAGATTTCCGCGGACACCGCAGGGAAAAAAGCTAGTTTACAATAAAACCGTGGGCCCAACCGCGACATTGTTATTTTCAATAAGCTCCTTGTATTCCGGGATAATGAAAAAAGTTTTTATTACCGACAATACCGGGGATCGCGGAACAAGCCGTAAGTGGCAAGTAGGAATAATGTCGAATTTAACTTGCGTAGTGGGCTTTCTTTGGAAAACAGTTGTTTCTTAGGCTTATGTGCAATTGGCAATGATAACGAAACTTTATCGGGTCCAAAGCTTGTTAGAAGTTTCGAAAGTATTTTGGACACGAATGGATATAAAGGCTTCGTATGCGCGGATTTACAGTTTTTCTATGAAAGCACGGCACTAACTACTAAAATTAAAAGTCTGAAAAAAATATACAGCAATCTTGGATTTTCTATTTAGGGACTGATGAATACCGATACACGATTGGACAAACTTAGCTCTATAAAAAAAAATCGCAAACATACACCTTCCATGTTTTTTTAAAATGAAAATTATGTCTACACCGAAATAGTTATTCACACAAAATATGTATCAAAATGTAGGGTATTACAAATACGAGAGTTTGTTTTAAAAATATCATCATTATGTACCTGTTGCGAACACCGGCACAGAAAAACTATTTATATTAATTAATTTTAAGTTCTCATGCTAAGTGAAATGTAATTTTTTAATGAGAATAAATTCTTTAACCGCAATATCAAATTTTTATTGGCGTATTTTTATTTCCCTGCCAAAAATCATCTAAAATTAATAAAAATACAAAAATAAAAAAGTCATTGTGCCGTGCTCTTCACTCCGTATTGCTCACACACATATTGCGCCTTAAACTTATTTTCAATTGTAATTACGGCAATCGAAGAACTCTGAATTCAGATCACGAATGAAATGCTCCTATCAAACAACTAATTAGACCAATCGCGAGGGACTGAAAAATAATAAACATCGGCGAAACGTGACTACACTAAACAAGTGTGTAACCTGAATTGCCCCCTATCTATACAAAATATACTTTACGAGTGGGTTCTCTTCATAGGTAGGCGTTTTTCTTAGGGTTCCGTGGGAAAAAAGGAACCCTTTAGGATCACTTTGTTGTCCGTCTGTCAAGACCTATATCTCAAAAACGCGTGGACGGATCAAGTTGAAATTAATACCAAATACTCAGGTCTGCAACCTCATGCAGCCGTGAAAAAATCACGTCAAAAAAATAAAAAGATATCGCTGTTTATGTCGCATTTTCTGGTATATTTGTATGAAAATGCAAGAAAACCAAAACATATAGGGTACTTCCCGTTGACCTAGAATCATGGTTGGCAAGAAGCTGCGTCTTATAGCACAAGTAAAGGAAAAAATCCGAAAACTGTAAATGACAATGCCAGATTCTGCTCCACCATCAACCGCAAGTTGTACAAGATAACTAATAAATGTAAAAATATCTCCGTTTTTTATTAAAATTATTGGTTTAAACTAAAGTTTTGTACAAGTTGCGATTCGAAAAAAACAGCTTAATTAAGAATTCAGAAAATGGTACGAAATCGAAGCGATTTATTAATTGTTTTTGTTATTCTTCTATAGCAGTTGCGAGAGTAGTAGAAAATGATACTGATTGTGATTATGCAATATGAAACCTGTAATAACTCCCCAACAAAATGATAGGTACTTACCGCTTAAATGGTCACGTAGTTTTGTAGGTGGGGCAAAGCTCCATTGAAATGTGGCAATGTCTTTTGAAGTTCTATCACGAAATAATTATTTTTTTGTAATTACAAACTTATATTTGCAGTTGACACCTGGTATATCGATGTATGGTGTTATCAGTTTCGAAAACGCAAAGATAAGTTTGTCCTAGTCTCTATCAACTACTATCTAGTTTATCTTTTTGTTAGAGCAAATATTATGGTGTTGCACGGAACCCTCTGTGCGCGAGTCCGGCAGCCGACTCGGACTTTGTTGTTTTTTGTTTGTAAGCTTATGTAATTGGTGTATGGCCATCCGTTTCGTGAAAGATTCACTTCTTTTGCTAACTGTACCTATCACACGTAGCGAAAGTTCGAAGTGGATCCAAGTGGAGCAAAATAGACAAGAGTGGAGAAATTTAAAGGAGGCCTACACCAGAATGGTAGAGAATGGCTAAGAAGAAGAAGAAGGAAATCAAATGAGGGTCCATTCATCCGTTTGGACCTTCTTTGCGCTCGGACATTTTTAGAAGGCAGACTGTGTATCTAGTTGTTTATAGATCAATGATGGCAATAAACATATTTTCAATTCCATTCTATTCTGTACACCTTTCTCTGTCTTCGAGCGTACATAGTGTTCTATACATTAAGCCGTATGCCCCCGACAGGTTAACCACTAGCACGAGCCGTCGCTCCGAGAAGGCCTAATGTATTATTATTATAAAACCGCAATCCGCCGTCGGCCTGTCTGTCCCGCTCCTGGCAGACATCTAGGAAACCGCTGGAATATTCAGAAACGCTCTGTTGCTACAATGCTCATAAATATTATTACGTATCAAGAACTCAAACTCTGCTGAAATAGTCGGATTCTGATATAGTTGGTCACATCATGTTTACTTGAATATGAGGATTTAGGACATGAAGCAAGGAACGGCCTATATATAAACAAAGCCATATTTACATCGCATTTGACAAATGACAATGCCAGATTCTGCCCCACCATCAACCGCAAGTTATACAAGATAACGAATAGGTAAATGTAAAAATATGTTTTTAAAAAAAATTATTGATTTAAAATAAAGTTTTGTACAAGTTGCGATTCGAAAAAAACAGCTTATTAAGAATTCAGAAAATAGTAAGAAATCGAAGCGATTTATTCATTGTTTTTGTTATTGTTCTATAGGAGTTGCGAGAGTAGTAGAAAATGATACTGATTATGATTATGCAATGTGAAACCTGTAATAAGTCCCCAACAAGATGATAGGTACAGCTTAAATGGTCACGTAGTTTTGTAGGTGGGGCAAAGGTCCATTGAAATGTGGCAATGACTTTTATATGATGAAAAAATTTTAGCCGTGGCGTGGGCAGTACTTGAACCTGCGTCCTTGATATTTGACTTTCTATTTCCGTGTCATTTGATATTTCCGTGACACGGAATGACAAGGTAGCAGGGTCAAGTCCTGCCCACGGCTAGAAATTTTTCATTGAAATGTGGTAATGTCTTTTAGCGTCTCTGCAACTCATTGTTTGAATTTGCAATAGAAAAAAACAAGGGTGGAGATCCTCCCCCCCCCCCCCCTTCACACACACACACCATGATATTACTTTAGTTAGGCTTTCTCCATACAGCGTGGCGGATTTTTTTTAAAGAAGGCTTGATAGTGATAATTGAGAAAGTCAGAATGAAACATAAATGGATAAAATTATAACTAATTTATTATCAAATCATTCTTATACGTACACACTATAATTAGAGTGAGATCTACATACTTATATGAATTAGGAATAATCCTAAGTAGGTACATTATACCTAAGTACTAATTCTAATTAGTAAATAAACTAACAATATTTTTCTAAGACTTATACTAAACTAACAATAAGTAGGTACGATACCTGTTTACACGACGTTAATTGAGTATAACAGGTAGGTGTATAAGTTACAAAAACAAGAATCCCGACAGCTTTCTGGCATAACATAATTGTACAGTCGACAGCAGATCAATGGTAACATTTGCAGTACGATTTCAAGTCTTACGACGCAAATAATAAGAACTGTCGATAGTAAAAAGTGTTATTGATCTGCTGTCGACTGTACTATTATTATGTCAATCATTAGGTCAATCGTGTGATCAAGATGAATCTACTGGCATACATCAAATCATTACGGCCACAGGATATCCCAAAGGAACCGACATAAAGTAATACTTAAATATATTATACAGGGTGATTGGAAATTCGATACATTCCTTGAAAGGGGTGATACTAGAGGTGATTTGCAACAAATTAGGCCCTATTAACGAGGGGTCGAAAATGAGTGGTTTCTGAGTTACGTTAAACATAACATTGATAAAAAAAAAATAAAACCTCGTGATTTATGACCTTTTGTTTTTGAGTTAATGGGAATTTTAGGCATGCATTTTTTAAAGGTAATCTCTACTTTATCAGCTTTCAGAGAAGTATTATTTCAATGTAGAGCAGTTTTTGAATATCGATTTTTTTTTGCGAACAAGTCAGAAAATTCCTAAAATTAAAACTACCGTAATTTAGAAACCACTCATTTTCGACCCCTCGTTAATAGGACCTAATTTGTTGCAAACCACCTCTACTATCACCCCTTTCAAGGAATGTAGGTATCGAATTTCCTATCACCCTGTATAAGTACTTAGTTAAAAAAAATACAATTCTCCTTTCGACAATCGGGTAAAAAGTAAGACGGAGAGATGCCACTCCATATAAGTTGTTTTTTCGAAATAGACATTGAAATAACTGATAATGGCAATCAAACCTTAACACGTTCACAGTACAGTGCCCCATATATGGAGCACGACGAACTAGCTTCACAAACCCGTGCCCCAAATATGTGGCACGATGAAAAATATGTGCCTACCAGATCCGCACTAAGGGTATTTTTTCTGAAGGTAAATAAATACGATGTCTGTGGTGAATGCTGCTGTCCATTCACGTCCTATTGTCTTGAGAAGAGTGCTCAGAGTGCTCCACCCAGTTTTGCAGTGCTCACATAACAAATTTTATGTAAATGATAAATGGAGACAAAATTTCATCACGACCGGGATTCGAACCCGGGACCTCGCCATTCCGTGGCACGCTCTATTCCAACAGAGCCATCGTGATTCGTATCCAGATCGTGAATTTTTGTCTCCATATTCTCGTCTGAGGGACGGTAGCGACATCTATCCAGTAATTGTGCAATTACTCATATTCATGTCTAACATTGCAGTTAGAAATCATGTTTTTAATTGATGACACGTTCCTTTTTCATATGTTTTGATATTTTCTTGCATATGCGCTATGCAAAACGAATATCTAAATGATAAATGGAGAAAAAATTTCATCATCAAAAAAATTTATCATTTAGATTTTCGTTTCGCATAGCGCATATGCAAGAAAATATCAAAATTTTATGTATTTCGACTTGTATAGAGATTGAAATAATAGGCGGGACTTACAAGGAAATCAAATATTTTCTTGTACTGGGACTGTGAACGTGTTACCTAATTCAAATTCAAGATCCAATATTTTCTTTTGCAGTAAATGATATTTGGTTTCTGCGATTCTGCATACATGTAAACAGGTATCTATAGTCAGCGATCTTAATTTAGGACCCATTTTGAAACAATAGCCATATTTGTCACAATAAATCGTAGACGACCATAACCATACCGAAACATTTTAATAAATTTTGACATTCATTTTAATTTGAGCGTTTTATCTAAAAGACAACTTCATTTAATTTGAACTAAAATACATTTTCTAATCTGCTTGTTCAAGCCTTTAACGTCATCATAATAAGGACGTAAATAAATACCCAAGGCAGTTGCGAAAGAAACGTACCTACAACAGATAACACATTCCGTGTAAACAAAAGAGACGCAACGATACTCGCTCGACGACATTTTTATAGCTCATCGCTGAGCGAGTGTCGTCGAGCGAGTAACGCTGCGTCTCTTTTGTTTACACGGAATATGCTATCTGTTGTACGTTTCTTTCGCAAAAAATACCCGGGATTTACTCGCTTTACTCGCTGGCGGTGGAACAACTGCCTAAGACACCCAAACTAGCGTCTTTCGAGCGTGACGTCTTGTCAGCATCGGCGCAGCGTTGATGCGACGCTTGCGCAGTGGTGCCGTCACACCAACGGCGTCTTCCGAAAGATTCTAGGTGTCTCATACTACATATTTCCACCCTGGACTAACAGGTTGCCCTTAGCAAGTATTGCATAAGTTGCCACTGGTTGTGTTCAGTCGACGTGAACATTATTTTAAGTGCGAAACAAAACGTCTAACCCATGATGGTTTTGTAAAATATTATGGGGGCACCCTGGACTGTTTCCACCCTTGACAAATAGGTTGTTCTTAGCAAGTATTACCTATGTTGCCACTGCCGCGTCTGCGGATTTAGACTGCGCGGGTACTGACAAGACGTCGATGCTCGAAAGACGCTAGTGTGGGAGAAACTAGTCTAGACTTTTCAGCATCGACGTCTTGTCAGCAATCGCGCAGCGTCGACGCGATGCTTGCGCAGTGGTGCCGTCACGCCAACGACGTTTTCCGAAAGACTCTAGGTGTCTCAGACTACATATTTCCACCTAGGACTAAAAGGTTGTCCTTAGCAAGTATTACCTAAGTTGCCACTACTGCGTCTGCGGATTTAGACTGCTGCTCGGGTACCTACTGACAAGACGTCGATGCTCGAAAGACGCTAGTGTGGGGAGAACTACTCGTGATCTAGATTTTTCAGAATCGACGTCTTGTGAGCACTCGCGCGGCGGCATCATCCCTCCAACAACAGCGTCTTCCGCAAGACTCAAGGTATGAGGGTCTCAGACTACATATTTCCACCCTGGACTAACAGGTTGTCCTTAGCAAGTATTACCTAAGTTGTCAATGTTGCGCGGTTGCTGACAAGACGTTACGCCAACGCCGTATTCCGAAAGACGCTAATGTCAGGGGTCTCAAAGACTACATAATAGCACCCTGCAATAAAAGGTTGCCCTTAGGAAATGTTAACTAAATTACCACTGCTGCGCGAGTGCTGACAAGATGTCGACGCTCTAAAGACGCTAGTGTGGGGACTAGCGTCTTTCGAGCGTTAATCTTGTCAGCACCCGCGCAGGGTCGACGCGACGGTTCCGCAGCGATGCCGTCAGCCTCTCACACTAACGGCGTATTCCGAAATACAGTAGCGTCTTTCGGAAGACGCCCTTAACCTCAAAGACTACATATTTCCACCCTGGACTAACAGGTTGCCGTTAGCATGTATTACCTAGGTTGCCACTGGTTGCGTTCAGTCGACGGTGATGAGGCCGCACTCGCGGACCACCTGCTCCGCAGACACCGGGTTCAGGAATACTGCAAGAGCACACAATACATCGGGATTACGCGACATGTGCCGGGAAACTGATGTACTAGTTTTGAAATTAAAAAGAACTGGAACTTTACAAAATTGCATCAATAGTTGTGTAAGCGTTCCAGTTTACGTTAAAATATCTACAATATCAATTAGTGTCGATACTGTAGCTTTATTCTGTAGTCACTAAGTCGAATCCTAATCCTAAACGCAACTGTCCTTGTTGTTCGTATGCTACGTCACTTGAAAGCGAGCGGGACGCCTTGAGCGCGTTCTAAAATTACCTAGCACTAGTATCGGGAGTATAAAGAGATAGTTATACACAAGAATAATGATATAAGATAGACGAATGTTGATATAAGGGTCGACAGAGGTACACCAAAGCCCAAATCAAGTGCCTTTTTTGTAACCAAAAACTACCTTACTAACATTTTAAGCTGTTCTGTGATTATTGCATAGTTATTTTCACAATATTAGATCGGATCACTTTATTTTCACAATGATGAACAGGTTCAATCAATCAGTTCCTTCAGTGTTACATCACAACAGGTAGTTAGACGATCATATTTGTTTACAAAATAAAAATGAATGTTGAAAAATGAATTGTGCTGTTGATGTGGAACTCTACAAGAAATAAATAGCCAAGTAGACTATGTTTATTTGATAAGAAAATATGTTATAAACAGATTATGATTAATAAGACTTATTCCCGTATGCCGTAGCAGTGATTTCTATTTCCGATGAATTCCCGTAGCGGTGACTCCCGATGCAGTGTCAATTCTCACTTGTTTACAAAATAAGACACTTGATTTGGGCTGCGGTATAGACTGAAGAGGACAATGTCGACCAAATTGGTGATGTATAAGAAAATTGCCAAGTTCGGTCTACTACAAACCTACAATCTTACATGAAAAGATTAATGAATGTGTTTTTGAAGTAAAAAATAGATTTCTTCACGAATGAGTTATATCGTTCAACTCCCGTACTAACATGTAACGGCTAGGGAATACCCTATTCAAGATATTTCCAAAGCTCAAAGCGTACAATCAACAGCATATCAAGTAAACATACGGGGTCGTGGAAACCAGGTACTACGGCATAAATTGCAATGAAATGTTTAATGATGACGTGACGACTGTACAAGTGACGGGGCTTCGTTTATAACAAAGGATGGCACGGATCTAAGCTTAGTCATAGCTTAATAAGATCTGATCGTAATCTAGCTAGGTAGGTTGCGAGCATTAATCATTCCTTTCAGATGTATATTCGAATAATACTAAGAATTCAGAACCCATCAAAGAGCAGCCCCCTTACCATGAACTCTTATAGCAAGATTACTTCAATAATACTTAGTTATTTCGTACTATGACGAACTTAAAGTAAGCTTATTATGGGCCTGATATGAGCCAACTAGCGCCGGCAATCTTGAAAAAATAATATCTTCCAATTTAATCAATTTTATTAAAAAAAAGCTATTTACAAAATGTTTATTAGGATGAATACTATTTTTCAATATACAATACTTGGCATAATTGCGACAAGCTAAGTTGTAGTTCACAAATGTGCCAAAAACGGCCGTTTTTCGCAATTATGCGAACTACAACTTACCGAAATTGAATCACGTTATAAATAAGCATTTAAAAAATAGTAGGTATTTATCGTAATAAACATTTTGTAAATAGCTTTTTTAATAAAATTGATTAAAATGGAAGATATTATTTTTTCAAGATTGGCGGCGCTAGTTGGCTCATATCAGGCCCTTAAGGACGTCATGGTACGAAATAACAGTGTTATTGAAGTAATCCTGCTATCATTCATGGCATGTCTAATGGACGCTTTTATAATATGAATTTTTATAATATGACTATCGGGCTAAATGTACAAAGTCACAAAACCTACGCTTATTAATACTCCGATACTATAGACACCTCAGATTAATTCAGTGATCTGAGATCGACGCTATTGATGTTGTGGATGCTTCTTACAACTCTGGTAATTCACAACGATTGATGCCTTTTTTACGCGACTGCGCAAGAAGGAGGGTTATGTTTTTCAAGTGTATGTATGTCAGTATGTATGTATACCGCAGCCCAAATCAAGTGTCTTATTTTGTAAACAAAAACTACCCTACTCTACTAACATTGTAAGCTGTTCTGTGATTTTTGCATAGTTATTGTCACATTATTAGATCGGATCACTTTATTTTCACAATGATGAACAGGTTAGATCAATCAGATCCTTCAGTGTTACATCGCAACAGGTAATTAGACGAACATATTTGTTTACAAAATATGACTTGATTTGGGCTGCGGTATAGGTACCATGTCTAATTCTTTAGCATGTCCTGAAGCCTAAATTTTTAACATATTATGAGGTGTCGTTAGGTTCGTCTTGATTGTAGGAGTGACATAGATAGAGAATTAATCAAAGGTGCAAGTATAGTGGCCTCGACAGAGGCTAAATATTTGTGCCGTTTGGGGTAGAGACGCTGGGTCCGTGGGGGCCGGGAGCGATGGAGATTATGAAAGATCTGTCGGCGCGGCTCGTGGAGTCCACGCGTGACCAAAATGCTGGCCTGTATTTCGCCCAAAGGATCAGCCTGGCGATCCAGAGGGGAAATGCCGCCAGCATTTTGGGCACGTTGCCGTACAACGGGGATCGGTTGAACTCTCTGTAATGCTAGCCATCCAATTGTATATATAGTTTTTAGTTTATTTTATATTTTCTAGGTTAATATTATAATAGTTATTTTTAATTTTTATTGTTTTATGAATAAATACCATCAAAGGGGGTAAATATTTTTGCAGTCGTTTTTTTTTAATAGTTTTAAATTAGTATCATCCCGTTGGGACTGCACGGATTTTTTTGCCTCAGTATGCGAACTGTCAAAGTATTAGTACTCACTCGTGCTTCCCGTGAACAGGTCCTGGTCTGGGAGTATGCTGGCTGCAGCAATAGCCGCCTCGTCTAGCACTATCACCTGGAAACCAGAATTAAAACAGGGTTATCTATACCTCAGTTCGAACAGATGGGATCTAGAATTCAGAAAATACTAAGAAATCGAAGCGAATTATTCATTGTATTTGTTATTCTTCTATAGGAGTTGCGAGAGTAGTAGAAAATGATACTGATTATGATTATGCAATATGAAACCTGTAATGAGTTATGAGTCCCCAACAAAATGATAGGTACAGCTTAAATGGTCACGTAGTTTTATATGTGGGGCAAAGCTCCATTGAAATGTGGCAATGGTCTTTTATACCAAATACATAGGTCTGTGATTTCAACCAGTCATCGTCTAGTCTCATCGAAAATGCGACATAAACGGCCATATCTTTTGATTGCGTTAGAATAGAAAATAGAATAGAATAGAAATATGTTTATTGCCATACACCAATTACATAAGCTTACAAAAAAAATCAATCAAGTAGTAAGTTATAATCCAATATAGTTATGCTAAGTGGTGTGGCAAAAGGTGCATGTTTCAGCTGAGCTGACACCGAGGTGTGCAGCGCTGTTTTTCGACATGCACCTCTTCCCTGCCATGTATACCTGATATTCGGTATGATAACGAGCGTTGACGTAGAAGTATGATTTTTTCACGGCTGCATGAGGTTGCAGACCTGAGTATTGGGTATTATTAACAACGGGTTATTCGTGAGTTTATGCCGACATAGTTTTCAACTCAATCATGTCATTTGACATTACTGACTGACTGACATTATTTGTAATTGTGATAATTTTATATAGGTACTTCATATGATTTGCAGGTATATGATTTTTTATTTATTGACATGTTTAATATTTTAATTTAATTTTTTTATTATTTGACATTTATGCAATTTAATAATTGATTATGTTTGATTAGTTTTTGACTAAAACATTTTGTTAATGCAATATATAATATTTTATGGATGCAATTTCGCATTGGAATTTATTCTGATTGATGAATAAATGACTTGAATGTCTCTCACCTTCGGACAGTCAATGATATGTGCCTCTTGTAAAGGCTCCCCGGTATTCTCGTCGATGTACACGGGGTGATTCCTCAAGGGCAGCAGGTCTATCGCATTAGCGGCCAGAGACCAGAGGTGGCCGGCCCCCTGGGGAGCGCGCGCGCCCTTACGGAAGTGAGGGTTGATGGACAGGTTGTGTCTCACAGAGTTCTTCCAGCGCTCGTCGTTCGCTCTGTAGTAGGGGAAACGGTCCCTGAAAAGGAATAACGACGCTGTTAAACGTAACTTAGAAATTAGACGGTCCCTTTCAAACATAAATGCTATTAGTCATATACCTAGTCCTCAAATCCCTTAAACCGTGTTTTTGTCTCTTTTAACCTTAAAAGATTGTTAAGTTAGAAAGGGAGTGAAATCTTAAAGTCTTTCCCACACAGGCACGATCTGCACGCG
Organism: Tachystola acroxantha; assembly: GCA_963506565.1. Classification (NCBI taxonomy): domain Eukaryota; kingdom Metazoa; phylum Arthropoda; class Insecta; order Lepidoptera; family Oecophoridae; genus Tachystola; species Tachystola acroxantha. The sequence continues at coordinate 13,895,880 of OY735874.1, read as the reverse complement.
GCTTGCGGCCAGTTGCAACGCATGCCCCGCCCCATTTTCTTCCGTCGTTAACGTCCAGTAGGTAGCGGTTTGCGGTCTAGGCCTCAGATCGCTACCTACTGGACATTAACGACGGGAGAAAATGGGACGGGGCACGCGTTTCAACTGGCCGCAGGCCGCGTGCAGATCGCGCCTGTGTGGGAAAGACTTAAACTGTGGAGTATTAATGCAATAGGTCAAGTAGTTTTTGAGAAAATCTCAACCTTATGTTCCACCGTACACGGGACATGTGGTTACGTCATACATTCTATAATATTGTAATCATACATTTTTAATACTGTATATTACATGGTTCGATATACAAAGAGGCAGAAGGGCAAAAAGCAGACCCACTGTATTGTGTCAGTGGTCACTAAAAGTAATTAAACTACTTACATTCATTAATTTATTTATTTGATATGTGACTTAGGCAGATTTATTTAACAATAAATATATATATAATCGTTTATTGTAGCTGCAGAAATCATGTTTACACGGATGATGGTACTGTTGTGATCTACTACGCGGTAGCTAGGGCGCGCGCCCCGTCGCCGCCTGGCACGGCTATCGATTGCTGGCATCAGAGCGCGACCCCAGCTATCAGCCCCAAACTAATTCGGCGATTGTCATAGCATCCGGAGCTAAAGTGTTACGATTAGACGCAATGGAGCTTGACGGTTTTTGTCCACCTGTTTGAGCGAGTAGGGGTGATTAAGCATTAGTGATAATTTAGACAAAAGCGGTTGACATTGCTCATAGAATCAGTAATCTGAAGTGGCAGTGGGCTGGTGACATCCGATGGGGTAGACGAGTTCTCGAATGGAGGCCACGAACGGGTAAACGTTGTGTTATATTTAATGCCTATAAGAAATCAATAAAAGTTTATTTTTAATATAAAAAAGTTGAACCACCCTATAATTAAGAATCGAAACCAAGGGTCTCTTTATAGAATTTGCTACGGACCCCGCGCTGGCTTAAGGCGCTATATGGTTGTCAAAAGCAAGAGTGAGACAGCAGATGCCCCGCATCGGCGGAGTGAAGAGCATGGCACAGTGCCTCGATATTTTTATTTTTATGAAATTTAAATGAATTTTGGTAGGGATTTTCTATGAAGCGAAGTTTGTCCAATCGTGTATCGGAAAAATACCTGTTCTAAACAGATACCCCAAGAATGCTTTTTACAGGCGTTTAATTTTAGTAATTAGAGCAATAGAATTGAAAAAGTGAAAATCCGCGCTCACGCAACCTTAATCCGGTACTGCAAAAACTATAAATCTACCCATTACATACCAATGAATTTAATCACAGTGTGTGAATATGTCTGATAAGGTGTTATCGGCATTGTTTGTAGGCAGCTAACATGGGGTTTAGATGTTTATCGATGCGTAAATATACGGGGACGGTTATTAATTCATTATCACTGTTGACATGAGTGGGTCGCCTGCTGTTTAATTAATTTAGCCACTGTAGAGCGAATAGGAGGCTCGGTGGCTCAGTGGCTGGGTCACTGGATTTGCAATACGGAGGTCCCAGGTTCGATTCCCAGCCAGGGCAGCCATGTACCAATGAGTTATTCTCGGTTTATTAGACGAAACAAATTACGTACATTTACCGAGTGCTCTCAAAACAGTGAAGAAAAACTTGATGAAACCTGCATGCCTTAGAAGAAGAAAAAATCTAAGGCATGTGAAATCCGCCAATCCGCAATGGGCCCGCGTGGTGGATCATGGCCCCAGCCCTCGATGTAAGGGAAGGTCTGTGCCCGAGCAGTGGGGCAATATAAATAGACTGATGATGATGAGAGCCAATTGGCGATTACTGTTGCTTTTTCCTATCTTACTTATCCTACGTTTAAACTCTCAGGTACTGGGCTAACTTAATCTAGTCTAAATCTGCGTTGTAAGAGTTGAAATTGTACTGCAAGTGTTACCATTGATCTGCTGTTGTCCGTACTACCAGTCGTACGGTGGAACACAGACAAAGGTGTACAGGAGAGTTTTTAAGGTTGAGATTTGCTCAAAAACTACTTGACCTATTGCAAAAATTATTTCACTGTTTGATAGATAAAAAAACTATGTAACTGTAAAAGAATTATTAAATACGGTCCAGTAGTTTTTGAGAAAATCTCAACCTCATTGAGGCCTCATCTTCGACTGTACTACCAGTAGTACCACGTGGAATAAACCCGTGAATAAAGTAGTAGGTACAAACGATATGTACTTAAACATGCGACTGTAATACGGTCTAATTTACAATGTACTTTGATGTCGACTCTACATTCCTTTTTCTTTGTAATCATAATTCGATATTAGTATACAAAGATATAACAAAGAAGGGGAGGTCGTAATAATATCAGTGCATTTGTAACATGATTGATAGAATGGTGGGTAATAAAGGGTGGATGGCTGAATTAATTTGATGGATTGTTTTCATTTGGTTACAACACTAATGGGTAAGGTAAGTGTACATATAGCCGTCAATGTACGTATGCCCGTCAAGTCAACTTAAATTGCCTATATCTCACGAAAATGGTAGTTTATTTCGTTTTCTCTGCAATATTATGAAAATAAATACTGTTTTGCTGCTAATTAACTGGCAAAAATACAATAAAACATCAAATAACACAATATAATATCACTTTATAGTTTGTGTTCACGTTTTTGTAAAAAAGTTACGAAGTTCGATTACTAAACTGCTGTTTTTACTGACTACGGTTTTTTTTCAACGCTGGCTCATGTATTTACTTATTTGTAAGTGTTGATGTTTAAAATGAAACTTTATTAATATTAATATCATTCTGTAATTTGATTTGATGCCTATTTGTTTTAATTAATTAAATAATAACATTTTAAATTCGTTGACGGCTATTGGTTCAACCAAACAGCAAAATGTACCAGTACCCGTCATCTATATGATATATAGATAACTATAGAGATATTGCTTACTTTTCACACCAGTACCCGTAAAATAATATTTTTTAACTTCCCAAAACACAAAACATCCCTAAATGCACAAAAAACGTCCCAAACATTACGATGTGTTTTCTTATGGTTTAGGACGTTTTTGTGCATTTTATTATTCATTTGATAGACAGGCAGCACAATGCTGGTGTGTCTATATCACAGTGTTGGTAAGTTCAGTCTATGTTGTCTAATGTTCATATGATTCACTACACATATTGCTTATTTATATAATATTTGATTTTAACCACATGTCGAGGCGATTTTTAAAAGAGTTCACTGATGGTGCAGATACTACATCATCAGACAGTTTGTTCCGTGCGTGGACAACTCTGTTACTTAAGAAGTGATGAGCGATTTTGGTATTGGCGATAGTACGGTAGATTTTCATATGGTGTCCTCGCAATGGACGTATGTCTTTAGTCTCAAAGAAACGGTGGACATCTGGGAGGTTATATTTGTACGTGAGAATTTTATATGTCTCAATTAGATCACCTCTATGTCGACGTTCTGCCAGGGTTTGAATACCTAGGATTTTAAGCCTTTCTTCATAGGACTTTTTGGGCAGTTTAATATATGGAATCTTTGTTGCCTTTCTTTGCACGCTCTCAAGTAGGTAGTAGGTAGATCGGATGTCCTTTATAAAATATGGGTTCCATATTTGAAATCCATATTCCAGAAGAGGCCTAATGTATGTTTTGTAGATTTTGACAAGAACATCGGATGTAATATATTGAAAGGATCTCCTTATAACATACATAAATGAATTAGCCTTCTTGACAATGCCATTAATGTGTTATCCCCATTTTAGATTTTTTGAAACCACAACTCCAAGGTCCTTTTGGGATTCCACAGTGTTTATATCAGTGTCATCAATGGTGTATACCACGCCAGGATTTCTACTACCTAGATGCAACACAGCACATTTCGATATGTTCAGCTTGACTAGCCACTGCTTCGTCCATTTCTGGAGCTTGTTTAGATCGCTCTGTAGTTGTCCAGACACTAAGAGTGGGTTTCCAAAGATTTTCCCATCGTCAGCAAAAAATGCAGATTGTGAGTCTATCAGCGCAATGAGGTCCGTGATGAAAATTCCAAAAAGTGTGGGGGCTAAAACAGATCCTTAGGGAACTCCACTCAGGACGTCCCGCTTCTGGGACAAGGAGTAACCGATCCTGGAAGGTTCTTCCCAACAGGTAACTCTTTACCCAGTCTAAAGGCCGACCTCGAATGCCAAAATGCTCCAATTTTATAAGCAGGCGCTGATGCGGGACTTTGTCGAAAGCAAAATCAAAATCGAGGTAAATAACGTCAACCGGGTTGCCACGGTCCACGTCCATAGTCCACGGGTGCACACATGACAGTAAGTTCGTTATTGTGGATCCCTTCTCGACAAAGCCATTCTGCTGGATGTAACATTTTCTCTGTTGTGGAATTTCTTCAGTTTATTGCATATTAGTCTCTCCATCACCTTACCCACAATACTTGGCAAGCTGATTGGCCTAAACTTGGCAGGGTCTGTTTTATAAAAAATAAAAAAAATTTAAACTTTTTATTTCATAGAAAAAGGGTTACAAAAATTATAGCACTTTCCGGGCTCTAATCTCATTTGTGAGAGATTATATGAGCCGGAAGAGGTCGCCAGTGGCGCCATTTTCAACTTAATATTGACTTAATTAAATTTAAATTTAACACTTACTTAATATGTAATCATGGTAGGTTTACATATATTAAATTTGTGGGCTTTGTATCACATTTATTTGTATGAAAAAGATAAGCAGGCAAATTGAAGCTATGATTCGACTTACATTGTATATCTTAGTCACGAATGCTATTTACTTGTAAGTACGCCGATCTATCGCGTCTCTGCTCGCAAATTTCAGAGTCCATAAAAAAAGAAAAAAAGAAGAGTTCCGCCGCCCCACCCAAACGGCCATTGCTAATCTTTGCGTCGATGCCGCGTGAGTGTTTTTCCTACAATTTATGGAAAATTTTGCTGAAAACGAAAAATTTCGTACTCGATCAGTTATTAGAACTGGCTAGAACGGCTTGATATCGCCTGGGGAAGATGAGAAGAAGATATCGAACAAATGCCGTGAGGTTAAGTGAAGTTTACGAATAACCTGAGTGACGAAGAGTTGTTTCTTCTAGTGATGCTTGTACAGTATACACCCATGCGATGGGTTGTAATTTGGAGTGATAGTTGTGACGTCTAACGTCCAAACTCGGGTGAGGAATATATATGATATTTCCACCACGACCATACGTGCAAACAATTTGATGCGTATCTATCACTCCCAGCGAGAGGCTGTATTGAGAGCCTGGGCTCCTTTCACGATATACATGCGAACAATCGATATGTATTGCCTCAGGCAGGTCACGTCTGGCGTTTAGTGTGTTAACATAACCTAACCTAAAATGAATCATAGAAAGGCAAAGTACAGTAGATCGTATGACTATGTACCTTCTTACAATACATACTGGACGACATGTCACAGTCCATTCTTGAACAACGCCAACAACAGACAGACCCTGTAGACAGTCGCAGCGGTGCCCATGGGGAAAAATACCTCGGCCACTAGATAAAGAAATGAAACAAGATGTCCTGATCCAGAGAAATGTTATACTTGCCATACATTGTTCCTATTTCCAACTCAAATACTAAGGCTGTGATGTCAGAAATAATATATGTACATTTTAATTTTGACTAATTATTTAATAAATATCCTTCAATGTGAGGGAAGGTCTGTACCCGAGCACGGAGACATATACCTAAATAGACTGATGATGATTTAATAAAGCAGAAACATATGGGCTGTGTTGTCTTTTGCAGTGGATACTGCTCTTAATCTCGTCCTAAAAGGAACGATTAAAGTCCTGAACACTATTGTATCAGTGTTGCTGGCTGACTGTTATACCGATAACACTTACAAAATGTGTCTAGCCTAGACGCTTAGACACCGATGCAGTTGATAAATATCATTGCAATATAACTTGTCTGATAAATTGAATGAATGCAAGCAATTGTGTGAACATTTCTAACATATTGGCTATACCAACATCAAAACTTTTCAATTTCCGTGACCTGCTTATACCTAGCCAACAAATTCAACAAGAATCTGTTAAAATCTTCTGTGGAACCTAGGCACACCAGAACAGCCTAGCACGACGACCAGCAAGCCTGTATTACCACCAGTATTGGATGGAACACACAGCAGCAAGGACGGCACCAGACCAGTCCTACCCGCATTAGCCCAAAGGTAGGCTCACGGGTATATGTGCCTGTTATATACATGATTTATACAATATATTATTATTATTAATGACAAGACGGCCTTGTCATGACTTGAGGATTATAAAATACCCCTTAAACAGCAGGTATCACAGATGAATCTGCCATGCATACATACTTAAATATCAATAATACATATTTAAATGTCAATAAATCAAAAACATGTGAAATTATTCATTTGATTTTTTCTTGCATATCCGCTAGGTATGCAAGTCGTTTCATACAATCGTATGCGAGGTGTGAAATTCACCTGCATATAGGATAACTTTCAACTGATGGGGCAATTACTCCCCGGCCGTACAAGTTGCATAGGCCAACTCCGGGCCAAATTTTTTCCTTCATTTCGTTAATACCAAATCTAATAGAGAAAGGGTAAACCTATTCTTCTAAGATACTTCACTTTAAATGCCTTAATTAATTCATATAAATAAATAGGTATCTCAAATAATTTGATACACACTTGTAAAGCTAATAGACATTGTATTATAGCGTGCATACACTTAAATATTTAAAAGACACCGGAAATTCCTTCAGTTTCAAATACAGTGTCTTGAGGGGCCCCAAAATCATGTAATGAGTGATATGTTACCTAGGATCACTAGGTCTTATCTCTACAGTTTATTTGGAATCTTAAATGACTTTCCCTTATTGTAATTTTATGAAATGCTTATATCATTTCATATCGCTGTGCCGTGCTGTGTGTTGTGTATGTTATATCAAAATACCTAATAATTAATCAACATACATTTTGACATTATGTATGCAATTTTAAACAAACTAAAACTCAAATATTTGGATGCTTATGTGCAGAATATTTGAATAAAGCTACCCTGACAGCTTAAGCATTATGAAAATTGGCTTTATTATGTATTAATGCAAACAATTGATGTTTCATGGCTTCAAAAACTGTTCCGCCCTTAAGCATAACCCTGTATCAGAGGTGATTCCACACTAGCTTTCCACAAGGAAAATGGCTAAAATTACTGGCATAATGTTATAATGGGTTTATAACCAAAATAAATGCAAAATATGAGATTTTGGCCCGCTGACTGGGACCATTAACCGTTGCATGCATTGCAAAATTATTATGGTTGGTTGACTATATACAAAGATATTTGAATGGGCCAAGCACAATAGACTCTTATAAAATAAAGATAATTATCAGATAATTAGGTATATAAATACCACATAAGTTACAAGATGATTTCGACTAGTAACTCACTTGAATAGATAGGTCAGTGATCATCAGAAGAAGTTCTGTGCCTATTAAATATTTTAAAAATTAAACGACCTAGGGTTGCTACGGTGAGGCCCGCGTATTTACGCGATTTCCAAGACATTCTATTTACATCAGACCAGGCTGTAGGCCCTAGTGGGCCTTGCCTTTCCCTCTGGGAAGAATTTAAAAACAACAATTAAGTATTTTAAATCCTTTCAAACTTTCTTGCTATAAAAACGTATGCTGGACACATGTCTAGATGAAAATAATGTTCACAATACCTTTACCATAGCATGCCAGAGCCTTATATGGGAGGTACACAATTAGGGACCTACCCACATTTAATCACATTATTAAACTACTGTGGCAACTATATAGTGACATATATATTACATACATTATTATTTGATATTGAGGTATTGGTAGAAGCCAAAGGGTCACAGCGGCCACAAATGTGTAGTGTGACATACATATATATAATGTCATCAGAAGAAAATATTTAATCAGACCCCGAATCCAACCGAAAACAGGCACGCCGAACCGGATTCGTAGACTTGCCAGTCAAAACAATGCGAAATGGGATTTTATTATGTACATTTCCACTACGTTTATTATCGTTATTTTCAATTTAGGTAACAATCAAAATATGATTTCAGAACAAACTCTGTTTCCAGGGATTTCTAATCAAATCAATTTATTGCCTCATGCATGTGGTACATACAAGGCGTTAAGTGCTAATGCCCAGACTAATTATTAATTTATCAATTATTGATTATTTGTTAATTATTAATTTATGAAAAGTGATTTTATTGACCCAGTGGTTACCCATAGCCTTGGATTAACCATAACCAGGGGTGCGCTGATGGGAATTAATCGGCCAAGTACTTCACATAGTTCAGGATTTAGTTTGAGCAAAGCAGTACAATATATGTACAAAACAGTACAATACATGCCTCTGACAAGCGGCTTGTGATGTTGCATTTATGAGGATACATTCATGTGATACCTCTATTTCACAGATCACTATTGAATATGCTGTATGTTTGCTCAGCCCATTATGCTTAGCTCATTAAATTGTGCCAAATCAGCACTACCCAAATTACCACGCCCTCAAATTAATAACGATAGCGACTTGATCAAGTAATTCTTTAGGATTGATTCTTCAGTATGTCGCCTGTACCTAACAACATATTGCCTGGGATCCAGAATCCAGTCACAGGCTTGAAACATTAATTTTTTGGTTGGTTGTTTCTTCTTTCTAAGGAGACCTTTGGAGATTCTTGCAAAAAATCAGTAGTTTTTATTTATACTATACTCCTTATAGTTTTTGCACTCCAGGTGCAGACCTTAATAAAGGTGTGAATTATTGAAACCCTGCCTAACCAATGGTTAAGAAATAGTTCCACTCCTATAACAATATACTTAACCTCATTTAAATTTAATTTATTTAATTTTTCATTTTAATCCAGAATATTGCTAATATTATATATTGCTTACATACCTATTAGGTATAGTCATTGCGTACCTATCTCAACTAAACGCGTTTAATTCGCAAGTAAATTGATACTGTACTAACAATAAGTCACAAGAGACCTTGATAGGCATAGGGTTCATAATCTGTTAGCAGATCAAATATACCTTGGTGGTGTGAACTGATCTATATTTACTGCTCAAAGCATTAGACATGCTGATACATCAGCTGCGAAATGGCTTGACATCAATATATTCAATTAGATCATAACTTATTAAAATTAATGATTGTGTAGATTCATCACACACACATTCACTAAATTTTATGATGGAGACGTATTGCACTCCAATAATTCAAATTGCCAGAGCTTGTCAATCCCACCTTAGCTTATACACAATGCTACTGCACTAGGTCCTACCTGATCAGCACAATATCATATTAAATGGTTCAGTGACTTCATGCCGTCAAATGTTGTACACTACAAAATTGGAATTTACGGGGTTCATACCTATCAATTAATAACGATAACGTAGATTGATTGATGTGCAAATGGACATACATTCATGTAATAATAATTCATAACTTTTGTGTCGTCAACGACCATATTGCATTATGTTGGAAGAAGTAAATATAGCAAATACTTAATTAAAACAACATAGTTGCCCTAGAATATTTATCCTGTTTCATGATAGATGACACTTTCAACATCTACAAGTAAATAGCATTCGTGACTAAGATATACAATTGTAAATTAAACGAACTTACCTGTTGTGAAGTTCAATTATAATTGTATATCTTAGTCACGATATGAATAGTCCCACCCACCCCTAACACTCCCTAGTAACTTGTCATGAAACAGTTATACTTATACTTTGAACTACAATGGCCGTTTGGGTGGGGCGGCGGAACTCTTCTTTTTTTCTTTTTTTATGGACTCTGAAATTTGCGAGCAGAGACGCGATAGATCGGCGTACTTACAAGTAAATAGCATTCGTGACTAAGATATACAATTATAATTGAACTTCACAACAGGTAAGTTCGTTTAATTTACAATTATGCAGCATATTTATCCAATAGTATTTTTTTAAGATGATTTTGGACATTCTTGGAGTTTTTGTTATTTAATTTGTCTAGTGATTCAGGCGGAAGGCTATTCAGAAATACAGGTAATAGGTAGTTGCTACATCTCTTTCCATATGTATTTTGACACTCGGGTAAGTTAAACATTGGTAAATGCAGCTGCTGTCTTAGGTTTATAGGTCTTTCTGTTCTCACTAGTGATTGTATACTACTACGGTTCTGTGATATTACTGATATTTTAACTTTATCAAACACATTGACAACCCTGCAGTGTCCAAACAGCTGCTCATATTGATCTTTATACTTATATTTAATTTTCAATGGTACAATAGTCTTTAATAATCTGATCTGTAGATCGTATATGTTTTGTAAGTATGTTTTATAGGTTCTACCATAGCTTGATAGTCCATAGTTGATTATGGAATCAGCCATTGACATGTAGAGTAACCTTAAGGTGTTGTATGGTAACATAGAATTTAGTACAGTTAATTTCGCTAGTATTGCTCTCAGCCTGCCGCAAACGTGCTCCACGTGCGCTTTCCAATTGAAGTGGTTATCGATAATGAGACCCAGATATGTATATTGGTTAACTAGTTCGAGCGGTTTGCAGTTACAGTTGGCTACAGGCTGGTGCATACATAAGTGCTCGTGGGCAACGATGGTTGGCATGACATTGGTTTTTAAATATGGAGAACGTATATGCATCAATTTAGTTTTATTGTAGTTGATTGATAACCCAGCATTGATTGATTATCACCGGATTTGTACACAGGTGTAACTACAGCATGTTTCCTGTCAAGTGGGACATGTCCGACCTCAAAAGACACCCTCATAAGCTCAGTGAGAACAGGAACAAGTGTTTTGCTGCAGTTTTTTAGAATAATGCTGGGAATGTTGTGAGGTCCAGGAGCAGAGCTTGTGTCGAGTCCTTTTAAAACTTTCTCAACATCCTTGGGTGTAAAGTTTATGTCACAGATCGAGTGCTCCACACGGGCTAATGTAGTCACTTGTTAGCATATGGTCACATCTGGTTCACGACAATAGGCTTTCTGAAACTCCTGCGCGAAGATTTCCGCTATGTCGTTGGGGTCTGTAACTAGGTCGCCATTATGGTTCCTCATTGCAGGTGGAATGCTCACTTTGGATGACATGCACCTTCGCAGATGGGAATAGAAGGGTTTTTGTCCGTTATCCAGTAGTTTTGCTTCATACAGTCTTCTGCTCCTTCTGCTTTCTGCCACACAATGATTGCTGGCGGTTCTATAGCGCTGGTAGTCCTCGTCATCCTTTGTGCCAATATAAACATCCCTAAGTATTCCCTTCTCAGATACAAGTTTCAATATATTGTCATTGATTCAGGGTTTATTATTACCTTCCTTCTTCTTCACTTTTTTAAGCGGAGCGTCTCAGTCTGTGTTTGTATCCACTATGGTTTTTAGCTGTCTCCAAAAACGCTCCACGTCAGTAGTAGATTCCAAGATTTCGAGATCCTTCTCCAGTTCCTCCATGTAGTTGTCAAAGTCAATGTAATGGTAATATCTTTTAAGTTTAGGCTGACTGTGGACTCTTTGTATCAGAAATTGGATGATGAACTCTAGTACGCAATGATCAATCTTTCCTATAGGTGGTTTATAATATATTCCAGTGATTAAGTTTTCATCGTTTGTCATGATCAGATCGAGCAAGGATGGAGTGTTGCCTGTGCGGAAACGTGTCGGCTGGGAGACCAATTGATGAAGATTACTGTTGAGAAACATGTTCTTAAACAGTTCCTCGGGTCCCTTGAGGTCCTGTTCGATGTCTTGAGGCCATAGGATGTCGGAGTAGTTGAAGTCACCAGCGATAACTATCACATTGTTCGCCGAAGCAGCTTAGCCAATAATTTAGAGTCACGTCGTTTCCATATATCTGGTTCCCTATCATCGGGTCGATAGACCCCAACAACAAGGAAATGGTGAGAGTCATATTGAATATCCAAAAACAAGGCTTCCGTAAGATCACATACAGTCATACTTCTTATGAGTTCTTGCAATAATGGGTTGACACGGTCTCTGACATATATGGCAACACCGCCACCACGCGTTTTGCCACCCTGCGACTTAGGTCGATGTTTCCGGTCTTGTCTAAATATAGTATAATCAGGTATGGCAAATGTGCTGTTTTCTGTCCCTGCTGTTCAGCCAGGTCTCCGTGACAATTATAATGGATGGCTTGTTGGTGTTTACATATAAAAGAAATAAGTCGAATTTTAATGACAGCGAGCATAAGTTGGTGTATAGGAAGGTAAGGTCAGTGTAGGGGTTGTTGGGGTCAAATAGTTTTTTTGTTTGATTATCTTCGGCACACCCCTGACATACTTAATAGTGAGATCTAACTCACCACTCTCGGTACGTAGCTGGAGACGTTACATCAGCTCCTTTAGCTCGTCCCGCTGCATCGGTGTATTGTCATCATACACTCTTACCTCCATGGCTCTATTCTTGTTTTTAAGGACCTTCACTGCATCATGCCGTGACTTGAGCATCACCTTCATGTGGCGCGGTTTACTGTTGTCTCGTTTACCAAGTCGCAACACTTTCACCAGTTTGTCAGAAGATATCTGTTCACTCGTAATCTCCACCAGGATCCTTCTGATAGTGGCCTCATCAGTGGGCCCTTAAATAGCTGTGTCACCCGTATCCATTACAGGGAGACCAACAAGGATCACGTTATTTGCTCTGCGATCACGCTCCGCCATCTCCTCCGATATATTGTTAGTGTCTAAGGAAGTGGCCGGAGTAGCAGTAGAAACTGCATGAGTCACTGGTGCAGAAATCCGTCGTCCAATTCCTCACGTACACAATCATATGCTTGGATCAGTTTAGGCACTTGAAATAAGGCCTCGCGGCAAGGCGAACATAGAAATATGAGGGTGCGTTTGGATTTCAACCCCATGACACGAGCCTCGCTGCTTGTTAGGTTGCTGCAACTAAGACATACGTTCCGTTTACAACCATCGCACTGTATCAAATTTTCATCGCTGTGATCATTATCGCACTTCATTTTGGAAACAAGTTTGCCACAAAAAGTCGTTAATTTTTCGTAAAAAAAAGTCAATTGGATTTTACACTATGTAATGTCGGAGTTTTTGCGAGATAACACTTGTCCACTATTATAATGCACAATTTCACTAAATAACGTGTTTTTGGCGTAATTTAGACACATAAACTAATTATTTAATTAATTTAATACAATACACAAATTCTAACACTGTTCACTTTTTGAGGTTAGAGAAAAAAAACATCTTTGGGATTTTTAAAACATCTTTGGGTGCATTACTAATATATATAGCTCGACTACCACTGACTGACTCACTCACTCACTGATTGACCGTCCCGTTTAGTCTGAAGGAGTTCCCGGAGGTGAAAGTGATGTAGGGGGGAGTTGTATAGTTTAGTGATTGGACCAGAGGAAAACTATAGGGAAGTGAAAAAAACAAGATGGCGGCGGGTCACGTGATGCCATCTCCGCCATTTTCCAACCGATTTCGTTCAAATTTGGAACACGCGTCACATGGTCCACCTAATTTGTGATGAAATTGAAAAACAAAAGAAAAACAAAATGGCGGCGGAAATATAGCCGATTGAAAAATTTAACATTTCAGACCAAACTTTGACGAATTAGCTGGCCTAGCACGAGCGCATGAGGAATATCCAACCAATTCCACTTCGTAGCATATATGATGTAGTATACCAGAAAATTGTCATTTTTGGGAAAAACAAAATGGCGGACGAGCAGTAAACCATAATATTTTCTCCATATATTTTCCTATACGAAACGAAAGGATTACTGGCGTGTGGTAAATATCTATCAGTAACTATAGCGAGGCCGAAGGCCGAGCTCCGCGTAGGGCGAAGCCCGAAGCGATAGAACACAGCGAGGCCGTAGGCCGAGCTCCGCGTAGGGCGAAGCCCGAAGCGTCCCCTTGCCAAGCAGAAACAACTCCCCACCCTCCAAGTAACTTTTGCGAGGCCGAAGGCCGAGCCGTGCTGCGAGGCCATAGGCCGAACTCCGCGTAGGGCGAAGCCCGAAGCGTCCCCTTGCCAAGCAGAAAAAATTCCCCACATTCCAAGTAACTTTTGCGAGGCCGTAGGCCGAGCTCCGCGTAGGGCGAAGCCCGAAGCGTCCCATTGCCAAGCAGAAAAAATCCCTACCCTTCAAGTAACTTTTGCGAGGCCGAAGGCCGAGCCGGGCTGCGAGGCCATAGGCCGAGCTCCGCGTAGGGCGAAGCCCGAAGCGTCCCCTTCTCAAGCAGAAACAACTCCCCATATTCCAAGTAACTTTTGCGAGGCCGAAGGCCGAGCCGAGCTGCGAGGCCACAGGCCGAGCTCCGCGAAGGGCGAAGCCCGGAGCGTCCCCACGCTACCAAAGGCTGAAAGCCCTTGCCTTTCGAATTATGAACAAAGTTATGGAAATTGTGTACAGCTAGCAACGTTTGGGTTTCGAAAAACTTTCTTTAAGTTTCTGGCATACGGGCATTTCGAGCGTTGCTTGCTTTAAAAATCACAAAAAAAAATCTACTTTAAATGAGAAAATTCATTTCGAAATAAATGTTTTTCACAGAGTTTTGAACTTGCAACTTTCGGGCGGTGCTTGATATAATTAGTGGATTGCTTGCACGAATTATTTGCACAGCGAACAATCCGGATAATGTTTATTTAGTTGCGGCGCCTACAACACGAAAACAAAGCAGTCTCGCGGGCCGCGCGCGGCCCGCGCACCATGCAACACCTAGTTAGTAATTATAGGCATAATGACCTGAATTATATATACTGGCTGGAACAGCAACAATGAATATTTTGACTATTTTGGTTTATATATTTGAGAAATGTCGAAATGTCGAAAACATAAAGCTTGTCCAATCAGGTGTTCCATTTACACTATAGCACTTTGATCAATCATATATATACGTCATACATTACCTACACAAAAACTATATATATATATGACGGCTATTGGGACATGGGTATGTCGGATATCTGTACAAGGACATGCCGGATACCGGGCAAAGGGGTATTATTTCATATAAGTCTAAAAATAACTTATTTAATCTTAAAATTAAATAAACATTATTTAATTAAATAAAATTTAAATAAATTGATTATATCTATGCACCATTTCATTCCTTGTGGGTCTTATACTACGGCCGTGGCTACAAAATCAAAAGTGAAAAGTTCAAAAAGTGACGGTTATTGGGACAGTTCCCTTATTGCGGTTTTTAAACCAATTTAGCGGATTTCAGTTGGGATAAATATTAAGGCTTCGTATGCGCGTATTTTTAGTTTTTCTACGAAGGCTACGGCATTAACTACTAAAATTAAACGTCTGAAAATAAATAAAAAATATAGCAATCTTGAGGTGTGTATTTAGAGACAATTGAATAATACACGATTGGACATACTTCGCTCGATAGAAACAAATCGCAAACATACCCTTTCCATGTCTTTTGAAATGAAAATTATGTCTAAACCGAAATATCTATTCATACAAAACGTATGGTAAGTAAGAATAAATACGAGAGCTTGTTTTAAAAATATCTGATTTTTGTTGGCGTATTTTTATTGCCCTACCAAAATTCATCCAATTACTACCTCGCCGAAGAGGTTTCGAATTGCTTGGAAATTCTAAACAAGAGATCCGTAATGAATAATCATCTTTATAAGAAATTCCAAAGTAAAGTCCACAATTTCAATCATGCATGGGGTACTAGTGTGACCAAGAGGAAGAAATGACAATGACAGATTCTGCCCCACCATCAACCGCATGATGTACAAGATAACGAATAAATGTAAAAATATCACCGTTTATTATTCAAATTATTATTATTGGTTTAAAGCAAAGTCTAAATTAAAAAGTTTAAATTGTACATCTAGCGAGTCGAACAAGCCGGCTATTTAAAAATTTAGAAAATAGTAAGAAATCGAAGCGAATTATTCATTGTTTTTGTTATTCGTCTATAGGAGTTGCGAGAGTAGTAGAAAATGATACTGATTATGATTATGCAATATGAAACCTGTAATAAGTCCTCAACAAAATGATAGGTGCAGCTTAAATGGTCACGTAGTTTTGTAGGTGGGGCAAAGCTCCACTGAAATTGTGGCAATGTTATTTGACTGGATAACAAAATTATATTGGGCATTTTCTTATCTTTATACCTACATATATTATGAACTTGCATAGATACTACTGCAAAAGCAAATGAAGAAAAAATTTCACAGCCAACGAGATTTAAGACAAAACCAACTCACGAAATCCACTGATAAATCGCTGATACTGTCAGCTCCCCATTTTCTCTCAACGCCCTCTCTATGAGCTCAGGATACGTATACGGAGGTTTCCTTAGCGCTGGTGGATCAGCAGGCTTCGGTTCTTTGACCACTTCATCATCAGGCACATTCACGTTAACTATCTCATCCAGTCTAAAGTTTAGGAGCCACGCGAGGCTTGCGCAGTCGTTATCATCTTCCGAGGACTTGGAGAATTTTCTTCGCCTCCACTTGGACCTGTCACCGGTCCTGCAGGCAGCCATGTTTGACAGACAATGTTGACAGTCGCGGCTGCACTGAGCGAGTTTGGTTTTGGAATACGCGATCATTTGTTCCGTGCCAGTACGCGATATCGCCGAAGCTCTGCGTAATCTACTCGTTTCAGAGGGTGCAGAAAAGAGTTTGTATATGTAGATGTTCCATCTTTTTTTATATAATCTTTTTTTTGCGGAAGAAAATATTTTTATTAATTCCGGCCAGCATTCAGCTGGAAGAGCAAAGAGATTTTGTGCATTCGGGCACAAACGGGTAAGTAACACAACTTCATAGCTAAATCTATGAATAAAATAATGTACATACATAGGTGTTAATGTCTACTTACGTAGATAATTATTGTATTATTTATGTATGCCACTCGGTAATCGTGATCTAGCTGAATTTCCGCATACATCTTGGCCCTTACCGAAAAACGTGTTTTAAAGTTATCAACGCTTTGGTTACGATCTAGTATGCCATGATTTAAAGATTTTCACGGGCCTTTGGAATTTAAAGTCGGTGATTCAGTCGAAGTTTTTACCCGATTGCGCAAGAAGGAGGGTTATATACATCTGACAAGTTATATTCGTCCAATATTGTAATTTAAACTGAATATTTGTAGGAAATATCTACCAAATACGTGTGTAGTACAATTAATTCACTTTTTAAACTGTCACGGTTTGTATACATATTAATTAGATAAAAACGGGAATTACCGTGTTAAACATTTATTATTGATGTCTCGATACTACTACTACTATGTCTACTCGTGACCATGATGGCTGCAATGCTGTCGAAATATCGAGACATCAATAATAAATGTTTAACACGGTAATTCCCGTTTTTATCTAATTAATATACAATTAATTCATCGATAATCTCATACCTACGCAGTAGAATATCGAGTTGGAATCGGAACAGAATTCAATTTTAATTCGATTACGAGCTTTCGCACTGAATCGGCGCAATTGAATCGATGTCTAAAAGTGTTTCAATTTAATTGAAGTACCGATCCGTCCGCTGAATGCAATTATTTACCATTTGCCGGCAATCCGGTAACAAGTTATGCCTCGTTTGCATGACAATGTATATAGGTAACCAGGAATTTAATGCAAAATAATGATTTTAGAATTAAAACTATAGTGAGCCATTACTACAAATTATTATATATAAACGGATATCACTCACTTATATTGTTAAAGTCGGCAATTAGACCGACAGTTTCGCGCACAGAGGGCGCTCATCCGCAGTGCGCGAAGAAACGTCAACGGCGACGCGGGCGTGGCGCGCTCACCTTGAAAAAGACCGTCGAAATCGGTCGAAACTGTCGGTCTAATTGCCGACTTTAACAATATAAGTGAGTGATATCCGTTTATATATAACAAAATAATGATGTTGATAAGAGCTCCACTGACACATAAACATATCACTGGAGTCTTTCGTAGAGTCTCTGACGTTTGGTTTCGGTCATAATTGACCAAAAAAATCATTAAGTCAATTTAAAGGACACTTGCTCGAGCTCGGTGACTCAGTGGTTGGGTCAATGGATTTACGATACAGAGGTTCCAGGTTCGATTCCCAGCCAGGACAACCATGAACCAATGAGTTCTCCTCGGTTTTTTCGACGGAAAAACTTACAACATGCCATAGAAAAAGAAAAAATCTAAGGCATGTGAAATCCGCCAATCCGCACTGGGCCCGCGTGGTGGATCATGGCCCGAGCACCCTCGATGTAAGGGAAGGTCAGTGCCAGAGCAGTGGGGCAATATAAATAGACTGATGATGATGAATGATGTTGTGCAATAATTTTAGAAATAAGTAATATTTTTTGGAGATTACTCAGAGAACAAGGAGAGATTTTAAAAAATCCCCAATTTAGTACTTTAGTAAAGTACTTACTACATACATACTAAATAAAGAATTATAATGTAATTTTATTTATTTATTTATTTATTTATTAATGGACTCGACAGTTCGTCATTTGCCAATGTCATGTTACAGAAAATTCAATATATAATAGTCTTCTACCTTCCTCCAGGGGAGTCGCAGTAGCGTCTTCACCCTGGGTAGCCGCGTCTTCATGTCTTCATCCAGAGGAGACGCCGTAGCGTCGTCACTCTGGACGAAGCAGCTCGACAGTCACGTTCACTCCCGAGCTTGTAGCGGGAACTCTTGATAAAAGCTTGAAACTTCAGATCTTGCATAAATAATCCAATAACTTCACCATACTGTCATTCGCGAACATTTTCTGATTAATTTAACGTGATATTAAACACAAAATAGTCCCTGTAGACATTAAAAGGAAAATTATCAAATAATGTCGCAACCGTCGTTTCCCGCCATTTTCAAGAGAACCTATTGTAATTTTAGAAGAATTCAAAAAATTGGTCCTGCATTATCTCAATCTTACTGAATTAAACTCTACTCTTTTCTGAATTAAACTAATATAAAAATATATAATTTTCCTTGCAAGTAAATGTACTTAAATTCAACACCTACGTAAATGAAAATCAGCTTTCAGACTGTATTTTGAGCCAATACAGTGATTTTATTTTCGAATTATTTCGATCATGTCCCATGTGATCGGTTTTAAAAACAAAGATCTTATAAATAACACACTGGCTCAAACTTATAAGAGCATCCGTTCCTAAGAGCCTTATAACAGCGGATGATAAGTATAATATACGAGTAGGTACAGTCGCCGCCATTATCGGCAAGAGACTCTAGATAGCAGGAATCCATTAACAGCAGACACTGAGGGAAATTAATTCCTGAATCGCACTCGTGGCTTCGATTGTACTTCACGATAGTTTTAAGAGCGCCCCGAGAAGCCTAATCTTAGTTCCTTATGTTGGATCTCAATGGTTTCAAATACCAAATGTTGCGAATGAGGAAAAAATTATCGTACATAACCGGTTTCGAAGGAAGATCATTTTTTAAACTTATGATCATTATTAGTTAACAAATATTATATTTAATTAGGTAATTTTGGAATTAAAACTATAGTGAGCAATTACTACAAATTATTATATATAAACGGATATCACTCACTTATATTGTTAAAGTCGGCAATTAGACCGACAGTTTCGACCGATTTCGACGGTCTTTTTCAAGGTGAGCGGTGAACGTCAACGGCGACGCGGGCGTGGCGCGCTCACCTTGAAAAAGACCGTCGAAATCGGTCGAAACTGTCGGTCTAATTGCCGACTTTAACAATATAAGTGAGTGATATCCGTATACTCTTTTTAGGAAAATAAGGTAAGTCGGGACTACAACATTTGAAGTACCATTTGAACTCTTTTGGCACAGGTAATAAGAAACCTACATGTCACAGTAATCCAGCAGAATTTAATAATTCGGTCCAGTAGTTTTTAGGGTTCCGTGCCTCAAAAGGAACCCTCATAGGATCACTTTGTTGTACGTCTGTATGTCCGTCTGTCTGTCTGCCAAGACAAAATCTCAGAAACGCGTGGACGTATAAGATGAAATTAATACACATACAAAAGAAATGGCCGTATGTATCGATTTTTGTTTATTTTGTTTGGCCCGTTTTATTGAGAAAATCTCACCCTTATTGAGGCCCCCTGTAAACACTGTCTTTGTATACAAAAATAATCATTTGAAACCACATCAAAGTCAAAGTCAAATTTCTTTATTGTAAGTAAGCACGTCGTGTACATTTTTGCATGTCAATATATTGTTGAATTTACATTTACACCACTTTGCACGGAAAAAGTGCCAACGCTGAGGAGAAAAAGTGGCAAAAAAACTCTCAGCAGCACATCTTTTAAAATAATGATAATACAATTATTACTTAATAACTATACAGGTACGTAACTATTACTATTGTTAGTAAGTTTATCCCTCATGCGGAACCGGCGACATCACTTGCGTTCTAGCAGTTCTACAGATAGTCGGCCTGAAAGACATACATTGAGCTTAAATATACTAAAGAAGAGAAGAAGCGCCACAGTTCTCGCAAAAAGCTTCCTAATCCCATTTAAACTTTTAAATAAAAACTTTTCTTTCCTTCTAATGTTTTGAAAGCCTTCAGCAAGTAATTCGAGGCTCATTTCGGATAATGGACGGCAATGGATGGCTTTATTTATTTTCTCGTTTCCAACTTGAGTGTCTTTTAAGTGCATGGCAACTGAGTGTTAACAATCCGGAATTATTTATTATACGATTAATTTATACTGTGTTTTTTTTTCGTGTGGTTTTAGTGACCAAATCTATTCAGGCCGCCCGTAGGCTTCTGACGTGGTGTAACGACGATTTCTTTAAATGGAATTTGACCTAATGGTCTAATCTCATTTCTAAAGTCATTGTGTGACTTGTGACGTACTTAGTTTCAGGGCAGTTTTGATTTACTAGAAAACCTTACCAATTTAAAAAGACATTGCCACACTTTGCCCCACCTACAAAACTACGTAACAATTTAAGCTGTACCTATCATTTTGTTGGGGACTTATTACAGGTATCATATTGCATAATTATAATCAGTATCATTTTCTACTACTCTCGCAACTCATATAGAAGAATAACAAAAACAATGAATAATTCGCTTCGATTTCTTACTATTTTCTGAATTTTTAATTAAGCTGTTTTTTTCGACTCGCAACTTGTACAAAACTTTATTTTAAACCAATAATTTTAATAAAAAACGGAGATATTTTTACATTTATTCGTTATCTTGTACATCTTGCGGTTGATGGTGGGGCAGAATCTGGCAATGTCATTTATCATGAGTACAACCTCCAGTTTCAATTTGTCGAATGAATTCAAGGACACCATGTAGAATTGTTAATTGTACAGTCGAAGACAGAGATAAGTATACAGGGGGCCTCAATAAGGTTGAGATTTTCTCAAAAACTACTGGACCTAATTTAATAATTATTTTACAGTACATAGTTTTAAGTTTTATCTATCAAATAGTGAAAGAATTTTTGCAATAGGTCAAGTAGTTTTTGAGAAAATCTCAACCTTAAAACTCTCCTGTACACCTTTCTCTGTGTTCCACCGTACATAGACAATTAACAATTCCATTCAATATCATTCCAATATCAGTTACATTGCGAGCACACACCATTCGCTGGAAGCCCTATACTATACATACATATACCTTCCAGCGCAAGTGATCTCATGTCTGGAACCCATCGGTCGCAGTGATCCAATTATATGCACTTACACCACAGATATACGTTTGTGATAGAAGTGAAATGAATAAGAAAATCTCAGCCTGTATCAGTCCACTGCTGGACGTCGGCCACTCAACCCTACTCTCGGCCCTCTGCATCCAGTCTCTGTCAGCCATCTTGCGAAGGTCATCCCTCCATCTGCCCCCTTACAATGAACTCTTATAGCAGGATTACTTCAATAATACTTTATTATTTCGTACAATGACGACCTTAAAGTAAGCATAAGGACGGCATGTTACGAAATATATATTTTTTTTGGTACACAAAACAGATTACAATCATTGTATAATTGAAATATCAGTCTTAAATGTATGGTCTAGACAGTAATCCAAAAATATGTGTACACATTGAGATTTGTATATCGTGGGGCATAAGAGTGAATGCAGGCAATGTTACCGCCGACAACACATCAGTGGTAACACGTTGAACTTGAATAGCGTTCTTAATATATGTAAGTATGGAGGCATCAGATAGTCAACGTGACACCACCGATACGACACCGACCGCACAGTACCTACCCACATTTCTAGAAAAGCAATCGTAAAGTAGCTAACAAACAAAAAAGAGCAAATTAGATATTACTTAAATAAAATAAAAAAGTATTATTGAAGTAATCCTGCTATAAGAGATCATGGTAATGGGGCTGGTCGGGGGGCGTCCCACATTACGTTTACCCGTTCGTGGCCTCCATTCGAGAACTCGCCCCATCGGTTGTCGGTTGTACGACAGATGTGACCAGCGCACTGCCACTTCTGTTTACTGATTCTATGAGCAATGTCAACCACTTTTGTCTTCTGGCGGATATACTCGTGCCGTTAAATATGTTTCGTTAATTTCTCTTCCTGGTGTAGTGCAAAGTTACTCAAACCGGTCGGTCTCGTTTAAAAACATTTAGTTTAATTGACGCGAATCCAGCCCTTAACATATGATAAAAAAAATACAGAAAATGACAATGCCAGATTCTGCCCCACCATCAACCGCAAGTTGTACAAGATAACGAGTAAATGTAAAAATATCTCCGTTTTTTATTAAAATTTTTGGTTTAAGTATATAAAGTTTTGTACAAGTTGCGATTCGAAAAAAACAGCTTAATTAAGAAAATAGTAAGAAATCGATTTATTCATTGTTTTTGTTATTCTTCTATAGGAGTTGCGAGAGTAGTAGAAAATGATACTGATTATGATTATGCAATATGAAACCTGTAATAAGTCCCCAACAAAATGATAGGTACAGCTTAAATGGTCACGTAGTTTTGTAGGTGGGGCAAAGCTCCATTGAAATGTGGCAATGTCTTTTCTATTAATATACATTCATGTCAGGAATTCGTATATGTTCCGTTATTTTCTCTTTCTGTATGGTGCAAAGTTAGTCAAAACAACTAATTTAAAATATTTAAAATACGACCATGCCGCAGAAGATCTTAGAGCATCATTTACGCCACTCGTAATTTCCTGTGATGGAGCAATTGGGACAGAATACGAAACATTCCTCAAAAGAACCGCATCACGCCTGTCTATAAAATGGTCTAGGAACTATTCCCAAGTGCTTGGCTGGCTCAGAGTCAAGACTCAAATATCAATAATTAGGGCTGTTTCAACTAGTTTAAGGGGTACAAGACGACGAGTGCGAGGGATTGAATGTGAAGATGGAGCTGGTATGTCTGTGTGATTTTAATTGGGGTTTTATTATTATTATTAGAGTTTATTATTATTATTGTATTTAATTAGTTTTTATATCTGTTATTTTATAAGTTTCTGTTATTGTACATATTTTAAATAAATATATTAAATGGTAACTAATTTAAAATATCTAGCCGTAGGCAGGTCTTGAACCTGTGACCTTGTCATTCCGTGACAATTTTTAATCATTTGAATTTATTCGCTTAGCATGGCATAATGTATAAAACAAAAATCTATACCGCAGCCCAAATCAAGTGTCTTATTTTGTAAACAAAAACTACCCTACCCTACTAACATATTAAGCTGTTCTGTGATTATTTTTTCACATTATTAGATCGGATTACTTTATTTCACAACGATGAACAGGTTCAATCAATCAGTTCCTTCAGTGTTACATCACAACAGGTAATTAGAAATTCAGAAAATAGTAAGAAATCGAAGCGAATTATTCATTGTCTTTGTTATAATTTTCTACTACTCTCGCAACTCCTACTGATTATGATTATGCAATATGAAACCTGTAATAAGTCCCCAACAAAATGATATATTATTTATTTTATTTATTTATTTAGGTTCTCCAACAACACATACATTATACATTTAATAACAAACAGTATTCAGATGGCTGGTTCTGATGTATGTGTCTTTTATAGGAGGACACAACATTCATAACAGCGCACATGCAGAGATTACAATATATGAGCTTCAATGGTCACGTAGGTGTCCAAAGGTGGGGCAAAGCTCCATTGAAATGTGGCAATGTCATTTGATTATGATTAATAAGATGTTAAAATTATTCCCGATGCAGTGAGTCCCTCAACGTCAATTCTCACTACATTGATTTACAGTCAGGTACAAAAAGTTAAACTGTGTTCTGATTTAATTAATTTTTAACCAACATAAAATAATGATTTAGGCTGTGGTATAGTTTAATTTATGCGAAGCGAGCGCCTAACAGTAAACAAATTATATAAATATATTTCCATTTCTATTAATACACATATTATTTATTCCGTGGGGGCCGGACGCTCGACAGCTCGTCAAAGAGCTGTCCAAGCGACTGGTCGATGAGTCCGGCGACCAGAGGGCTGGCAGCTACCTCTGCCAACGTATTGCGTTGGCAATACAGAGAGGGAATGCTGCCAGCCTTCTGGGCAACGTGACTCCCGCCCGATGCCCTCCTAGAGGACATATTTTATTTATAGTTAGTATTTATAGGTAGTTTTAGTTTTTAGTTATTTAATGTTAGTTTTTAGTCATTTTATTATTTGTAGTAATTTTAAGCTTTATTAATAAACTCACACTAAATAATGATTTAGGCTGTGGTATAGTTTAATTTACGCGAAGCGAGCGCCTAACAGTTAGTAAACAAATTATATAAATATATTTCCATTTCCATTAATACACATTCACGTCAGGAATTCCCATATGTTCGGTTCTCTTTCTGTGCGGTGCGTTGTTACTTCAACCCGTCCCGTGGCCCGTCAGACCTAACTCAGCTGTGCCGCCTAGGTCAAAGACAAACAGAACACCTTCGTAAGCCACCAAATTGGGAACACCGACGTCTGCGATGGCATTATTCTGGACAGTGTAATTCAATATGTACACTTGTACAGCCCCCATGAAAACTGTATAGGCATTATTTATTTATTTTATTTTATTAATGGACTCGACAGTTCGTCATTTGCCAATGTCATGTTATAGAAAATTCAATATACTCAATAGTCTTCTATCTTCCTCCAGGGGAGTCGCAGTGGCGTCTTCACCCTGGCTAGCCGCGTCTTCATGTCTTCATCCAGAGGAGACGCCGTAGCGTCATCACTCTGGACGAAGCAGCTCGACAGTCACGTTCACTCCCAAGCTTGTAGCGGGAACTCTTGATAAAAGCTTGAAACTTCAGATCTTGCCTAAATAATCCAATAACTTCACCGTACTGTAATTCGCGAACATTTTCTGATTAATTTAACGTGATATTAAACACAAAATAGTTCCTGTAGACATTAAAAAGAAAATTATCAAATAATTTCACAACCGTCGTTTCCCGCCATTTTCAAGAGAACCCGTATAGGCATTTGCTAAGGAAAAATGTCGACCCCAGAGCCTTCCATGAGCCAACTAGCGCCGCCAATCTTAAAAAAATAGTATCTTCTAATATAATCAATATTATTAAAAAAGCTATTTACAAAATGTTTATTACGAGAAATACTTTTTTTTAAATGCTTATTTATAACGTGATTCAATTTCGGTAAGTTGTAGTTCGCATAATTGCGAAAAACGGCCGTTTTTGGCACATTTGTGAAATACAACTTAGCTCGTCGCAATTATGCCATGTATTGTATATTGAAAAATAGTATTCATCCTAATAAACATTTTGTAAGTAGCGATAAAATTGATTAAATCTGGAAGATATTATTTTTTCAAGATTGGCGGCGCTAGTTGGCTCATGGAAGGATTCTTTATTCTCATTAGACACTTTTTATTATATTCAACGACTCGACAGTTCGTCATTTGCCAATGTCACGTTACTGAATATTCATAATATCATATCGTCTCATAACATATCAGTGATCGTGAGTGTCGAGCTGCTTCGTCCAGAGTGATGACTACGGCGACTCCTCTGGATGAAGACATGAAGACGCGGCTACCCAGGGTGACGACGCTACTGCGACTCCTCTGGAAGAAGATAGAAGACTATTATATATCGAATTTTCTGTAACATGACATTGGCAAATGACGAATTGTCGAGTCCATTAATAAAATATACAACTGTTGACTCTACAATCCCTCGATATGGCTTTCGTGTTATCAGAATAAGAGTCCCGCACCAGTCCGCGGTCTCGGTCGGAGGTGTTGGACCCACGTCACTCTGACCACCAATCAATATTCCAGGCTGGTGCCGCCAATATTAACTTCTGAGTACAATGAGTTTACAATCCTATAGCAAACATATTGTCAGGAGAAGCAATAAAAGAAGTCGTCTCTGAAAATCTTAAACAATCTTAAATTAAAGTTTTAATGGTCCCAAAAAATTTTGTAATTTATTATTAGGAACGATTATTAACTATTTAAGACCAAAAAATCGATGTTTTAACGTCATGTTTTCTCAACACTGAACATCCCTAGTTTATTGGGGCCGCAATGACGTCATGCCACAGATAATCATGGCGGACTCTGTTTTCAATCGAGGTTGGAAATATGCATTTTAAATTAAAGTTTTTGGTATTTTAAAGGTCTCAACAAAATTCTGTAATTTTTTATACTGTGTAATAGAACAATTATTAACTACTTATTTAAGACCAAAAAAAATTGGGTCAACTAGCCTATTGTGTATTTGTGGTACGTCTGAATTAAGTCCAAGATCTGAATATTATGTGGCCGACGACGTGAGCATCGAACCCGCACCTTTGTAACAGAAGTCTTGTGTGTTAACCACATCGAGCTCTCTGATGATAATTTATACATCACGTGGTCGGTTCAAAGACTCCTAGAGGCATCATTATAAAAGTTTTCGGGTGTATGTGTGCGTGGGAGTACGTAAATTAGTTTAATTTACATCTCAACGGAACGTGATTGCGTTGTTGATCGGAAATACGAGTACCTACATATCTACTCTACACTATATACATATACATACCTTTTTTTTTACCCAGGTAAAACATGCAAATCATGTAGCACCACGCCCGGGGGAGCGTGTTGTTTATGTCGGGCTCACCGCCCTGAAGGGGCAGCGTACCGACTAAACGTCCTGGGGTGTTCCACCTCGTGCCATTCTCGCCGAGCCGCGGGAAACTGTGATACAACCGCGACCCGACTGGCGCCCGAGCACTCCCCATTGTGGGCTGTACTAGCCCACAATATATAATCCCTCATTCTATTCATCCCTCACCTTCCTCCTCCCCGTCTGAGCCTCGAGCCGCTCGGGCGCCCGCGCCGTGCGGTTCGCGCACTGCGTCCGTGGGCCCGGGCCCATACTTAGACGGCGGCACCTCGTACACTCCGGTACACATATACATACCTGATATCTTAATGAAATAATTCAAATTAACAACTGTAAAATGACAATGCCAGATTCTTCCCCACCATCAACCGCATGAAGAACAAGATAACGAATAAATGTAAAAATATCTCCGTTTTTTACTAAAATTATTGGTTTAAAATAAAATTTTGTACAAGTTGCGAGTCTAAAAAACAGCTTAATTAAGAATTCAGAAAATAGTATGAAATCGAAGCGAATTATTCATTGTTTATGTTATCATTTTCGGTTCACTAATGTTTGACAAAAAACGTATGACAAATGATCATTTTACAAATTATTTTTGAAAAAGTAATCATTTGACAAACTTATCATTTACTAAAGTGATCGTTTTAAAAGTGATCATTTGACAAAAATCCATTTTATAAATATTTAACATAGCAAATGTTGTGAATGCTAAACCGTCATTTTGCAATTGATTAAATGACCAAAGTATTCCTTTTGCAAGGTCGCCATTAGACAAAATATTGGGTAAATAAGTGGGTATTTTATATGTATAATTGTTAATAAATGAACTTGCTTTTTGAATGCAAAAAAAAAAAAACCTAACATCGAAGTCTCTGGCTTGGAGCGAAGCTGCGCTTCGCTCCAAGCCAGAGCCTTCTGAACCTAAACATCCGTGTCGGATCTGGTTAGAGAGTTGGTCGGGGTGTCCCTTCATTTGATAAAAAACAAATTACAAATTTATGTATAATTGTTAATAAATGAACTTGCTTTTAGAATGCAAAAAAAAAAAACCTAACATCGAAGTCTCTGGCTTGGAGCGAAGCTGCGCTTCGCTCCAAGCCAGAGCCTTCTGAACCTAAACATCCGTGTCGGATCTGGTTAGAGAGTTGGTCGGGGTGTCCCTTCATTTGATAAAAAACAAATTACAAATTTATGTATAATTGTTAATAAATAAACTTGCTTTTTGAATACAAAAAAAAAACCTAACATCGAAGTCTCTGGCTTGGAGCGAAGCTGCGCTTCGCTCCAAGCCAGAGCCTTCTGAACCTAAACATCCGTGTCGGATCTGGTTAGAGAGTTGGTCGGGGTGTCCCTTCATTTGATAAAAAACAAATTACAAATTTATGTATAATTGTTAATAAATAAACTTGCTTTTTGAATACAAAAAAAAAACCTAACATCGAAGTCTCTGGCTTGGAGCGAAGCTGCGCTTCGCTCCAAGCCAGAGCCTTCTGAACCTAAACATCCGTGTCGGATCTGGTTAGAGAGTTGGTCGGGGTGTCCCTTCATTTGATAAAAAACAAATTACAATTACCAAACAATGCATTTTGTCAAAGGTTTTTATGCCTTGCGTTGTTTTATCTATTAACGTATATAATAAGTGAATAGTTTGTTAAGTGATGTTTTGAAGAAAGAAACTTTGTCTCGTAATTGTTTTGTCAAATGAATTATTTATAGAACCATTACTTTGTACAAAGATGAACTTATGAATCATGATTTTGCCAAACGTTGTTTGTGAAATGAATGGTTTGTAATATGTTTTTTATCAAATGAAGGG
The DNA here is from genome assembly GCA_963506565.1 of Tachystola acroxantha. Lineage (NCBI taxonomy): Eukaryota > Metazoa > Arthropoda > Insecta > Lepidoptera > Oecophoridae > Tachystola > Tachystola acroxantha. The sequence continues at coordinate 13,866,866 of OY735874.1, read as the reverse complement.
ACACCATCATTTTCTACTACTCTCGCAACTCCTACTGATTGTGATTATGCTATATAAAACCTGTAATAAGTCCCCAACAAAATGATAGGTACAGCTTTAATGGTCTCGTAATTTTGTAGGTGGGGCAAAGCTCCATTGAAATGTTGCAATGTCATTTACTAGGTATATATTTTTATTAGTGGCACTTGCTCATAGGGAGAAAACCCCTGGTGGTACTAAGGTTTGTTTGTTTGTAGCTTTATAGATTCACAGCTTTATTTATTTTATATTTTACTTATTGACCTAAATATTTTATTAATTCGTTTTTATTAGCATTGACTATTTTTTTAAATAAATTGAAGAAATGAATGATTAGTTCGTCAACAATGTATGTACAGACTTGCACCACGGGTTAACACCGAGTTCCCGCAGGAAACTTTAAACATGGTATGGAACGGAATCTGGTATAATGAATAATATCTTGTCTTATGAAACTTTTGGGCCCGATTTCGTAAAAGCTTTGTTTTGATGGCAAGTGTCGAGTCAGTGAAACTTTGACCCAACAAGCTGTTCCGACATAATCGTTAGGCAGCGTCTCCGGGCCGTTTAGGACAACCCTGAGCCAGCATCCGTTGATGGGCCTAGCGGGCGCAGAGAATAATAATACTATAGATGCAAAGCCAATGGACTAGAAATAACACATAACTCATTATTGTAACGAGCTCTATAAGTAGGTGCACCGCGAGAGGTAAGCCTGCGTGAGGTTGCGCGATGTACGGTCCTTTCTTATAGGAAAACACAGTAGGTAGAGCATAAGGTTTATTTCGGTCAGAGCGTAGGTTGCTAGCTTAGAACAAAGGTACTATGAACTAGATTGCGATGCGGTGGTCAAAGCGTGACTGGCTGACGCAGCCCTTGGATCTTTCAGTGGCCAAGGGTTGCGGCGCGGGGGGGTGCGGGGTGCTACGGTGTAGAGAAATCGCCCGTGCCACGTTAGGCAAGTACTGTTCCAAGAAGGACGCTACTACCTGCCTCTCGGCTCCTGATGTAGATGCGCGAAAGTTTAACTGCATGCGTTACATTATTCTTTAATTCCTTAACTCAGTGATCCAACAAAGTGTATCTTGACCTCTATCACCAAAGAATGCCTCTGACATAACTCGACTTCTGCAGAAACAAAAATTCCTTACTGTTTTATTGGCATAAAATGACAATGCCAGATTCTGCCCCACCATCAACCGCAAGTTGTACAAGATAACGAATAAATGTAAAAATATCTCCGTTTTTTATTAAAATTAATAAAGTTTTGTACAAGTTGCGATTCGAAAAAAACAGCTTAATTCAGAAAATAGTAAGAAATCGAAGCGATTTATTCATTGATTTTGTTATTCTTCTATAGGAGTTGCGAGAGTAGTAGAAAATGATACTGATTATGATTATGCAATATTAAACCTGTAATAAGTTCCCAACAAAATGATTGGTACAGCTTAAATGGTCACGTAGTTTTGTAGGTGGGGCAAAGCTCCATTGAAATGTGGCAATGTCTTTTGTCGGTCAGTCTAGTGTTAACGACAAATCTAACATACCTACAATATCCATCAAGCCGTTCACACAACACACTCACAAAACACACACAAAGATACATTAATACACCCGAAAATATCATCCTATTCAATTGAAATTGGAGAATTACCATCTCCCTTAAGCAGTCGCCTTTCAGCAGTCAGGTAAAAATTGCACTATAGCATCGAATAGTGCAATCTCGCTCCCAGTCACTTTTTATTAACACTACCCTACTGAATTACTATGAGTTCCTCTAAGCATAGAAAAGAGACAGCTATATCGGTGTAACACCGCGGTGCTACCAAACATCTGACAGCCGATCGCAAGCGAGCTAGTGCTGTTATTTATAAACCTAGTTAAACCTTACTTCCATTAAATCGTGTTATCCCTTTCACACTTCGTTAAAAAAGGTTAAGATGGAAAGGGACAGGAGGCAACTGTTTTATGAATTCGCGCCTAGATGTTTTAGTGCAATTTCCAGTTACCTTGCATCTATAGTATTTTTAGTCTTAGGGCCTAGTAGAGGAAATAACGAAACGTAACGTGTAACGCGGCCCCCAGAATAGGCCCCCGGCGTACTTTTCAGTTTGTACTGTTAGTTCCGGGTAGTGTTATGGGCGAATGGGTATTTGCACATTCAAAATTGTAGGCAATGTTAACTTTCAAACAGTTCTCAATAAATGTTTACTTACATGAAAAAAATATATACTTATTTACATTTTTTTTTCGTTTTTAGCATAAACTTAATCGTACAGTACTTTATTTAAACAAATGATCGTCAAATAAACCAATTTCCGGCTACCTTTATGAAATTATTATTGCTTAATTGTCAAAATTGCCATGTGTGGTTTGTATATTTGACAAAACATTCGTCTTATTTGTATGTACGTCTAGTATTTGACAAATACGACAAACACCCAATAGCGAATACGAATAGCCAAGTGAAGTGCCACCATTATAAATTCAGACTCATATGTTTTAGTATAAAATTACATTAAATTAAAACCTAAAATAATAAAGGGACTAAAAACTAATCCTAAAAATCTAAAAACTTAAACTATCTATAAATAAAATATATCCTCTAGGAGGGCATCGGGAGTCACGGTGCCCAGAAGGCTGGCAGCATTCCCTCTCTGTATTGCTAACGCAATACGTTGGCAGAGGTAGCTGCCAGCCCTCTGGTCGCCGGACTCCTCGACCAGTCGCTTGGACAGCTCTTTTACGAGCTGTCGAGCGTCCGGGCCCCACGGCCCCAGTGTCTCGACGCCAAACGGCGTAAAGGGCTTTGACCAAGCCCAATATATATCTTAGTGCAATATCAATAGAGTTTCACATATTTGTATGGCGTCACTAGCCAATCATAAGCCTTCATTTTCATTCCTCTAGGTTATCATTCTAAGCAATAACTGGAACTTGATTTACAACAAAGATTGTATTTCCACTGATTTCTCCACGGGATAAAGGTATAAATGAGTCTGCTACTGACGATTGTACAGTCGATCTCAGAGAAATGTATTCAGGGGGCCTCATTATGGTTGATTTTTATTGTTTTCTTAAAAACTACTTAACCGATTGCAAAATTATTTCACAAGCAGATATGTTCTACATTATCATAATAAGCTCGCATTTCATCATCAGCCCGTATCATTCCACTGCTGCAGTCCTCCCAAAGCACGCCACTCAACCCGGTTTTCTTGCATCCAGTCTCTGCATCATCATCAGTCCATTTATCTTACCCCACTGCTCGGACACAGACCTTCCCTTACATCGAGGGAGCTGGGGCCATGATCCACCACGCGGGCCCAGTGCGGATTGGTGGATTTCACATGCCTTAGAATTTTTTTCTACGGCATGCTGGTTTTATCACGATGTTTTCCTTCACCGTTTTGAGAGCACTCGGTAAATGTACGTAAGTTTTTCCGTCGAAAAACCGAGCATAACTCATTGGTACATGGCTGCCCTAGCTGGGAATCGAACCTGGGACCTCCGTCTCGCAAGTCCAATGACCCAACCACTGAGCCACCGAGCTCTTGTTCTACAGTCGGTCAAGTTTTTGATAAAATCTCACCCTTAATGAAGTCCCTTGTGCACTTTTCTCTGATTTAGACTGTACTGTATTATTGATACCTCCCGCTTCAAATTAATTAGTCTTCATTTGGTACAGCTCATTGTTCAACGCCACAGTATCAAACAGTAAGTCATGTCGGTATTTTAAAGTTGTTCACGCACACATAATCATCAACATCCGAATAATTTTTATGTCACCACTGTTATGTTATTACATTGAGGAAGCTCAGGCTATAATCCACCACACAGGCTCAGTGCGATTACACATTGTTAAATATGGCTTCGAATTTTTATTGTTTTCAGACATGTAGATTTCCTCTGAGTGATTTCCTTCACCATGTTGTTAGCTTCAGTAAATATTTCCTTCGAGAAACCGAGGAAAACTCATTGGTATATAGCTGATCGAAATTGGGCCTCTGAAATGAAAGTCCAATGTCTAGCTCAGATCCACTGGGCTCTCATACACATACAGCCTTGTAAGCTTTTTTCGGTGAAGGTTGTTATTGCCGCTGTACTTAAATGTTTAATTAAGAAGTTTATGTACAGACGATCCGATATGCGGCATTCTGTATCAACCTTTGAATCACACTAACCATTGATTTCCTATAAACAACTAGATTCACATAGGTCTTACTAAAACAATTTAAAAAACGTCCAAATGATAAATGGAGAAAAAATTTCATCACGACCGGGATTCGAACCCGGGACCTCGCCATTCCGTGGCACGCTCTATTCCAACAGAGCCATCGTGATTCACGGTGATCATGAATGGTGGTGATGGCTCTGTTGGAATAGAGCGTGCCACGGAATGGCGAGGTCCCGGGTTCGAATCCCGGTCGTGATGAAAATTTTTCTCCATTTATCATTTAGATTTTCGTTTCGCAAAGGGCATATGCAAGAAAATATCAAAACGTCCAAATAATGTCCAATAAATCAAATGACCACGGAATCAATGGGTCCAACGGGTCATCAATGCCATTCATCCGTTTGGACATTCTTTGCGCTCGGACATTTTTAGAAGGCAGACTGTGTATCTAGTTGTTTATAGGAGATCAATGACACTAATACATTTTTTTGCACGACTTTGGCTTACTGTTTAGAAAAGTTACTGTGGCCGAGTAATTTATATAATTATTTAAACCAACCAAATTCTTGTGGCAATTATTTATAAGGAGGAAACATTCATTTCGGTTTGCTCCCGCATTTATTAATGACGGGCAATTAGTAATGAAAATGCAATATAGATGACTGTGTAATATAAATTCTCATTAATTAACCTTTAATGGTCCCAATATAATTAATTATAATTACGATCATGAATATTTTAAATTATGATGACAAATTAGTTACTGTACTTAGTAACTTTATTATTTACGTCGTAAGGTAAACTTTCAGTTTTTCCTCGACTCTAAAGGCAATGCACTAAATAATGTTATATGGAAGTCGATTTTGGAGGATCTCGTAAATGATACGATACACGCATTGATCTCCTATAAACAACTAGATACACAGTCTGCCTTCTAAAAATGTCCGAGCGCAAAGAAGGTCCAAACGGATGAATGGACCCTCATTTGCTTTATTGGACATTATTTGGACGTTAACAATGGACCCTTATTTGGACGTTTTTTTAAATTGTTTTAGTAAGACCTTTGTGTATCTAGTTGTTTATAGGAGATCAATAGATACACGTCTCTTCGACTTCAACATGTGGTGCGTAATAATTTACATGACGTCATCGTCATCGGCTGCTTCCCTCATGCAGCATGAGTGTGTAGACAGCTTTACGTGGCGTAGCGGCGTGCTACGCCGTAGTTAAGCTCGTAGCCAACCCCATGAAAAAACTTCCTATATTTTCGTAGCACTACTACGAATCAAATAAGAAACATTCTAAATTAGTTATATATTGCACTCAGCGAAATAATTGATTTAAATTAGCAATCGCTTAACCATCGATTTCATCTTTTATAAGGCGAAATCCAACTAAATCGAGTTTCTTGATATGAAAATCTTTAAACCACGGGTTAGTGCACCGTATAAGTTTTAAACTGCATTTATTAACATACATCATGTCAAGAGGCTGGTACAGCTACCAGCAGATCAAGTGTAACAGTTTGGACCGCTCTTATAATATGCGTCGTAAGATTTAAAATCGTACTGCAAGTGTTACCATTGATCTGCTGTTGTCCGTACGTATCATAAGGCCGAAGTTCATAATACCTATGAATACTTATGTATGTACTAATTAATGAATGTTATATTACATATTATATCATAATAAGTAAGTATGTTGTTTTGTTATCTATAATAAGTATATTTTAACCTTACGTTCCCTTAGTTTTGGTTTAAATTGTGTTATCTTATCTTATTATTATTACACCTGCCTCTGCTTTCTCCGCATGCCCAAAAGTCAGCTGGTAGAAAATGCCGCAAGGCATTAAGCTCGCCTTTTGTACACAATGTGTAAAAGCTTAAATAAATAAATACCTACTTAAAAATATTTAAAATACTAAAAAAATTAAAACTACCTAAAAATACTTTTAAACTACCTAGAAAAAAAATACCTTGCCTATACCTATGAACGGAAGGTCCAATATCCAAACCCTGTAGGCTTTAATAACAGATAATCTGTTTGTAAAGTAACCAACAAGAATTTTCGTATATTTCATAAATATATTTATTGTACCTATATATGTAGGTAGTTCATCAAGCTATCCCAGAGAGGCGAGAAGTGATGTTAATCAGGATAATCAGCTTTATTGCCCTCGTCGTCGGTCACGTTCCGCGCCCCTTACCCTTGGTATGCACTGTCGGAGGAAACGACGCGGTTTTAAAAACGCGGCGGTCAACTACTTGATAAAAACAAATAAAATCTATTAAAAACAAAAAAAGACTGCATTATTACTTTGATTAAATTTTTGTAGCATATGTCAATACTACAATCAAGACGAATTTAACGACGCCCTCATATGTTAAAATCAATTAAGACGTTTATTAACTAGACAAGTTCAAGCAATATAAATTAAGTAAAGAACATTGCATTCCGTTTATCGTAAACTTGTAATGCCTTTTAAGGTACACGTATCAATGGTAGCTAGCAATTGAAGTACGATATCAACTCTTATTAAGCAGTCAATAAAAGTCAGTGTTATAGGTTAATATGCGTTCGAATATACCGCTGTATAATCGAACGCAAATATAGTAACAATACGGTGCAGTGTCCACTAATTCCACAATACATAATTTTTAATTCATAAACGATTTAAAGTTACGCCACCGTTTAGGTCCCCTGTCCCTTTCTATCTTAACCTTATTTAACGAAGTGTGAAAGGGATAACAACACGATTAAATGGAAGTGAGGTTTAACTAGGTTTATGAATAACAGCATAAGAGTATTACGAGCTTTATCCAGAGGGCATCATCGAACTGTTTCTTTTAGTAATACAGAATTTTGTAAATTTGAAATAATGCAATTAATTTACATTTTTATAGAATAGAATAGAAAACATTTATTTGACACACACACAGAGCACAGTACATAAGAGATACATAGTGCAGTGGTGTGGTGTCAAACAGGTCTCCAGCTCAGCATGTGCTGCAGTAATTGGACATTACTGCAGCGGTGGTTTTTATTTCCTTTCTCATAATAATATAAGATAAAATTTATTTGTTGAAAGTGGCTGTCAATTATAAAGGTCTTATAATTATTGTCGATAAACTACTTATACTCATTGTCGATACAATTATTTAGATTGAAGAAGTTGGAGCGTTCGCAAAGCGGTACAAAAAACGTCGCGGTTAAACAGTATAGTGTGTCCAAACCCCAAGTCAGGAAGAAGTTTTATGAGTATCAGTATACGTTGCATCGTGTAGCCAAGTTATTATGGGCAACGTAATGCTGGCACCTAATTAGCTACGAGATACGACTATGTACTGCTAATTTATTACAAGTACACGTTTACGGGCGAATATGACCGTAATTATACAGATTATGGGATATAGGCTGGCAGTTTAAGGCAATAAGTCTGATGTTTCAAGACAACCTACTTTATCTGTAGAAGACTGCCTTCTATGAACATTAATGCTCCCTCACACGGGCCACCGGCCCATTCATATAAAATGTATGAAAATTACAGGAAATATGCCAGTGGCGGCGTTTGTGGCTGTCGCGTGTGGCCCGTGTGCGGCGACACTAATTCCCACTATATCACTTGTCCATTTCTGTTGACTGAACCATTTAGTGTATACCTTTTCAATCAAAATCAAAGACACAAAAAATACAAAACATAATGTACAATTTTGGCGGCACTCCTTTGCTTGTGTTATAAGAATTTCATGATTCTAGGTCAACGGGAAGGACCCTATAGATTTTGAGTTTCTTGCGTTTTCATACAAATATACGTGAAAATGCGACATAAACGGCCAACTCTTTTGATTGCGTTGACGTAGAAGTTTGACTTTTTCACGGCTGCATGAGGTTGCAGACCTGAGTATTTCATATTAATTTCAACTTTATCCGTCCACGAGTTTCTGAGGTCTTGCTTGAGAGAAAGACGGACAACAAAGTGATCCTATAAGGGTTCCTTTTTTCCTCTTGAGGTACGGAACCCTAAAAAATATTAAAAAAATCGATAAAAACACAGGGAATTCTGAATATCGGTCAAGGTCAGACCATTTCAGGTTCTCTTGAAAATGGCGGGAAACGACGGTTGCAAAATTGTTTGATAATATTTACTTTAGTGTCTACAGTGGTTATTTTGTGTTTAATATCACGTTAAATTAATCAGAAAATGTTCGCGAATGACAGTATGGTGAATTTATTGGATAATTGTAGCAAGATCTGAAGTTTCAAGCTTTTATCAAGAGTCCCGCTACAAGCTCGGGCGTGAACGTGACTGTCGAGCTGCTTCGTCCAAAGTGATGACGCTACGGCGTCTCCTCTGGATGAAGACATGAAGACGCGGCTAGCCAGGGTGAAGACGTTACTGCGACTCCTCTGGAGGAAGATAGAAGACTATTATACCTATATTGAATTTTCTATAACATGACATTGGCAAATGACGAACTGTCGAGACCATTAATAAAATAAATAAGGTTACCTATATTAGCCATAGTTCATCGTTTAAGACAACCTTCGAGACTCAGTCACTCTACCGCCTTTTCTGACAATCACAATTTCTACCTTCACAATTTACAGGCTCACCTTACAATGTAATATGTTTTCCTGTTCATACTTTAATTGTTATATTTAACTAGTATATTATTATGATTTTTGTATTTATTGCTTATAAATGTACTTCTTCCTCTCTTCTTTAATAAAATTATGAATACTTCTATAATGACGCATGTTTCTGCTGTCGACCGCGATCCCGGTTCCAGCGGAAGACCAGCGCTACGCCCTCGGGCATAGCACCATGCTGAGCTGGGACCAGCTTGGCACTGCTCCATGCACCTTAGTTATATAATTTGTTATTTTGTATATGTGTACATTATGTATTTAAGTGTGCTGTATTGTGTCAAATAAATGTCTATTCATTCATTCATTCATTCATTCAATCACTGATCCGTAATAACAGCAATTACGGCACTAAATGCGTAGAGCTGTCATCATTTGTCAGATGTACTGTCCGGACCGGCTCTCTATAGAATTAATATCCGGATATTAAAGTGGCCGGACAATTTACGGTCTTAATATAGCCGCGGGTATGCGGTAATTGCACTTGATGTATTTCATATAATGTCAACGGGATTAGGCTGCAGTTTCGTGCTAGATTCAAGAGTCGACTACGTAACGTGGACCGCTGAGGCATAAGACAATATTCGTAATTTTAGCCGCAGGGAGAGTCTTCAGTACTTATTGGTAACTGAACAACTTTTGTTCCACGACTTTTCCAATCTATACATATAGGTAATAAGACTGTAAAAAAGTTGTGTCTGTACATTGGATATTTTTCATATAATAGTCCTTAATATCGATAATAAGAACCTTTTCAAGACAGTTACGTTACAAATGTAATAGGTTGGTGGTGAATTGTTTTAGACGGCGAGAAGACCAACGTGTTAGTGATAGGCAGCGAGTTCTCCGTGAACAGCGAGGCGGCGCAGACTCGCACGTACAAGGCATTTAGGCATCTACTAGAATTCTCATTTATACCGTGAGTTTTAATTCCTACAATCTATACATATAATAAGACTGTAAAAAAGTTGTGTCTGTACATTAGATATTTTTTGAAAAGAATAATTGTAATGTATTTTAGGATCGATACTGATGCCAAAACACTAATTTTTAGAATTTTTGTCTGTTTGTCTGTGACTTTGGGCAAGTATCACGCCATAACTAATGAAGGGATTTTGATGGGAGTTTCACTATATAGGAGATAGCTGAAATATCCGGACAGCTCATAGGCTATAAGCCATGGCGGTATGTGATGTGGAAACAAGGATCCAGAGAGGAAGATCTGCCTCCTGATCTCCTCCATCCTCTCCATCTTCCTCATCTACGCAAAGTAAGTAAGAATAAAATTTAAACATGATGAAAAAGAAGATGGGTCAAAACGTACCCACGTTGTAGCAACTTGAGACCTATATCATTCGAAAGCTCTTTAAAAATACATAATTTTTTTGTATGGCAGCAACCTTGTAGCTTATGGGAGAACGCCGTTATAATGTCGAGAATGTTTCGAAAATTCACCCTTCGAACCATTGAGGCGCGCATTTTCTCACGGCCCGTGTCATCGCCAGAGTCTCGTTCGGGTAAATAAAAGTGGCGTACGGCACTGTCCGACCTTTCTAGGTATCTCTGTACAAAAAAAGTCCAGTCAATACGGTGTAACGGACCCCCGGTACGGTGACCCCGGACGGGTAGAAGAAGCGTGGGCAGACCACCGGCCAGATGGTCCGACGACATCAAGAGGGTTGCTGGCTCAGTGTGGACCAGACAACCTTGGGATCGGGCCACATGGAGAATTCATGGAAAGGCATATGCCCAGGAGTGGGCTGCTGTATGCTGAGGAAGAAGAAAAAGAAGAAGTCTACTTAGAACAAACTCTGCAGCTGGAAAGGAACATCTTCGAGAAGAGAGTGGCAGGAGAATTCAGCTAGGCTGTGCAGCATTTGGGAAGCTACATCGAATCTTCTCTTTTTCATACTAGAAAGCCCTGAAAACAAAGGTCTTCAACCAGTGCGTCTTGCCAAATGGTGAGCTATGAGGCCGAAACGTGGACACTGACAGTGGGCTTGACCCACAAGTTCAAGATCGCTCAGCGAATCAGCAAACTGAAGTGGCAGTGGGCTGTACACATCTGTCGTAGAACCGATAACCGATAGGGTAGACGAGTTCCGCGAATACAGTCCACGGTCGGATAAATGTAGCTTAGCACGCCCTCCATCAAATGGATGGATAACATTCTCGAGGTGGCTGACAAGACTAAGATGTTCGATGATCTAGTCATCCCGGAACCAGTGGTAGTCCATAACATGGTCCTTGAAGTTGTTCAGCAATATGACTGTCTACTTAGGACCAACTTCGAGAAAGAGAGTGACAGGAGAATTCAGCTGGGCTGTGCAGCATTTGGGAAGCTACGTCATATCTTCTCGTCTTCAATATCACAATGCCTGAAAACAAAGGCAACCAGTGGGTCCTGCCTGTGATGACCTACGGAGCCGAAACGTGAACATTTTGTTTTTTTTTGTTTTGAAAATATCTTTATTACGTAATATAAATTAAATACATTTAACACTTAGTGTACATTAAATTCTAAGCTAAATGATAGTGAATTACAACAGTTTGCAGGCTGATAGCCTATATAAACTTTGGAAACATTTTTATTATTATTATTAGTTAGGTTAGGTTAGTAGGAAACGTGAACATTGACGGTGAGACTGGCACACAAGTTCAAAGTCGCTCAGCAAGCTATGGAAAGAGCTATGCTTGCAATTATCTGGTAGATAGAATATACGAGTATATTCGCCAGACAACAAAAGTGGTTGACATTGCTCATAGAATCAACAAACTGAAGTGGCAGTGGATTGGTCACATCTGTCGTAGAAGCGATAACCGATGGAGTAGAAGAGTTATCGAATAGAGGCCACGAACGGGTAAACATAGTATGGGACGCCCCTTGACCAGGATGTAATGATGACCTTCGCAAGGTGGCTGGCAGTGACTGGATGCAGAAGGCCGAGAATCGGGTTGAGTGGGGTATATTGCTGTTACAGATTGCATAAACTACTATTCCTAACTAATGTTATAAATACGAAAGTGTGTTTGTTTTCTGTCCTCCTTTCACGGCAATGTGTAACGTATTGACTGGACTTTTTTGTACAGAGATACCTGGAAAGATCGGACAGTGCCGTACGCCACTTTTATTTACCCGAACGAGACTCGGGCGATGACACGGGCCGTGAGAAAATGCGCGCGTCAATGGTTCGAAGGGTGAATTTTCGAAACATTCTCGACATTATAACGGCGTTCTCCCATAAGCTACAAGGTTGCTGCCATACAAAAAAATTATGTATTTTTAAAGACCTTTCGAATGATATAGGTCTCAAGTTGCTACAACGTGGGTACGGGGTCCATACAAAATTACCCATTGTTCTTTCTAGCCTAACACTCTCTTACCAACTAAGCCATCACAGGCCACGCCACGCTCACTGAAAATCTTATATATGTATACTAATGCTTCGCGCACATTATGCCGGGCCCCAGCGTGTCGGGGCGGGCCGCAGCGCAGCGCAAAATGCTTACTTAGCACATTAGTGACGGGCAGGGTCGCAGCGCATTGACGGATTTTGAGTACTGTACTGCCAGATATCGTAAAATGAACACGTGTCGGGGCGCAGCGGGGCGGGGCGGGCCAGGTCGCACGGACGCAAATCCGCCTCGCAATAATGCGAGCCGCTGCGGCCCGACAAAGTGTGCGATAATTCATACAAATTGTATTAAAGCGATTTGAGCGGATTTTTGCGCTCCGCCCCGACACGCTGCGGCCCGGCAAAATGTGCTCGGGGCAACGCCATCTATCGGACAATAGTAGTAGTATTCTGACGTGTATTCATCAGTCTCTAAATAGACATGTCGTGGTCAGATCGTTAAATTGAGCATTTCATGAAATCGTCAGTCATTTCATGAAATGGTGGCATTTCACGAAATCGTCAAGTTGTGTTGGGCATATCGTTTAAACGTCAACGTTCGTCGATTTGTCCAACGACGTTTGGTCAGATCATTAATGTAGGGTGCCCAATAAAGTTTTAAGTAACAATAATTCTAAATATACTTATTACGAACTTATTTATTGGTCTAGTCAGTACCAAATTAAAAAATATATGTTACAAATTGTCCACTATAATTAAATATACGAAATATTCATATATTTTTTTTGAGACATGTTGGTACAGTCGAAGACAGAGATAAGTATACAGGGGGCCTCAATAAGGTTGAGGTTTTCTCAAAAACTACTGAACGGAATTTAATAATTCTTTTACAGATACATAGTTTTCAATTTTATCTATCAAACAGTGAAAGAATTTTTGCAATAGGTCAAGTAGTTTTCGAGAAAATCTCAACCTTAAAAACTCTCCTGTACACCTTTCTCTGTGTTCCACCGTACTTACCTAATAAATATAATAATAAAAAACATTTAATAAAAATTTCTTTATTGTCGTTGAAAGTACAAAATTGTATTATAATAACTTAATATAACGATATAAATTATATAACGTTAAAACGTTTCATTTCACAAATATTATATACCTTTATGAAATTCCGTTAGTATTTCAAAATATTTCTCCATCGTAATTATACGCATAGTAGGATCATCAATGCATTTCTTCTTGTATATTAAAAACTCGTAATTCCAGTATTTCCATGATGTCATATTTTGTAATCCAGTAAATTATAATCCGTCGACTTTCGTTGCCTGGTCACCCTACTTTACTTTATTTGTTGTATAACCTAAAAACGAAAATTATGTATGTTAAATTTCTAGGATTCATTAATTAAAAGTAAATACATTTTAGATACTTAGGTGAGATTTTAAAAGGATATACTTAAACTAAATACTTATTGTCATTGAGATACTAACCTGTGAAATGTATTCCCAAATTTTATTTTTGTAAATTGCGGTCGGTTTTTGCATGACTGTCATAAAATTCACACCGTTTCGTATAAGTAGTAACACTTTTCCGTGTTTCCAACACACTTTTATATATAATTTGCACATTATTATTCACTTTTCAACATGAATCCGCATTATTTACTTACGCACACAAACATAAACAATGACAAAGCGCGCTCTCAGCGCCTCTAGCGGTAGTTATTGCTATTTTTCTACGATATGGTCAATTGTGTTTGGTCATATCATGAAATAGCCGTGCGTTTGTTGGACATATCGTAAAACGCTTTCTATTCATTGATCTGGCCAAGCTATTTCATGAAATGACCAATAGACATTTGACGTTTTCGTGAAATGCCACCATTTCATGAAATGATCAACGATTTCATGAAATGCTCAATTTAACGATATGACCACGACAGACACACCAAGATTGCTATATTTTTTTTCAGACGTTTAATTTTAGTAGTTAGTGCCGTAGCCTTCGTAGAAAAACTGAAAATCCGCGCACATTCAGCCGTAAATACAAAACTATCAATAGTATTAAGGCGCTATATGGTTGTCAAAATCAAGAGTGAGAAACAAGATGCCCCGCAGCGGCGGAGTGAAGAGCACGGCGCAATGCCTCAATATTCGTATTTTTATGAATTCTGGATGAATTTTGGCAGGGAAATAAAAATACGCCAACAAAAATCAGTTTTTTTTTAAACATGCTCTCGTATTTATAATACCCTACATTTTGATATATTATATTTTGTATTAATAACTATTTCGGTTTAGATATAATTTTCATTTTCAAAGACATGGAAGGGGTATGTTTGCGATTTTTTTCTATCGAGCGAAGTTTGTCCAAATGTGTATTGGTATTCATCAGTCTCTAAATAGACACCCCAAGATTGCTACATTTTTTTTTCAGGCGTTTAACTTTAGTACCTAGTTAGTGCCGTAGCCTTCGTAGAAGAACTGAAAATACGCGCATACGAAGCCTTAAGTTCTTGACCAAATACTGTCTCCCGCTACCCCCTGTGCCTCAGGTTCAGGTGTTCAAACAAGCGGAAGTTTCTCGAACAGACATCCATTACTCCAGCTTTGGGCTTATTTTGCCTACAAATTAATAACTGACTCCACTTTTTGTTTCCTTCTTATTAGCTACGAAATTCAGATTTATATTTCGGATTTATTGTTTCAGGGAAAAGTTAATTTATGGCGGAGCCCGTTTAATGATGTTGGTATTTTTGGACGTTAATAAAATCTTTTATTAACGAGAAAGTAGTCGACGTTCTAACAATTAATATTTTTATTAGTATTTTGGGTGAAACGACCACTAACGTTGTTGAAAGGTGGCATCTCACCCATAGGTGGGATTTTTGGAGGGTGAGTTGCCACCTAAGCCTATTGTGCTGGCTTTTTCATTCAATCCTTAAAGGCCTTCCATGAGCCAACTAGCGCCGCCAATCTTGAAAAAATAATATCTTCCAATTTAATCAATTTTATTAAAAAAGCTATTTACAAAATGTTTATTAGGATGAATTTGAATACTATTTTTCAATATACAATTCATGGTATAATTGCGACAAGCTAAGTTGTAGTTCACAAATGTGCCAAAAACGGCCGTTTTTCGCAATTATGCGAACTACAACTTACCGAAATTGAATCACGTTATAAATAAGCATTTAAAAAATAGTATTTATCGTAATAAACATTTCGTAAAAAGCTTTTTTAATAAAATTGATTGTATTGGAAGATATTATTTTTTTAAGATATTAGATTTTTTTAGATTGGCGGCGCTAGTTGGCTCATGGAAGGCTCTTAATAAGCTCGCATTCCATCATCAGTCCGTATTAGTCCACTGCTGCAGTCCTCCCAAAGCACGCCACTCAACTCGGTTCTCTTGCATCCAGTTTCTGCATCATCATCAGTCTATTTATATTGCCCCACTGCTCCGGCACAGACCTTCCGTTACATCGAGGGAGCTGGGGCCATGAGCCACCACGCGGGTCCAGTGCGGATTGGCGGATTTAACATGCCTTAGATTCTTCTACGGCATGAAGGTTTCATCACGATGTTTTTCCTTCACCGTTTTGAGAACACTCGGTAAATGTAACAAGGATAACTCATTGATACATGGCTGCCCTAGCTGGGAATCGAACCTGGGACCTCCGTATCGCAAGTCCATTGACCAGTTCAGTTCAGTAATTTATTAATAAAAATTTACAAGTAATCTTAACAAAATAGGTAATATTAAACCATACAGATTATCTTTTTTTTATTTAAATCTATAATTGTTTAGGGATTTTTGTACACATAAAGTGACGATGCCAATCCCATCGTACCTATTCTAAATTAACTTAAATTTTATAAAACACCGAGAACAGCATTTTAGCTGTGCCTGAAGTTGGCTCAGCTAAAATGCCGTGATTATCTTTATAATTAAAAATTTCAATACTTAAACAATACTATTTAGTTTAATTAATTTACAATTATTATAAATTAACATTATGAAAGTACTGTCTATAATCGTGAAGCGCCCGGACGCGTATCAGTGACAAAATATTTATGCCTGTTTCAGAAACTCGTCAACTGAATAGTACGCAGCATCCACAAGGAAATACCCAACCACTGAGCCACCGAGCTCTTTTAGACAATAAAATCAAAATTATTAAATAACTTGGCAACGGTCACCTTCCCGTCATAGATAGGGCCGGCGTACAACGTCACGGCGCGGCGTGTCACGGCGTCTGCCGGCACCGTCTACCGGCGCACGACGTCGGCCGGCGCTGGTTACAGGCGGGCAACATTGGTGCCGGCGGACGGCGCCGTCCACTAGCGCGGTACACGGCGTCGTCCGCCGGCGCCGTTCTGTTGTACGCTAGCCCATATTCAAAAGTCCTCCTATACCATTTGTCACATTGTAAACAATAACTACAATCGTTAAAACAATTGCGATGTAGTCGATACCGTCGGCACTCAATGCTCGCTCGGAGTGTAGCTCTTAGCTTATGTTACGCTCACACCCGCTCTCTGTTAAATGGACTCCAAATTGCTTTCGAGCTTGAATGTAACACAGTTGCATTCCTACTGTGATGAAGCTATTAAGGGGATTCCTATCTGTCGTACAAAGTTTTTTACGGTACAACATTTAATACTAAACTCCTACGATACAGAAGTTGTTAGTCGTAAACGTGACTTACCGCTATTTTTAAACCATCGGTGCCTTTCTAACTTCACGTTTCTTAAAGTGACATAATTTTTTGTGGGGATTGTTATAGAATTCACAGAATAAAATAGAAAAATAATGTAGACTACATTGAAGGTTTTATTTATTTTTATTCATTACTAGCTGCTGCCCGCGACTTCGTCTGCTCTGGATTATAAATTATTGCCTATGTGTTATTCTGATGTATGCACTATATTATTGTTAAGTTTCATTAAAATCCATTCAGTTTGTAGGTATCGAAGGTGTTCAAGCGACAAATTGAGATATGCAAACAAACGATGTTATACAGACCGTCAGATATAAATTGTACCTATATTGAACTAGAAAATGTTATCATTATTCATTCTTTCATTAGATACTTACTTATAGAAACATGCTTCTTCACATACACCTTCAATTTACTCTCATATTTCACTGTTTTTTTCTGCTGTGCTGTTTGCTGCGTTTGCTTATAATTATTATTTATATAATGTTTATATTATTACTTAAGTAAGTATTAATTTCTTCCACACTGTTACTCCCCTTCGCTCTACGCTGTCATTCAACTTCTACTACTAAAATTTATCTTGTTATTATTTATTAATCTTTCTGTCGTTTGGTTGCGCTGCCGACCGTGGTCCAGGTCTCAGCGGAAGACCAGCGCTCCGCCCTCGGGCAGAGCACATGCTGAGCTGGGACCTGTTTGGCACTGCTACACGCACCGTAGTTATATATTTCATTATTTTATAAGTTTTTCTGTACAAGATGTATGTATGTGTGCTGTGTTGTGTCAAATAAATGGTCATTCATTCATTCATTCATTCATTCAAAATACAACTAACAAGAAAGTGCCAGCGTTAGAATACAACACTTAATACAACTTACTTAAACTATATACTCTTTCTGTTACATCCATACTTGATACAGGGACAAGAAAACACACTTTTTGTAAAGAAAAGACATAGAAGATTCACCTAACCCTGTCTCGACTTTGTAACTAGACTAAGATAGCCCGTCACCCCTCCCTGTTCAAGGCCCTGAAACAATGAAAGCTTTTAATTTTCCACCGTCGCAAAACAAAGATAACATAAAAAGCTTGGAAGAAGCGACATAAACTTTACGTCTGCCACGGTCCGGCTTGTCAAGGCTGCAAGCTAGTAACCACTCTTGTATATTGTCCACAACACATCAATGATTATTTCATTATCAGAACTATTTATATCAACTCCTTCAATAAAAGATTCCCGAAACACAGGTCACCCTAGTTCGGGAGTCAGAGTTATCTAAAATCGTGCTAATTATAATGCTGACTCTGTTATACTTGCACTATGTTACGTATTAAGTACATTGTAACCATTCATTTTGTGAAAATAAATATTATTATTATTATATTATTAATTTAAAAAAAGGGTATAGTTTACTAAAGGTTTTATATTCCAGTAAGTTAACTCAAGTTTTTTTTCTTGTGGTTTAGTGACCAAACCTATTTGTCAGAGTTATGACCTCCACACACAACCGCGACCTAGCCGCGGCTTGCGTCCTGCGATCAGTTTAAACGCATGCCCCACCTCATTTTCTGGGCATTTTAATGTCCAGTAGGTAGCGATAGCGATCTGAGGCCTGCGATCTTCTCCCAGTAGGTAACGACGGCCGAAAATGAGGCGAGGCATGCGTGGTGACGTGGCCTGATGACTGCTGCCGAGCGATAGCAACCGGAACCAACTGCTTGACGTGCTTTCCGAGGCACGAAGGGGCTCAGATGAAAGTGTCACTAGCGGTCACCCATTCAGGTCACCTCGCCTAGCGTTGCTTAACTTCTACCATTGTTTTCAACGTGTACTTGCAATTTTATTACGAGCCCCTCAAGTTACCCTAACCATATTCCAATTAATTTCAGAGATATTGATGGTTTTTATGTTGATCTTCCATTGGCAAAACGAATTTATTGTATCGCTTCCGACCAACTTCCGACTGACATGACATGTCACTTCTTTGAGCTGACAATGGTCCTTGAATGATAGAATGCGCTATTAGCGGCTAACAGAATTGGCTGCGAAGAACTGAAGCTCAAGGCCAATGACGCTTACCTTGTTGGAGACATATTGACGAATAGACTTATGACGATGATAAGTCTTCCTCGTCTTCTGTTGTGATTTAGTGACCAACCCTAAGGTCGCTCCTCTAAGGTCACTGACATGGCCTAAAATGTTGCTGACGAACGATATCAACCAGAAGCAACTGCTTAACTTCCAAGGCATGGAGGGAGGCAGAACTTTGCTTTACTTATATGATCGTGACCATGCCAGCCTCATCCCCCCCCCCCTCCCCCCACCACCAGGAATGGGCTCCCTGGACGCAAAGGAGTATCTGACGAACCTATATATCAGCACCGCCTGTGTAGAGATTGGGTTGGATAACATTATGTCAA
This sequence comes from Tachystola acroxantha, assembly GCA_963506565.1. NCBI lineage: Eukaryota > Metazoa > Arthropoda > Insecta > Lepidoptera > Oecophoridae > Tachystola > Tachystola acroxantha. Next base: position 13,847,524 of record OY735874.1, on the reverse strand, counting down.
TGCCTCCGTTTCCAACCCGACCATGTAGGTACATATCTCTGTTGGGTCCCACCCCAGCACAAAATGTAAAAGGTCCTCTGCTGTGGCACAAGTACTGCAATCTGCTGACTCAATCACAGGCATCACTTTAAAAATTATTGATTGGAATATGAGCGGCTCTCACACGCGATGCAGACACAAGTAAGTCCCTGGGGTGATCGTCTTACGGGGCTATTACGGTTCTCAAACGATCAAATCATACCATGTCATAGCGGCCGTGAAAGGGACAGTTGTGACGATCCCAACCCGCCCTAAAAAGCTACGCACCTCTACACCCCCAAAAAGACTCTACGAAAAGCCTACGCAACCCTGAAGGGGTGAATACCCACAAAAAAGCTACGGAGAGACCTACCTAAATACTTACGGAAAGCACCAACTCTGGAACCCCTACGTGAAAGCTAGATAAACCTACAAAATTATTAAGCTTAAAAGATACTTACCAAAGCTCTTACTAACTTCCTTACAATTAAAGCTATGTGTACCTACTCAATTGACTTTATACTACTATGTAAAATATTAAGCTAATTGAAATAAAGTAAATTGGAACTAATATTAAATCATAATTAAAGCAAAATTAAGGATAATAGAATATTAAATTACTAGAAATTAATAAGGCCAAAATGTGATCGTCTAACCCTACGTTGTTATTTCCTAATGTAGTAACACACAGAATCTTCAAGGGTTCAGCGGAGATCAGGTAGATGAATATAAATTAAAGCATAACAGGTTTATAACGAAAAGAAAATATTTATTGCGATAACCTAACATACAAAACTACTAGACTTATTACTAGCACGATTAATAAAACTTACGCTAGTTATCTTAAATCTAAATGAGCGTACTGACAACTATTAAGAAGTTACTTAAGTTCGAAATAACGTCCCTATATAGAAGTATAAAAGGTTATTAATTAAAATGAGAATTAAATTAGATTATTTACAGATAAACGAATTGGAAATTGAAGTTAATTAGCTACCTACCTTCTGACATACTTATTGACCATACCCAAGGCCTGAATACAATACTAAAACGCAACAATATACCTACAGAACTACCGTGACTATGAGTTAACCCTATGAAATCTTTAAATCAAAAGAACTTATACATTTTATATTGAAATAGAAGATAAATAATTAGAATCGAGAGAGGTTCTTACAACTAATATTAATACCGTAACGGAGTTTTCCTGCAACAGAAAAATAGGTTAATATCGACTTCAAGATAATATTTACACAAAAGAAAGGGAACTACATAAAGAAATAGATTTACGTAGGTACTGGAAGACAATACAATTTATTGGTTTGGAACTCTGGATGGAAGTAAAGAATATTACTCTGGCATCGGAATCTCTGTAAAAAACTACTGTTAGACGTGAGAACATTTCCTGTAAGAGATTAACCTCTAAAAAAAAATGTTTTCACCGCCCCTGGCTCCAACACCACGCCAAGAGGGGATAGACTCCAACCAGAATGCGAGTCTCCTCAGGAGAGGAATGATGGAGAGGAATCTGATGTCAAAAGTTGCTATTTCGCAAAACTAATAATCTTTCAGTCCCTCTCATTGAATTTCTTAATATTACTAGATTCATTCTAGTGGTTTCTGGGGTGCCCAGTTACTGATAGAAGTATTTGCACATTGTGCGTACAAAGGTAGGTTTAATACCTTGTACAACTGAAAAGGTAGGTTCAATACCTTGTAACTGGAAAGGTAGGTTCAATACCTTTCCACAACTGAAAGGGTAGGTTCAATACCCTTCCACAAAATAAAAGGTAGGTTCAATACCTTTTATATTTCCTGTAGGAATAAAATAAGAATAGAATGAATTTTAGTAACGGTAAGAATAAGACAGACCGAAGTGATTGTGCATAAATAAACCATAAGTTACATTTAATAAGCATTTGTATGCTTTCAGAAAGGAGTTGGTAGGAAGTTCAGAAAGATGGGAGAATGATTAGTAGGAGGATTATTGAAGGGAATAGATTTAAACTAAAGCCCAGCAGCTTGCCGTACTAGTGGGTTGAATCCACATCCTCATTACCAAAATAACCCTGGCCTAAATGAGTTTGGTGAATGAAGGTTGAAGGTTGAATAAGCTGTGTATCACCTCACCGGCTATCACCGAATGTCAGTCTCAACCCATACTACGTCTGGTATTGTAACCCATTAAACTCCGCGATGCCACCATAGACCATTAATACCAGGGGTCGTGAGTCCCAGTATAGTTGGTCTAATAAGGCTCATATTGGCACTTTTCTCACTGCTGTGTGTGTATCCCTATCGGTGTATAGTGTAGGGAAAATTTGCGAGCTGCGTGTAGAGTATAGAGATAGTCCCAGAATACCGCATTCCCTAGACTATCTCCTGTTCACATTATTAGCATCGGTTAGCAACGATACCATGGAGTTACAAACGGGCAGGCTGTGGACCCGCTGGTTAAATAACTCTATGTCCAAACTAACTTCCACCGATAATGCTTCGAAAGCGTGTATGAGAGGGAGCGCCAATATGTAGAGAAATAATATTTACTTAGGTAATTTTACAACACCAACTGCATAGATTTTAACCAACACCGGCCAAGCGATGTTCTACACAGCCAATTCGGTGTGCAGTGTGGGGAAAATTTGATAGCTGCGGGTATAGTGTAACTGCGTGCTCCAATAAAACCACCAGCAAGTCACATCGTTTAGAATAGCTTACCCGTGATAATATCAGAGAATATGTCTCAATCAACCCAGAGTTACGTTAGCATGAATCAGGGTTCGAACCCGATGATTATTAACTTTAGGCCAATATAGTGCTAGGCCACAATTCAATCTATGTTTGGGGTAGGTTCGCTTTGCGTCCCGCCACCCTTAATATTACGCCTTAATTGCCTAAGCGGTTTGAATACACAAGTATACAACAATAAACACAATACAAGAAAATATATGAATAAACTCATCAACAGTCAAATGTCAGTCAAGGAATATTATAGAATAGGCACATAATAAATACACACACAAGAGAAATACCAGATGAAAGAAGTGTACTTACTATTCAAGAAGTGAAATAATTAAATCAACTATCCGTTCATAGGGTTGCCAACACATTTCGCATAAGCATGATAGTCAAACAGTGCAAATCTCTAGGTCGGCCTTAGGGTTAGTTGACACTTATCTTATTAAAATAATTTGTTAACACTGTGCCTGCCAACAAGAGTTGCTCCGGTTCACTACTCGCATCCATGAGTCTGTTTTAGTTCATTCTTTCGTCCAAGAAGGTCGCCGCGACCCGTAGACAGTTAAGGGGGTAGAGGAATCTTACGCTAATGTTTGGCACCAGGCCACCTGCTTCCTTCAGACTAGAGAATGAATAAAACTCACACATCAATACGTATGTTCTTTCCCTACAAAATACGCTTAGATCGCTCGCATCCCTGAGTCTGTCTTAGTTCATTATTTCGTCCAAGGAGGTCGCCGCGACCCGTAGACAGTTAAGGGGGTAGAGGAATCTTACGCTAATGTTTGGCACCAGGCCACCTGCTTCCTCCAGACTCGACAAAGAACGTAAGACTCACTTATCAATACGTATGTTCTCTTACAAACTACTCTCCATGGGCGACACATACAGCATGTGGTGTGGCGTCTCTGTACGAAAAAGACCTCGATGGATCTTGTGTAATTGGATTTTGAGTAATTGATTGTGTGCTGTTATGAATGGTGGTCCGAACCATTTACGTCTTGTAAGCGGTCCTCTTAGAGGTCCCAAGTTATAAAGGTTCAGACATATAGTGATATTGATTTCGTGTATGACGGGTCTCTCATGTCGAGATGAAGCTACTAAGAAAATATGCTATGACAACCCTAAGTACGAATCTCAATTACCCACAAAACAGTGATAAAAATAATGAAACATTAAAATGTACACACAAAGCAAGACAATAGTAGCACTTACCCAACACGGAGAATAGCTGTAATAAAATATGATTAGTAACAAATATTTAAACCTTACTCACGTCCGCTCAGCCGTAGGGGAATTAATGCTACGGAATGAATAATAAAGATTAAATGATATAATAAATACGTACACAAATAATAAAGACTTTTCTTCACTTGAAATCGCTGGGATTTCAAGCGGTTGGAACAAGGGAATGTATAGGAATTAGGTTTACCCGACACTCTCACTCAGACTCAAGCAAGATTGTTATAATACTAACACAGGATAAAGGGGTCTTGTCCTGTATCGGGCTGGTTGGTTTAGGAGGAATTGTGGTCAGGAAAAAGGGTATAAGGTAGTGGAAATAGGAAGAGTTTGACCTAAGGGGCCCTACGGGGGAATATAATAAATAAATAGAATACACAAATTAAACTTCAGTAGAAAGAAGTTTAAAATTAAGAGAAACTACTACTGCACAACAAATTGCGCGCCAAACTAAGCTAAGATCGCACGTACGTCCAGCAGCGGTTCCGCGATCCAAAGAAGAAGCCCTCTGCCACGCTCGGTCAAGTCTATTTAAGCAGGCGCTGCTTCCCCTCCTCTCTTCACCTCTCATCCCTTCCTTTTCGGCGTCGGTCTGTCGCACCAGCCACCTGTGCGAAGTGGCGTGACTTTCTGAAATAGTTCCTAATTAGACGTAACTAACATTAAATGCTACGCTACTATAGGCCTTGGGTATAGTAAATCAAAGTCCATAAAAATCCTATGAAAATTGAATGAAAATCATACGATCGACCACTGGCGCCTGCCTGTCGCATGAACACCTGTGTCGTCGTGGCGTGATCTCTATGTAAAACCCGCTCCTAATTAGGCTTAATTCACTTATCGGCAACTAGGTTTTATTCCTACTACACTAAAGTCGAAACTCGTTGTATTGACTTCCTATTGAAATACATGTGGTAGGTTTTATACTACAGGGTGATTTATTCCCTAATAAAATCTCAGAATTAAATGAATAACATTTAAATAACTCCTACCTAATAATCTAAAATAATAAATTTTACCTATATGGAACATTCCATTATAAAAACTGAACGGCGGGAAATCCTACCTAGGTACATGTAAGAATGCAAAACCGAAGAAAATTCAGTAGCTTTTCAGTAGACAAGGTGGAAATATGAAAGCTTTAATGTTGTGAAAGAAAAAGAAAATTAAATGAAGCATTTTCCATTGTAATTCCGGTATGACCGGTACACCACCCCCTGGAGAATTAACCGAAGATATTATCTATAATATCTGAGGCTTGATTATCCAACCATTCAAGGAAAATACTTCTAATAGAATTCTAAGTAGAATTCAACACTTAACATAACAATAAGCTACCTCCCAGCCTATCACAATACCTACACATAATACGATGAAAGATATTATCTTTCTACTACTAATTACAATTCACTGCTTAGTTCGCATCCGGCCCTATGAACACAATATACCTACTTCTCGTCTATCATTTCCTAAATGTACAGAATGACCACAGACGCGAAGTCGATTAAAAAAAATCTACACGATAATAAATACTATCCTAAGCTTGATTATCGAAGCTAAGAAATCGAACGAGCATGTTGAACCACCGACCAACGGAGTGTCCCCTAGCGGCGCTCGTTTCACCTTAAAGAAGATTAGTTTCTAATGACGCAATACAAATATGATAACTGAACCTGAACAATTTCGAAGATCCTTACAAATATACTAACTATAAAAATCACCTGAATTTGTAACTAATTCGCCAATCTGGTAACACCGATCGAACGATTATGTTGAACCACTGTACGACTCACCGAATTTGAACTCTAAAAGACCTCCCTATTAACCATACTCAATCGGAAACCCTAGAAACAACGTGTTGCTGTAAAACCAACACGCCTACAACAAGCAACAGACTGTTCACTGCATGTCTGAACGCAATACAATTAGTATAATTAAACCTGAACAATTTCGAGGAATCTAATAAATATACTATCTATAAAAATTCACCTGAATTTGTAACTAATTCGCCAATCTGCTAACACCGATCAAAAACGACAACATTGTTTTCGACTTCAGGAGATAGGTAAAGGTTGTAAGAACCACACATCCAAATACAAGTTTAAATAATTTGAACTACACTAACGACAATCGAAGTAACACCTTACTCCACTACACAACTGCTACAATTCAATTAAACATCGACAATCGAACAACCCACAACGTCTGCAAAGTCTGCTACTTGGTAACAAACCTAAAACTATTTACCAAGGCCTATAGATGGCGCTGATAATAAAAAATGACACGACAACGGTAGCTCCACCTGTGTTTATATACACACAACTAATGATAACGGCGACGCTAGCTCCACCTATGGTGATGCACGCACAACTACCTACCTAACACAAGTGCAATTACACTTATATCTATAACAAAGAAAAATATGAGGTCTGTCGAAAATCCTACCTACTGCGCGAGCGCATAACGTTTAGCTAGGTTAATTTCATCGACATCATCACAAGTACTCCACTGCTGGACATAGACCTCCCCTAGACACGCTACACAACAAGACTTCAAAGTGACAGTGGCCCTTCGCAGATCTTCCGTCTATCTGGATGGGCCGCCCAACACTACATAAATTCGAATAATTTAGCAATAGGATAAGTACCTTAAAAAAATATGATAACAACTAAGATCACGGAGGCCCGGGTTCGACATCCAGGTCAGTCCGTACCTACCCTACTAGAACTGCAAGCAAAAATAACTTATCTTAACGTAGCACAGAGTACAGACGAACTTTAACTTGAAGCTTAAAACCAAAGCATTATGCGTTATATTTCAACTGAAACAACAACAACAAAATAAAAGGGAACCATCAGACAAATTAATAACAAACAAACAAAAACCCTGGCGGTAAACCCATCCATGTCCAGACCTCGCAGACAATTGCTTAACCGGAACGATTAGTGTCAACAAGTGCTAATAACATAACCCAAAATAAATAACTACTTATTCAAACCCTAGCTTAACTGAAACGATCCTTGTCATTTCTCAGCCAATTTCCTAACGAATTAAATCCTAACGGTCACCCATTCAAATACAGACTTATCCAACCTTGCTTAACTTGAACGATCGATGTCAACGCGTGCTCGCAAATTGCACCTCGACTAGGAATCTCCAATTATTAACCAAACCTACCAACAATCAGAGTCAAAACAATTTGAACGTACCTACATCTGAAAATGGAAGGTAATGGATAAAACGATAGCTTAACCGTGGCGCACGCGCTCAAACATCTACCTACCCACATACATAAACTTAAACTTGTTTCCCGTAGCGGTACCTAGACAGCGACGATGGACGTATCTACCTAGTACCCCTAAAATGGTGCTAGACATAAACGTGACTTAAAGTCAACCCATGGTTCAAAACATAGTCCTAATGGATTTTATAGTCTACCTGCCTAGTGCTATCCCTAAAACAATGCTAGACAAAATTTAACATTAACCCACGGGTTAAAATACTATCCTAACGGATTTTATAGTCTGCATGCCTAGTGCTATTCCTAAAACAACGCTATACATAAACGCGGCTTAACGTTAACCCACGGGTTAAAATAAGATCCTAATGGATTTTATAGTCTACCTACCTAGTGCTATTTCTAACACAACGCTATACATAAACGCGGCTTAACGTTAACCCACGGGTTAAAATAAGATCCTAATGGATTTTATAGTCTACCTACCTAGTGCTATTCCTAAAACAATGCCAAACATAACCGCGGCTTAACGTTAACCCACGGGTTAAAATAAGATCCTAATGGATTTTATAGTCTACCTACCTAGTGCTATTCCTAAAACAATGCTGGACATAATTTATCGATGTAAGAAAGTGATGAACAAGTTTATGACTAACAACACAACCTGCCGCGTATCTCCGCAGACGGATATGATGAACACACCTACCTTCTTAGTAAGCTTTTCCTAAAACAATGCTATTCCTAAATATAAAACGACTTTTATGGAAATGTGAAAGTGTCAGAACAAAGTAACAGAAATGAGGTTAACCCAGATTTATGGCTAACAAGCAACAACACAATCTGACTTCAGTTTCCGCATACACAGAGAAAACATGAAACAGACACGAGACAGACGAACCTACCTAGTATTCCTAAGTAAATACGTAATATATTAGCTATAAATGCGACTTAAAATAATTGCACGATTCAAATCGAACCACGGTCCCTATCCTACCTACCTATCGGTTTTTATCAAAATGTAAAAAGGACTACGCGTGATTTAAATATCAATGAACCTAAGTTTATGGCTAACACCCTTTTAAATACACGGCCGGCCTCACCCCCGGCCTGTGTAGCCGCTCATTTTGAGAAACTCTCAAGCAACTTAGAATCCAACATACACTATTTACACACATACAATATTCATGCCAGCCTCACATGGTGGTAGGCAGCGACGATCGATATCCATCTGCTGCCATCCTGATTTCTATTTTTCCAAGACCTTACTAGAAGTGACAAACGGACCGACATACATAAGTACCTAACCTATATGAGTAACTAGTGAGTATCACTTTTAACCGCATCTAAACTACATACAAGTGACAGTTATTAAGGGAGGGGGTCTCACCCCCACGGCTAGGTAGCTCGGTACCCATGTATCCTACAGAAATCTCTTTATCAAACCTAATGTAATAATACATCACACATCAAAATACACTAGCAATTTAACCTACAAGTATCGCAAAGAGACATATTCTGAGAGCCCTTCTACTGTCGGTAGTCTGTTAATAATTGACAAATTAACATAGTTATACAAGTTACAAGAGGACTGTAGTAACTATGTAATAGGTATAATTTATAAATATATTATTGGCAACACTTGTCATTGCGATGTGTCATTATATTGGTGTCGGGTTTTTATGGAAACAATAAAAAGTAAAAGTTATAGTAAGTGTTTAATTAATACACAGATATAACAATTGGCGACGAGGTAGTTGATTAGCCCACGATTTTGTAAAGATTTGTGTTGTGAACGGTTTAGCCCGAAAAAATAAGGCTACGTTTTTATTGTGAAAATTATAACCTCAAATTATGGTTAGTGTGAAAACATCTACAAATATTAAATGGATAAACTGAATATTGAGAAAGAAATAGAGAAAAGGTTAGTAGAAGGAAAAACATCGTGGATACAAACATTAAAAAAACCTGAATTACTTAAAATTACGACCGACTTGTACTTACAAAGTTCGGAAACCGATACAGTCGAAGACTTGCGAAAACGATTGCGGGCGTATGTTGAGTCTCAAAAACCAAGAAAAATAATGAATTTTGCTACAAATTTGGAGAATTTTAATGGCGGTAACTGGGAAGCCTACAAACAACAGTTTGAATGTTATGTAGTACTGAATGATGTCCCGGAAGATAAGAAAGTTCCATTATTGATTACAAAATTAAATACGAACGTGTATGACGTTCTGACAACATTGTGTACACCAGTAACACCTAAAAATGAATCTTATAAAAACATTTGTGACAAACTTTACAAGCATTTTCACCCAGAAACAAACCATGCTTTACATCAAGCTGAGTTTAGGAACAGAAAACAAAAACAGAGTGAAAACATTGAACAATATGTGCTTGAGTTAAAAAAGCTTTCAAAATATTGCAAATTTTCAAACTTAGATGAAGAAATAAAAGAGCGCTTGTTGAATGGAACACACTGTGATATGGTAAGATTTGAACTTCTTAAACAGGCAAACGAAACATTAACTACATTATTAAACACTGGTAAAACTGTGGAGACTGCATATAATATGGCATTTAATTCGGAGAAGAAAACTGAAGAATCTCAGATGTTTAAAGTACAACATAGTAGATTTAGAGGAAACACCAGCAAGCCAGATTGCCCGGAGTCACAGCAACATCATGGTGACAATTTTACTTCTGCATCCTGTTTTTGCTGTGGGAAAGTTGGTCACGTGAAATCTCAGTGTACACTACGGCAAAAGTTTTGCAGCGAATGTGGTGTACAAGGCCATGTATTTAGAGTGTGTAATAACAAATTAAAGCAAGTAGCAATGAGAACCATGAAAATAGATGACAATGTTGAAGAAAATATTGAACAAAAACCTCAGTGTATTAAAATGAAGGACAATACTTATTTAGAGACTTATGATATGTTTTACATTAAAGAACAAAATAATATACCCTCACCTAAAATACAAATAATGGTTAATGAGAAGTGTTTGGAATTTGAGGTAGACACGGGAGCTGATGTGAGTACAATTAACTTATCTGATAAAAATAAATACTTTCCAGATATACCATTATCTAAAGTAAATGTTTTATTCAAAAATTTTGATCAAACTACATCAACACCATTGGGTGTAATTGATGGATTATGCCTTAAATATGGATCAGTTATTGTACAAAATCAACGCCTGTATGTAGTGAAAGATGGTTTACCTAAAGTTATGGGAAAATACTGGATGTCCTTTTTGAAACTGTGGCCACCCAAATTTATGCAAAGTATTTGTGAAAATAGTAAAATTAGTCAAGCAGTAAAATCAAATAATGAAAATTTAGATGATTCAGGAGAAATTGAATGTAATTCAGTAAAATCTAAAATATCAAATTGTAAAATTCAGCTAAGTCAAGTCAAATTACAAAATTAGTAAAATATAATAAAATAGTTTTGAAAGAGAGAAAGATAGAAAAAGGTTACAAATTGCAAGAAAATAAAATAAGAAATATAGATAAGAATGTTCAACGGGGTGACGATGTGTCTATTACAAAACTAGATGGATCAGTCTGTTTAAGTGGTAATAATGAAAAGATTGATTTACAAAAACATACTAAAAACAAATTAAAACAAAATAAACTAAAATCAAACCGCAGAAAAAATGTAACTATTAAAATTAGTAGTAATAAAATGAAAGTTTGTGTTTATGGAATGAATAAATTAGCTAAGATTGTGTCTTACTGTACAAGAATATCTGAGTTATTTAATGAGAGAGATTATCGTATAATAATACTTGATCAGAATTGTTTAAAATTAAAAAAATTGAGAAACTGTAAAAAAAAGTGTATGTATAATTACTTAATTATGTTTATGTGATATTTTATCACATTTTCATAAATGTAAAAGTAAAACTTGGGTTATGTGTAATTTCTGATAGGTATGTATTTGGCAAATGCATGATATTAGGAAATATAAAGTCTTAAATGTTAAATTAAAATTTTATGATGTTGGTATTGCTAAATAAAATACATAAGTGCTAAAAGGAAAAGGGAAAGACTTATAGCATAAATAATGTGGTTAGTTAGTTAGTTAAAACTAAAAGCTGGTAAAATTCATTAATCAGTTATGTGTTGTAAAAGTAAAGGGATTTGCAATGTAAATAACACTAGTAAATAAGCTAGGGCTAGATAAAATTAATACAAAAATATATAATATATATATTTTTTTTTAAAGCGGCGAAGAGTGTAGTAACTATGTAATAGGTATAATTTATAAATATATTATTGGCAACACTTGTCATTGCGATGTGTCATTATATTGGTGTCGGGTTTTTATGGAAACAATAAAAAGTAAAAGTTATAGTAAGTGTTTAATTAATACACAGATATAACAAGGACAGACATACAGAAATTCGAAAACATTACCCTACTCCTTTCTGCAGTCGGATAATGGCCTACACATTATCCTAGTCAATCAAACCTTTAACTACAAGAAGTTACGAGCGACATACATACATCCGAAAACATCACCCTACTCCTATCTGCAATCGGTTTAAGTTCCGATGGAATAGACATACTTAAGTAAGTAATCAGAATATAACTTTCAACCGCATCTAAACCTAACTTATTAAGGGTGGGGTTTTCACCCCCCCGGCTAGTCAGTCCCGTATCTATGTATCCTATAGCAATCTCTTGATCAGGATGGATGCACTCATACATCAAAATACATTATCGGTTTAAACTACCTACAAGAAATCACAAAAAGACATACATACATATACTTTGAGAACCCTTCTACTACCGGTAGTCTGTTAATAAAATACAAATTAACATAGTTAAACATGTTACAAATGAACCGACATACATAAATTCGAAAAACATTACCCTACTCCTATCTGCAGTCGGTTATAGCTATGATGGGACCGACACTTGAGTTACGAGCGACATAACATTCGGAAACATTACCCCGTCTCCTATCTGCAATCGGTTTAAGTTCCGATGGAACAGACATACTTAAGTAAGTAATGAGAATATAACTTTCAACCGCATCTAAACTTAACTTATTAAGGGTGGGGGGTTTCACCCCCCCGGCTAGTCAGTCCCGTATCTATGTATCCTATAGTAATCTCTTGATCAGGATGGATGATTGATCATACATCAAAATACATTATCATCACAAAAAGACATACATACATATACTTTGAGAACCCTTCTACTATCGGTAGTCTGTTAATAAAATACAATTTAACATAGTTAACATGTTAAAAATGGACAGACATACATAAATTCGAAAACATTACCCTACTCCTTTCTGCAGTCGGATAATGGCCTACACATGATCCGAGCAAGTCAAGACCTTTAGTCTACAAGAAGTTGCAAGTCAAATACATACCTACGTTCCAAAACATTATACCTTCTATCTGCAGTCGGTTAATGACCCTACGCATTTATCCGACCAAATCAAAACATTTAGTCTACAAGAAGTTACGAGGGGACTGACATACATACGAAACATTACCCTACTCAACTTATACACTATCCTAATAAGCCAAAACTTTAGCTACAAGAAATCAGGAGAGAACTGACATACATACATTCGAAATACATTACCCCTTCTCCTATCTGTAGTCGGATAACCTACACATTATCCCACTTAACCTAAGTATCAGAAGTAACTAGGGGACCGAACCATATTCGGAAAAATATTTTTCCTAGAATATTAAATAGAGAACACTCCATATCCTACAGTCCCGACACCCCCCATTTAGTACAGTCCTAACACCCCCCAGTTCCTGTGATTACCATGACAAAATGACAGAATTACCTGAATAAACCTACGCAATGCAAGCGAATAAATACCAATACATAAACTCATGTCTGCCATAGTGCTGAAAGCGCTGACGGAATTCCGTCTACTGCGATGATGACATAACACCTTCTCTACATTCATCGCTACTTGTGCTCCCTACGTAACCAACTTCGCTGCCTAGACCCTATATTATTCACCTAACATTACCTAGTACTATTTAGGACTTACGACTAACCTTAGCCCTTTAGCCTCATAACCCTAACGCACCCCCGATTCCTTAAGTTTCCGAAAATCCTAACAAAATGTAATTTTACGTACCTAGTTTATTAAGACTATTATTACCGCGTGAATTTAATCTAGTAGACCTGTAATTTAACCTAGTAAACCTGTATTTTAACCTAGTAAACCTGTAATTTAACCTAGTAAAACCTGTAATGCATCAATTCAATCCATCCACAACTGATCTCTTGAACCCCTCATTTGTTTACACGGAAACATATTGTGGACCGAAGTCCACATTAAGATATACATAAATACATAATAATATACACAAATACACAATATAATATACGTTATACATAGATATATACAGATCCTGGGAATCAGGCAACCATATTGTGACGATCCCAACCCGCCCTAAAAAGCTACGCACCTCTACACCCCCAAAAAGACTCTACGAAAAGCCTACGCAACCCTGAAGGGGTGAATACCCACAAAAAAGCTACGGAGAGACCTACCTAAATACTTACGGAAAGCACCAACTCTGGAACCCCTACGTGAAAGCTAGATAAACCTACAAAATTATTAAGCTTAAAAGATACTTACCAAAGCTCTTACTAACTTCCTTACAATTAAAGCTATGTGTACCTACTCAATTGACTTTATACTACTATGTAAAATATTAAGCTAATTGAAATAAAGTAAATTGGAACTAATATTAAATCATAATTAAAGCAAAATTAAGGATAATAGAATATTAAATTACTAGAAATTAATAAGGCCAAAATGTGATCGTCTAACCCTACGTTGTTATTTCCTAATGTAGTAACACACAGAATCTTCAAGGGTTCAGCGGAGATCAGGTAGATGAATATAAATTAAAGCATAACAGGTTTATAACGAAAAGAAAATATTTATTGCGATAACCTAACATACAAAACTACTAGACTTATTACTAGCACGATTAATAAAACTTACGCTAGTTATCTTAAATCTAAATGAGCGTACTGACAACTATTAAGAAGTTACTTAAGTTCGAAATAACGTCCCTATATAGAAGTATAAAAGGTTATTAATTAAAATGAGAATTAAATTAGATTATTTACAGATAAACGAATTGGAAATTGAAGTTAATTAGCTACCTACCTTCTGACATACTTATTGACCATACCCAAGGCCTGAATACAATACTAAAACGCAACAATATACCTACAGAACTACCGTGACTATGAGTTAACCCTATGAAATCTTTAAATCAAAAGAACTTATACATTTTATATTGAAATAGAAGATAAATAATTAGAATCGAGAGAGGTTCTTACAACTAATATTAATACCGTAACGGAGTTTTCCTGCAACAGAAAAATAGGTTAATATCGACTTCAAGATAATATTTACACAAAAGAAAGGGAACTACATAAAGAAATAGATTTACGTAGGTACTGGAAGACAATACAATTTATTGGTTTGGAACTCTGGATGGAAGTAAAGAATATTACTCTGGCATCGGAATCTCTGTAAAAAACTACTGTTAGACGTGAGAACATTTCCTGTAAGAGATTAACCTCTAAAAAAAAATGTTTTCACCGCCCCTGGCTCCAACACCACGCCAAGAGGGGATAGACTCCAACCAGAATGCGAGTCTCCTCAGGAGAGGAATGATGGAGAGGAATCTGATGTCAAAAGTTGCTATTTCGCAAAACTAATAATCTTTCAGTCCCTCTCATTGAATTTCTTAATATTACTAGATTCATTCTAGTGGTTTCTGGGGTGCCCAGTTACTGATAGAAGTATTTGCACATTGTGCGTACAAAGGTAGGTTCAATACCTTGTACAACTGAAAAGGTAGGTTCAATACCTTGTAACTGGAAAGGTAGGTTCAATACCTTTCCACAACTGAAAGGGTAGGTTCAATACCCTTCCACAAAATAAAAGGTAGGTTCAATACCTTTTATATTTCCTGTAGGAATAAAATAAGAATAGAATGAATTTTAGTAACGGTAAGAATAAGACAGACCGAAGTGATTGTGCATAAATAAACCATAAGTTACATTTAATAAGCATTTGTATGCTTTCAGAAAGGAGTTGGTAGGAAGTTCAGAAAGATGGGAGAATGATTAGTAGGAGGATTATTGAAGGGAATAGATTTAAACTAAAGCCCAGCAGCTTGCCGTACTAGTGGGTTGAATCCACATCCTCATTACCAAAATAACCCTGGCCTAAATGAGTTTGGTGAATGAAGGTTGAAGGTTGAATAAGCTGTGTATCACCTCACCGGCTATCACCGAATGTCAGTCTCAACCCATACTACGTCTGGTATTGTAACCCATTAAACTCCGCGATGCCACCATAGACCATTAATACCAGGGGTCGTGAGTCCCAGTATAGTTGGTCTAATAAGGCTCATATTGGCACTTTTCTCACTGCTGTGTGTGTATCCCTATCGGTGTATAGTGTAGGGAAAATTTGCGAGCTGCGTGTAGAGTATAGAGATAGTCCCAGAATACCGCATTCCCTAGACTATCTCCTGTTCACATTATTAGCATCGGTTAGCAACGATACCATGGAGTTACAAACGGGCAGGCTGTGGACCCGCTGGTTAAATAACTCTATGTCCAAACTAACTTCCACCGATAATGCTTCGAAAGCGTGTATGAGAGGGAGCGCCAATATGTAGAGAAATAATATTTACTTAGGTAATTTTACAACACCAACTGCATAGATTTTAACCAACACCGGCCAAGCGATGTTCTACACAGCCAATTCGGTGTGCAGTGTGGGGAAAATTTGATAGCTGCGGGTATAGTGTAACTGCGTGCTCCAATAAAACCACCAGCAAGTCACATCGTTTAGAATAGCTTACCCGTGATAATATCAGAGAATATGTCTCAATCAACCCAGAGTTACGTTAGCATGAATCAGGGTTCGAACCCGATGATTATTAACTTTAGGCCAATATAGTGCTAGGCCACAATTCAATCTATGTTTGGGGTAGGTTCGCTTTGCGTCCCGCCACCCTTAATATTACGCCTTAATTGCCTAAGCGGTTTGAATACACAAGTATACAACAATAAACACAATACAAGAAAATATATGAATAAACTCATCAACAGTCAAATGTCAGTCAAGGAATATTATAGAATAGGCACATAATAAATACACACACAAGAGAAATACCAGATGAAAGAAGTGTACTTACTATTCAAGAAGTGAAATAATTAAATCAACTATCCGTTCATAGGGTTGCCAACACATTTCGCATAAGCATGATAGTCAAACAGTGCAAATCTCTAGGTCGGCCTTAGGGTTAGTTGACACTTATCTTATTAAAATAATTTGTTAACACTGTGCCTGCCAACAAGAGTTGCTCCGGTTCACTACTCGCATCCATGAGTCTGTTTTAGTTCATTCTTTCGTCCAAGAAGGTCGCCGCGACCCGTAGACAGTTAAGGGGGTAGAGGAATCTTACGCTAATGTTTGGCACCAGGCCACCTGCTTCCTTCAGACTAGAGAATGAATAAAACTCACACATCAATACGTATGTTCTTTCCCTACAAAATACGCTTAGATCGCTCGCATCCCTGAGTCTGTCTTAGTTCATTATTTCGTCCAAGGAGGTCGCCGCGACCCGTAGACAGTTAAGGGGGTAGAGGAATCTTACGCTAATGTTTGGCACCAGGCCACCTGCTTCCTCCAGACTCGACAAAGAACGTAAGACTCACTCATCAATACGTATGTTCTCTTACAAACTACTCTCCATGGGCGACACATACAGCATGTGGTGTGGCGTCTCTGTACGAAAAAGACCTCGATGGATCTTGTGTAATTGGATTTTGAGTAATTGATTGTGTGCTGTTATGAATGGTGGTCCGAACCATTTACGTCTTGTAAGCGGTCCTCTTAGAGGTCCCAAGTTATAAAGGTTCAGACATATAGTGATATTGATTTCGTGTATGACGGGTCTCTCATGTCGAGATGAAGCTACTAAGAAAATATGCTATGACAACCCTAAGTACGAATCTCAATTACCCACAAAACAGTGATAAAAATAATGAAACATTAAAATGTACACACAAAGCAAGACAATAGTAGCACTTACCCAACACGGAGAATAGCTGTAATAAAATATGATTAGTAACAAATATTTAAACCTTACTCACGTCCGCTCAGCCGTAGGGGAATTAATGCTACGGAATGAATAATAAAGATTAAATGATATAATAAATACGTACACAAATAATAAAGACTTTTCTTCACTTGAAATCGCTGGGATTTCAAGCGGTTGGAACAAGGGAATGTATAGGAATTAGGTTTACCCGACACTCTCACTCAGACTCAAGCAAGATTGTTATAATACTAACACAGGATAAAGGGGTCTTGTCCTGTATCGGGCTGGTTGGTTTAGGAGGAATTGTGGTCAGGAAAAAGGGTATAAGGTAGTGGAAATAGGAAGAGTTTGACCTAAGGGGCCCTACGGGGGAATATAATAAATAAATAGAATACACAAATTAAACTTCAGTAGAAAGAAGTTTAAAATTAAGAGAAACTACTACTGCACAACAAATTGCGCGCCAAACTAAGCTAAGATCGCACGTACGTCCAGCAGCGGTTCCGCGATCCAAAGAAGAAGCCCTCTGCCACGCTCGGTCAAGTCTATTTAAGCAGGCGCTGCTTCCCCTCCTCTCTTCACCTCTCATCCCTTCCTTTTCGGCGTCGGTCTGTCGCACCAGCCACCTGTGCGAAGTGGCGTGACTTTCTGAAATAGTTCCTAATTAGACGTAACTAACATTAAATGCTACGCTACTATAGGCCTTGGGTATAGTAAATCAAAGTCCATAAAAATCCTATGAAAATTGAATGAAAATCATACGATCGACCACTGGCGCCTGCCTGTCGCATGAACACCTGTGTCGTCGTGGCGTGATCTCTATGTAAAACCCGCTCCTAATTAGGCTTAATTCACTTATCGGCAACTAGGTTTTATTCCTACTACACTAAAGTCGAAACTCGTTGTATTGACTTCCTATTGAAATACATGTGGTAGGTTTTATACTACAGGGTGATTTATTCCCTAATAAAATCTCAGAATTAAATGAATAACATTTAAATAACTCCTACCTAATAATCTAAAATAATAAATTTTACCTATATGGAACATTCCATTATAAAAACTGAACGGCGGGAAATCCTACCTAGGTACATGTAAGAATGCAAAACCGAAGAAAATTCAGTAGCTTTTCAGTAGACAAGGTGGAAATATGAAAGCTTTAATGTTGTGAAAGAAAAAGAAAATTAAATGAAGCATTTTCCATTGTAATTCCGGTATGACCGGTACACAGTGCTATTGCATTGGTGTAGCGGCGTCTCTGTTTGGCGCGCCATGACATGGTATAATTTCATCGTTTTGAGAACGTTAATAGGGGGGCTGGACCACGATATGAGTCATCATTGATGGATGACAGAATGGTCACGTAATCTCCACAACACTGTGACAATAACGAAAACAAAGTGTGCTGGGTAGAGGCCAAGCTCCTATAGACGGAAAGTAATTAGATGTCTCTTCACTGCGACAATCTATTTTCATTGTCTTCGGGGCAATATTGTTGAAAACTTGAAGATTTCAGGGCCCTAGTGAAACTACTTTAGGGCCCCGCGGTTTAAGGTCCTCAAAATTTTCGTCATTTGAGGACCTTAAATCACACACTTGCTTTCATCAACTAGAAAAGTGTTTCTGATCTTCAAACGGCTGAATATATATTCTATAACTAAACCCAAAAAATCAAAATATATTCATCCGCTGGAGATCTACTATGTGACATAACATCCCTCTTTTTGCGATGTTAAAATAGGTAGGTAACGTAGCGACGTCCATCCTATTTCCTACTAATAATGCACGCGGAAGTTTGTATGGATGGATGGATGTTTGTTACTCTTTCACACAAAAACTACTGAATATTTAATGAAACTTTACAATAATAAAGCTCATACAGCAGAATAACACATCGACTATAATTTATAATCCTGCGCAGATAAAGTCGCGGGGAATATAAAATAAAATGAAAAAATATTATAATACAAAAATCAGCTTTTAATGTCTGTGTTCCTATTTCTCAACTCTACAAGGGTCCAATTCTACGTTGGCCATTTGCACTTAAACTAAATATTAGACGACTCATGTCTTCTATTTGACATACCTAGCTAAAAAGCCTACCTACATAACAGTAAATACGAGTAGCAATAATTTCGGGTCCACATTTCCCAAATCCGTCCCCAATTCAAGAGATCTCTTTCTGAGAGTCGTTTATCGTCGGAAAAATAAGGAATAGCCCGTCGGCGAGTCATATTCATAATGTCTGGGAAATAATTAGTTTTCATTATTCAGACGTCTGGCGCGCTTGTCTCCTCGGACAACGAACCAAAAGCAAACATCCATAAATTTTTCCTTCGAGAAAGACCTTGTTATTTTTCCGGAAGAAATTGAATATGATTCTTTATGAAATGGAGCGACGGATAGAAGTTATGGCAGGCTGGTAATATAGGGTGGAAAACAGAAGCAGGGGATAATATTTTTAGACGAAAGAAGAGTTTAGAATTAAAACTATAGTGAGCCATTACTACAAATTATTATATATAATAAAGGGATATCACTCACTCATATTGTTGAAGTCGGCAATTAGACCGACAGTTTCGACCGATTTCGACGGTCTTTTTGTAGGTGAGCGCGCCACGCCCGCGTCGCCGTTGACGTTTCTTCGCGCGATCAGCGCCCTCTGTGCGCGCTCCGACATAACTTGGCCCGCCGCCGACGACGGTGCGTTCGATGGCTGTAGCTGGATTCGTTGATCGATCTCACTTGTCGGGGAGTTACCGCCACTCACATTAGGTCCTGTCACGCAGTATGTACTCACTGCGTCTACTTCGCATTCACTCACGAAAGAAGATGTTCTGTTGATGATTTTCGAGTAAGTAGGTATATAATTGTGTGGACCAGACAACCATGGGATCAGGTCACATGCAGTGGAGAGGTATATGCCCAGGAATGGACTGCAATATGCTGAGGAAGAGAAGAAGGTGTATAATAAACTTTATTCATATAGGTAACAATCATGGTATAAGCCAAGATCTTCGCTTGAATTCGCCATTCAAAATCGGTGGTTTACCAACTGTCAAATTAATCTACAGTTTAGCAGTTTATATTTACGAAGAATATACCTATTACAGTGCGCGAGGCGTAAGCTCAGGTTTGCATTTGTGTGAGTGCACACAGATAGTGTATAGTGATATTCGGCCTGAGGCGCGACGCGTCCAATACAAACGCAACAAAATACACCCTGCCGCGCACGCACCGCACTTCCCCTCTTGTACCGCTATCACTCACACAAATGTAAACCTGCCCCCTTACCTTGAAGTCTTATAGCAGTATTACTTTCATAATACTTTGTTACTGCGTACAATGAGTGGAGGCACGGAGCTCAAGTTAATTTGGACCGGTCGCGCGTATGCGCCGAATAACGAGTGAGCTTCTGCCCGCCAGTCGTTCCCCAGCTAGCCATCCCTTTAGGCGTGTTACTACCTTTGGTCGTGTTACTACCATTGGTTGTCGTACACATTTTGATAGACTGACATTTCTGCATTTGTAAAAGATTAAAGTAATAAACAGACAGTGAATTAACAATAAGACTTTTTGTTAGTACACCATCCACACCACCCTCGAAACCACGGGAACACGGTAGCAACCCCACAACGACCTTAATGAGCTTATTTTAAGGTCGTCATTATACGAAGTAACAAAGTATTATGGAAGTAATACTGCTATAAGACTTCAAGGTAAGGGGGCAGAGCTTACGCCTCGCGCACTGTACTTATTGCTTATTGATGCTGTCGACTGTATAAAAAGCGTTTTATTATCCAACCCTGCGACTGACGAAGTGAAATAACTCGAGACATTTTTCTCTGCCACTAATTAACCGAAAGCGCTCGAAATAATATCGCATGAGATATCGCCCACTCGAATCGGGACCTAATGGCGTGTAAAATTAATGCCCTACCAGTTTATGACAGTTTTCTATTAACGGGGAAATTAATAATCGTTATTCGACTCACTTCATTCATTTCTTTTGGACTATTGTGAAACTGCGGTAGTGGTGGAGGTTACGACGATCGGGTCTTTTCACCCCTTACCTTGGGGGAGAAGTGCGGGCCTTGAGATATACCCTCTCTACCCGGGCATGAACTCACCGGATGTTGATCCGACGGTGAGATTGTACCCGCCTGCGATGCGGGATTTGGGAGTTGGGGAATTATGCAGGTCGGTACGTCCGTTTGGTGCACAGCTCAAACCTGCCGCTTAAGGCAACGGGGAGCGCAGCAACTCCCTCTGGAGGCGGTGGCCTTCCGGAGGGCGCGCGTGCAGGGGTGCGAGGTTGCGTAAATGAGCGTGCCTGCTGTTGTCGGCGCGGTCGAATAGTGATCGCGTCAACCTCAGCACGAACGCTTCGATCGACTCAACCCGCACATCGCGAGCGATGACGTCGTTACAAACGTACCGACCTGCACCGGTACAAATACGTAGGGCAATGTTCTGCTGCGCCTGCAGCTTGGCCCTCTGCCTCGTGGGGCAAAGCGAGTACCAAGCTGGGGCAGCGTAAGTGAGGCGAGAGCGGATATACATCTTGTAAATCCTCAGTGGTGTGGTGTGGTGGTGAAGGTAGACATGGATACAGCGGCCTAAGTAGATTCATAAGACTGTATGTGGGGCCCATCGTAGGGATGCCCGGTTCGAATCGATCTTTTGAAAGATCGATCTTATTGAATACGATTTTAGATTTTTGAATCGATTCATGTGAATGCGATCTCGGCTCAGATCGAATCGCATACCTAGAAGATCGGATGAAAAATCCGATTATGACGATTCAAACGATGTTTGAAATAATAACGGATGACGAATGGTCGTTTGTGAGCAATGAAGGAAAATTATCTCTAGGTCCATTGGAGAAAGTATATTTTGTATGGGGACAGCCGCATCTTGTTGTCCCTTTCACTCTCATACGTCAGAAAAAGACGTCTGGTTTTATATATTCGTTTTTTATTACTTCCATTACTCCTCCTTTTTTTTGAAGTCGGTTAAAAATTTAAATAATTGTTAAAAGTGTGCGGCAGGGACGCGAAAAAAATTCATTCAAGAGCGGTGTTTGAGTTATAGAATCGGCTAACTCCATCAGCTGTTCCTTCATATTACGAGCACACCTTTATTGATCTCTGAATTTATTCTTTTCAATATTACCTACATTTAGTTACACAAACTAGTAACGAAACGTAGTTCAATTTCATTCATCATACTCATAATTTTCATAAAATGTAAGAGGGAAATTGAGTTGCTACTGCAAAGTCCAGGCGTTGAGTGAAAATTTAATTTTTGGCTGGCAATCCTGATTTTGAACTAAAGTGCAGCGTCCCTATCATTGGTGGAAATTTGCATGAATAATTCCTGGGAGACCATACTTGTGTTATGGCTCTTACAGACGGGGATAGTTACTCGAGCGATGAACGTTTTATTATACCTACCTACATGTATTTCTGGGTTATTTAGATACTATTTATTTTTCTTCAAATTAAACCATTTATTTTATAATTACAGCCAGCGGATTTTTAAATACTAAAATGGCAATTTTTGTACGGAAATGTTTCATTAGAATTTCGACACAGAGATGGGGTACGTATTCGAAAAAATATTACTTATACTTAACCAGTGATATATTAAGATTGTAAAAAATCTTTACACTAGTATATACTTTACAACTACATAGTATTTACCTACTCTAAATATTTTTCCTTTTTATTATTAATAGATAATTATTTCTATACGTACAACTGTTTATAAAAATGGTGTTGGCGACGCGATCACTATGGTCCTCTGCGTAGGACCACGGAGGGGTGAGGTACGAGGCGGCGGGGGATCTATCGCCTTTTTAAAATAGCAAACATTTTGCAATTAGCAAATCAGTCGCATCGCGAGCTGCATTCCACGCCGGACGCGCGTCACCCCTCCGTTCAGTTTACGTTAATTTAACCTATTTCGAAATAAAGTATCGTGTTTTCCAATTTCCATATTTAATTTCGATCCACTTCCTACAAATGGCATATTATATAAAAAATAATATAAATTATATAAATCTGAATATTCAAATATTATTTATATTCGTGATTAAAATAATTTTAAAGTATTAGTAGATTTTCGGTGGGCGTCTCATGGCCTGTAGTGGGTCAGTTGGTAAGAGCGTGTCACGGAATGCCAAGGTTCAAGTCCTGCCCACGGCAAGTTTTTCATCGTGTTCTAATTTTAAAGTAATTTAAAAATTCAATAAAATAGTTATTGAGAAAGTCTTAACTTTAATAATGACGAATAAACGATACCGACTAGACTAGTAACGCTAGCATTGTATTGTCATCAAATCTAAATCGAACTCGATGCAAGCCGCTATGTGAGAGGAACCAGCAGATGAATAGAATAGAATAGAACAGAAAACATTTATTTGACACACACACAGAGGTACTAGGTATTTCTCAAAATCCCCACTCACTACTGTCCGAGTGTGAGCGTACCCTTAGCTCGGACAATTCCATTTTCGCCAGCAATTCCCACAAATTGTATCCCCCAAAGTGGACTGATGATAGGGATGGGGAGGGTGTGATTGCGGATCTTTTTGGAATCGCACGTTACGGCGCCGAGCCATTTACTTAATTGCGCTCAGTCCATTTTCACTTCATTTTGTTCGCATAATCGGGTTTTATTTGGATTGAGGTTAATGTTTTAGGTAACATTTGGCGATTTGAAAACTTCCAGCTTTTTTATTTGAGTCAGTTGTAGTAATTTTTGCTCGATTCTTAGGGCCGGCGTACAACGTCACGGCGCGGCGCCGTGCCGTCGCATGGCTTGGCGTGTCACGGCGTCTGCCGGCGCACGATGTCGGCCGGCGCCGGTCACAGTCGGACATCATTCGTGCCGGCGGACGGCGCCGTCCACTGGCGCGGTACACGGCGTCATCCGCCGGCGCCGTTTTATTGTACGCTAGCCCTTAGGCCCGTATTAATAAATCACTCTCAGCTCAAAAGTCAATCTCGACCTCGGAATTACACGGAATGTACTATTGTATACCGCAGCCCAAATCAAGTGTCTTATTCTGTAAACAAATATGTTCGTCTAATTACCTGTTGTGATGTAACCCTGAAGGAACTGATTGATCGAACCTGTTCATCATTGTGAAAATAAAGTTACTTAAAAACTAAATTTTTCTCGAATATGAGCTATGAAGAATCCGGTAGAGGGCACCCAGATTAATAGGTATGCCACCTAACTCCAAGCTCGATTTTTTGAGGGTTGATACCTTTATGCATAACCCCATCCATATATAATGTTAATAGGTTTTTTATATATAATTTTTTTTGTACACTTGTAGGTTGTTAGTTTAAATAGTTTAGTTTTAATATTTTTTTCGACATATAATATGTAGGGAAAATAAAGTGATCCCATCTAATAATGTGAAAATAACTGTCCAATAATCATAGAACAGCTTAAAATGTTAGTAGGGTAGGGTAGTTTTTGTTTACAAAATAAGACACTTGATTTGGGCTACGGTATACGTTTCTTGCGATAATAGCCCATGCTTTGCTTACTCGCCGACGGCCTATAGCTGAGCTACAAAACTATACTGGCCACTCGCTGCTCGCCCTCTCGTTTTATAGTTGATAGCTCTACTCGCTACTCGCTCATCGCCGGCGGTGGAACCACTGCCTAATACCTGCAAATCCAGCGCATACTGATAGATACTGGATACCTAGAAGCGATAGTTCCACTCACAAGTTGTGTAGCTGTCAGCAACATTCGAGCGTTGAAGCCAAGAATAGAGAGGTGAATCAATAACGATCCACTGAGGTATCCAAAATAACGTATCAGGCTTCTATAACTGTTACCACTGTCTGAAGTTACTTTGTAAAGTTAATTATTTAGGAATTGAGCTAATCGTATCCATCAAGGCGCGTATTCATAAACGTGATTTAAAGTTATTCATAAACGTGATTTAAAGTTACGCGACCGTTAGGCCCCATGTCCCTTTCTATCTTAAGGCTTCGTATGCGCGTATTTTCAGTAAGGATACGGCACTAACTACTAAAATTAAACGTCTGAAAAAAATATATAGCAATCTTAGGGCGTCTATTTAGAGACTGATGAATACCGATAAATGATTGGACAAACTTCGCTCGATAGAAAAAAATCGAAAACATCCATGTCTTTTAAAATGCTTTTGACAAATGAAGTGTGAAAGGGATTTAGGGAAATGAGGTTTAACTAGATAAGATAAGATAAATATTCTTTATTGCAAAAAGAAAAGAATTACACAAAAGAAATAGGCTAATATCGTTAATATTACAATTGGCGGTCTTATCGCTCAAAGCGATCTCTTCCAGACAACCTTTGGGTAGAGAATTCAGCGTATGAATAGGTAGCTTGTTGAGCAATAATAAATATATATCACTAACGGTACTTACATTAAGTACCTATCTACATTAACTAGGTTTATGAATAACAGCATTTTATCGAAATTTAATAGATAACGAGTGGTCAAAGTATTTATTGTAGCTCTTTTGGCCCCATGATGCTTCTAGCGACGAATATTTAATAATCTGAAATCAAGAATTACGGTTACGGTAAAAATATTGACACAGAATTGAAGAGGTTTCAAAAAATAATCGAATATATTGGAGCGAATATGAGACTTCCAACTTCAGTTACGCTTAGAGCATCTCTATTTCAAAATCGCTTGGTTTCCACGGTTTTCACAGCAAAATAGAATGTAATAAATGCGGGGGCAGAATAAGGATGAAATCCATCGCGATCGTAGAGGCGCTGAAGGCTGACACCACAGGGTCGGATTCAGGGGTTTGGACTAGGGCCACAGTTTTGTCCCTAAAATTAAAATCAATATGGCGCTCTTCTTCGCATACACGGGGTGTAACAGGAAAGGTATGGAATTTGAATGTAGCGTTCTCCGTATCAGTAACTGAAAAACTTTTGTTCTATGACTATTTATCAAAATTCATAATTCTTTTATTTGGTAACATAATTATGAGTTATAGTATAGATTATAATCTAGGTACTGAAACAAGCAAACGATGAAAAAAAGATGTAAGACTTATTAATATAACATTATGATAAAATTATTACAAGTGGTAATGTATCGATACAGGATCCGTCTGGTGGGTTGGTATTGCTGTGGTTCAGCGTAAAAGGTAAGTGAGCCAGTGTAATTTCAGGATTATGAAGCGTCACATTGGAATTCTTATTGCGGCAACGACATCGACAAATCCGATATGAACCAAAGACAATGGTAACCACTACTTTCAGGTGACCCGACAGTTTAATAATAAAAAATCCAAGTGAGCTAAGTTGCTCATTTAGATATTTGTACCCCACGGAGTCGAAGATCATACTAGCAATAGGCTCTGGGTTGAATGATATTGCAATTGAACAGTGGGGTAACCGCGACTTCCAATCGCTTTCAATTTGACACATGGACGCTATACATTGCTGCTATGTTTTTGCAAGTTTTAACAAACGACAACGAAACGCAGCAATGTATATCGTTCAAGTGTCAAAACGAAAACGATAACCATAACGATTGAAGTCGCGGTCACCCTGAGGCAATATTTCAAGGTAATTAAATATCCGAGGCCACACAACCGTTCCTAGCTGCGCGTCTGTCGCGTGAAAAGCAGATTCAATATTGGCGCGTTCTCGATTCGGTCCAAATCAAACGTGACAGGAATGCGGCCGGTATTTCAGTTTGCCCTGCGGTTTCTGGCAAAGGTTGCACACATTATACAATATCTACACCCGCAAGATTCAGCAATATTCGTCTGAAATCGGTGTACGTGTGGAATTAACTTGCGTGACTTCGATTTACAGTAAAACATTTAGAAATGGATTTTATATTTTGATCTACAATCGTATCCGTCCACTGCTGGACGTAGGCCTTCTCGCAATCCTTCCATTGTCTTCTATTTGTGGCCGTACGCATCCATTTCTTCCCACATGTGCGAGAGATGTCGTCAGACCATCTCATCGGTGGTCTTCCCACGCTGCGATGTCCCGTGCGTGGCCTCCAAACTGTAACTTTGTACGTCTTGATCTACAATGTTGTGCTACAATGAAGGGTTTTCAAAGTGACAGTTCTAAGGAAAAAAAACAAGCTTTTTAAGTTGATAATAGATGGCGTTGCACCGAAGTGCGATATCATCGTAATAAAACACAGCATCAAGAAAAATTTCAATATCAGCGGTATAATTTATTATTAAGTATTGGTTTGTGTAATTTAAACAATACCGTACAAATAGGTATGAAATACGAAAAGCCCAAGTTACAAGCAACAACGCATTTAATGTTGATATCAGACGAGTCAGTACCATCTACCGGGGCCATGGGTACTTTCTTTCTTTTTTAAATGTAACCTTGTAAACCCGTCATTAAGGTCGGGTCAAATAGGGGTTGGCGGTGTTTGGGATGCTGGATTTCCGTAAGAGACTCAGATTCTATAAGTATTCTTCGGGATTTTTTTTTATTTTACGTACTTTTGCCGATTGCTGTGAAAACGGTGAAGGAAAACTTTGTTAGGCGACCTAGCCTAAGAGCAATTTTTTAAAAGAAAAATAAAATAAAATTTGAGACTAGCTATTTTTTCTGCGCATATATGGACATTTCGACATACTACATTTCGCGCTTCAAAAATCCAAACTTGCATAGCTTATTCCGGTGTGTTAAAATTTGGGCTACGTGGTGGGTCCTCCGTCCTCTGTCGATGCCTGATGGTGATAGCTCTCGGTACCCTTTCATCTGGTACACATTATCTGAATGATGAGGGGGTGGGTGCGGGGGCGGGCGCCACAATCCACAAACGAGCACTAATTACTTCAATAACACTACCTACGTATGATCACGAATGTGCATTCGGAAAACGTCGAACGTGTCGTGTGTACAGTCAGCTTCATATACATCTGCACACATGTGTTGATCCACCAGAGAGCAGACGACGACGGCAGAGAATCCGGTGGAGTTAATATTATAATTTATTTACACAGAAGGCATGCAACCGACTAAGCTACTCGTCGTACTCCACTTACAGAACGAAACATTATCTTCATCTTATTAAATGTAGAAAATTTTCGGGACTACCAGGATTAAAACCAGAAACCTCCTCATTCCATGGCATCCTTCTCCATGAGATTCTCTACGCATTATTGCCAATGACATATCACAACACGTGCATTTACAAAACACACTTTTGTTAAGTCAGATGACATTGAAAGGAGGCGCTGTTCGCAACGAAAGTTGACGTTTTATGAGATGGTTAGCGTTAGTTCCGATTTTTGCCACGTCCCGGTCTGTATGTGTCGCTGAGTGTACCGCGGGTGCCTAATGATTCCTTAATTGAACCGCTCATTGCCATTGCCGCGTCTAATTGCCGCGGCAATTACACCCGCCCTGCAAGGACGGAGTCAGGGAAGGGCGCATGGATTCCTACCTTCCCCCACGAGAAACTAATAGCCTGGAAAAATTATTGATACAACAATACACAATAAAAGGAAGCGTAGGGTCCCTACAAAAAACACTAGCCTTGAAGAAGTATTGCTACAACAAGCCCCAATAAACTTTACAACGAAAACTTTGGTTAAAGAAATACAAAAAGTGAACGAGCGGTCCTCCTTTCCGTGGTAATTGAGTCATACCTACTTTATTTATCCACCACAATTAAACACTTTGTATGGGAAATCAAATTAGACTACTAATTTCAAGCACAATTAATACAGCTAACAGCAGATAAAGTGTAATACTTTGGGCTTTGGACCGTTCTTATTATCTGCGTCAAAAGAGTTGAATTCGTACTGCAAGTGTTACCATTGACCTGCTGTTGTCCGCAGTTTACAATAAACGCCTTGAAACTGTCACACTAACTTTTCAAAGCCAGTCTTCATCCCATCACAAAAGAAACAATTACTTAAGACGTTTCTACATAGACATTCCCTTTACCTTTATGGGAAAAAATCATCATCATTATCCATCTGTTATCTATCAGCTATTCAAACAGGGGGCGCCAATTACTACTAGGTATTACTTAATCCGTCTCTGTGTCTCATTTCACATGCACGGCATTGCCGACAGCAGGGTACCCCACATGGATGATGAATATCACTATTGTGGGCAGAAAAAAGGAGTAATTATATCAGTTTAGTTTAGCATGATGTATGCCGTAATAACCGTTAGGTTAGACACAATTGTTTTTATGAGATTTTGATGTTTTAAAATACTTGACGATTATCGGGACACTGACGAGTACATGTACTTACCCCGGTGCCAGACATATGCGCAAAACTTTGCAAACATGCTCAAATTCGATGGCGGCTTTTTCTGCATGGGGTTGCAGACCTGGCGGTAACCCGCGACTTCAATCGTTATGGTTATCGTTTTTGAGACTTGAACGATATACATTGCTGCGTTTCGTTGTCGTTTGTTAAAACTTGCAAAAACATAGCAGCAATGTATAGCGTCCATATGTTAAATTAAAAGCGATAACGATTGGAATATAAGGGTTCCTGTTTTCGTATTGAGGTTTGGAACCCTAAAAATGAGGTCCGTGTGAATTACACTACATATTTCAGGCGTATTATTATTGTGGTTTGGTTACGTGTGAATCAACCCTATATCTGAGGACTTGTGGGGCTATTACGGTTCTCAAATCGATCAAATCATACCATGTCATAGCGGCCGTGAAAGGGACAGTGCTATTGCATTGGTGTAGCGGCGTCTCTGTTTGGCCATGACATGGTATAATTTCATCGTTTTGAGAACGGTAATAGGCTGATCTGAGGCCTAAATAGAGTTTAAAACAAATCTTCTCTTAGCCCTATTTCAAATTCTCCGGAATATATGCCAGTACACGTGTTTCCCACGCGAGAGACAACTTTATAGACACCATCATCTCTTTTTCATTATATTTTATGTAGCTCTGTGCCACGCACAAAACACAATTCCATTTCTTCGAGCAACTACGTCATCGTTTTTTTGTCTCTCTCTATATTTATACAACGGACTGCCTGTCTGTGTCTGCCCTTTAGTTAGATACTAAACTTACCTTAAATTGTTTCGACACATTTCTACATAAAAGTTTTGTTCTATTCTATTTTTATTTTAATGGATTCTACTCTTATTCTAATTTAATTGTTCTGGTGTACAGTCTGTGGGTAACCTATTCCATAAAATAAATAAAATTAAACAAGTACTCTTAATCTGTAATTTATTTATTTTGTTAATGGACTCGAAAGTTCGTCATTTGCTAATGTTCAAAATATCATATCGTCTTCTCTTCACCCAGGGGAGTCGCTGTAGCGTTTTCCCCTGGATATCCTCGTCTTCTTGTCTTCATCCAGAGGAGCCGCCGAAGCGTTATCACACTGAAAATTATCAAATAATTTCGCAACCGTCGTTTCCCGCCATTTTCAAGAGAATCACGTCAGGGCAGATTAAGAAAGGCTTTTGAAAATGGCGGACAATTTTTGTTTTATTATCTACTTTATTTTGAGATTAATATCACGTTAAATTAATCAGAAAATGTCGCGAATACGGTGAAGTTATTGGATTATTTATGCAAGATCTGAAGTTTCAAGCTTTTATCAAGAGTTCCCGCTACAAGCTCGGGAGTGAACGTGACTGTCGAGCTGCTCCGTCCAGAGTGATGACGCTACGGCGACTCCTCTGGATGAAGACATGAAGACGCGGCTACCCAGGGTGAAGACGCTACTGCGACTCCCCTGGAGGAAGATAGAAGACTATTGAATATATTGATTTTTCTGTAACATGACATTGGCAAATGACGAACTGTCCATTAATTAAATAAATAAATAAAATCTGCCCTAAAGTGACAGTGATAGCAAATCCATTCCCATTTCTATAATTCATCGCACGGTTGCTATGACAATATTTTTTATGTTATAATGTAAGCAGTGGCGTAATAAGGGTGGCATGACGGGCAAAATGCCAGGGGCCCCGGGCCCGAGAGGCAGAGGGCCACGAACACAAGAAGGAACCCAAAATTGTATTATTTCAAAATTTTATTAGTAAGCTAACTAAAAATGTATCGCGATTTGAACGCATTGAGAAGCATAAGAAAACTTCGCTTTTAGAAATCATGTTTACTTGGAAGGAAGCAAATTGTTTCCAATTTCAGTATCTTGCAACCTGCAACTTTGCTAAATTTAAATGACGCCAATTTATTAGTAAAGGCTTTAGAATTTATTGATTTTTTATAACATTGTTTTTTTTTTCATTGAGGAAGGGCCCCCGTCTAATTTGCCACGGGCCCCCGGCAGTGTAGTTACGCCACTGAATGTAAGCCACCAATGGCGTATAGAAATGAATGGGCTTGCTGCCACTGTCACTTACACAATTAGACCGCAGGATACGCTCCCGAAGAGAGTCACAGTCAAAAGCTCGTATCCTGCAAACAAATCAACAACACAGATAGAGGCCCGATCCAAAGCGATGTAACCGCGAAACTCAAAACGTTGAATCTCCGCGATGTAAGCATAAAAGTAAACGAGCCGGGTTACTCTATTTCGATATCGGCGCCATACATACACCATACAATACGCATTGACATTATAAAAAAGTTAACATTGGAAAAAAACGGATGCGGCATCGCATTTTCACTTGTAGAGCGTCTACTATATATCTAATATAAAATAGGCCTTGAATTCATAAGAAAAAATTTAAATGGAAGGTTAGGCTTGTGGCATACATTAATTCTGCACAGCGTTTAAGTAAATTAAACAATTTTGGTAAAAATAAAATTAAAATATTTACAATAAATTCAACTATCAAAAAAAATATTAATTTGATGTACAGCAAATAATAAGAACTATCCAAAATCCAAAGTGTTACACTTGATGTGCTGTCGACTGTAGGTACATCGTTACTGTGCTTTGAAGTTCTTTATATTTTAAGGTATTTTTCTTTCACTGGAATTTGACCTAATGGTCATTTCTAATGGTTGCTTGTTTCTATCTAATGGTAACCCATTGATCTGCTGTTGACTGTACATCGTTACTGTGCTATGGAGTTCTTCATATTTTAAGGTATTTTTCTTTCACTGGAATTTGACCTAATGGTCATTTCTAATGGTTGTTTGAGGTGGAACTTTTAGACTACATGGCGGTTGGCATCCTACAAGGATCGCCCACCCAGTCCCAATTCAGCTTGGTTGCCTTTTGTGCTACATCGCGTATCAAGTAGCTTAAATTCCAGAATGAATGCTGCGCTTCATGGCGCGTTGGCAAACCTTGAAATTGTATGTGTCATAGCAATTCTCAATTCAAGCACACCTAAGCCGCCTCCACTGAGCACAGTCGCGTGCGCACATCTATGCTTGTACTTTAAGCCCACCGAGCCAATCAGGCCGAATGTTTTCTGCGGCAGTATCGTGCCCCGAGCGGCCCTTATTTCCTGTACAGTTACCGCGGGCCCTACCACTTGTTCTCGGGTACAATTCGCACGAATTGGCGTCGAGAATGAATGGAGAAGGGCGGCGCATTCGCAGGGCGGTCGGCTGCAATAACTCATTTATTCAGATCTTAGGACCACTAGGTACACTTGATCACGTCAATCAACAATATTCTCAACTTGTGTTGGACAATCTATTAGCAAAGAGCAGACCGGTGCATACAGTCAGATTACAATAGATGTTGTATTCACACTACCTGATTTTTCAAAGATTATTGGCGAAAAATAGTACAAAAATTTAGATCGCGGAGACTTTGACTAGATTGGAGCGGCTAAGAAAGACCTTACAGTTAATCCCTCAAGCTGCATTCTGGATGACGTTTTTTTGCAGCTTAGCCAAAAATGGTGGCGAAATTGGACGTCGTAAGATTGAAATCATACTAATCGTTACCATTAATCTGCTGTCGAGTCTACCTTCACGAACTGCCGCCATTTTGGGTTAACATAGCTGAAATGACAAATCCGTTTGGTCACTAAACCACACGAGAAAAGAAAAAAGATTTCAATTCTCCGAATCTGACGTCTAGGTATATTCTGTAATGTATTTATTTATTTAATTAATGGACTCGACAGTTCGTCATTTGCCAATGTCATGTTACAGAAAATTCAATATATAATAGTCTTCTATCTTCCTCCAGGGGAGTCGGAAAGTTATCGTCGCGAAGTGATTTTAAACTACCCGCAGTTCAAAAAGTCACCGCCGCGTTCGGGCCCACCATCGCAGATTCCGGAGGAGCTCACGGCGGCCGCTTGAAGCTGCCCGGACCCGGCCTCCCACCAGCGGGAATCACCGGGATAAGGGTAGCAGCGAGCAGCTGCACATCGTGAGTCCTCCCGAGGGCCACGCGAAAACGAACGAAGCAAGGAAGTTGTTTTTCTCGCCATGAGAAAAGCTAAGGAAAAGAAGATCGGCAGAGCCGGGCCCCCATTCCACGCCGCCACCGCCGCCGCCGCCGTAAGACAGATGCGCGCCGCCATACCAGCGAGCGCGCACGCTGCACCAACCACACCCGGGGGCGGAGAAGCCTTCTTCGCCCCCCGTGACGCCGCCGCGCTAGCCATGCGCATGTCCCCTGCGCCAAGGGGCCTCGCGCCGGGCGACCCGCGCGCGCACAGCTCGCTGGCCGTAGGCAGGGCGCGCGGGAGCGTGACTGCCTGCGGGACCGGCGAGCCACCCGCAGAGGACTGGGGCAGGGCGTGCGGGAGCACGACTGCCCCCGGGACCAGCGGAATCGACGAGTGGACGCTCGTGGAGACCGGAGGCAGGGCGCGCGGGAGCGTGACTGCCTCCGACACCGCCGGCCAATCACAGATGTCCGCAATCGGGCGCGCACCAATGAGCGCACCGCACGCGCCGTCGCGCAGGATCGCGCCGCACCCGATCGCCCCGCCGCACAACAGTGCGCCGACAGAAACCGCACCGCTGCGCGCCTCACCGCACGCCTCGCCGCGCGCCTCACCGCACGCCTCGGCCCGAAACCCCGCGCTCCCATTGGCTGCGCGACCACGGAACACCACGCCGCCGCCTCCGCCGCCATCTGCATCGCGCGCCCCTACGCGCGACTGCACAAGGCAGAGTGAGACGGCGGCGCAGCCGCGAGACACCGCGCAACAACCGCGCGCCCCAACCGGGCCGCCGCCGTACGCGCGCACTTCGCCGACGCGATCCGCACCGCCGCCCAAACGCCCACCAATGGAGGACACCGCGCAGCAAGCCGCCCGGCATACCACCGGACAGCGCATGCTCGCGCGCTCCGCCTCCATGCCCGACACCCGCACAGCACTGCCACAAGCGGCGTCGTACTCCACTCCGGAGCCACCCACACCTGACGCCGAGATGCTAGACGCACCCACCACCCCGATGGATACGAGCACCCCCGCTGCGACATCTTACGCCGCAGCGGTGGGATCGTCGCCCACGAGGACAAAGAAATCCACCCCGCCCCCCCAGGCGACGGCACCTACGAGGACCAAGGAGCGCTACCCACCACTGGTGGTTGAGCACCTTCCGGACTGGGCGACGCACTTCAAGAGGCTGAAGGAGTCCTTGGGTCACGCCCCGAACGCACGCCCCTTTGGAAGAGGGGTCAAGTTCGTCCCCAAGAGCGACGAGGAGTACCGCGCAATACAGCGGTACCTCACGGCACTTGAGGACGAGCAAGGCCTCTCTTGGTTTTCCTACGCTCTTCCTAAAGAGCGTAGCGTGAAGATCGCCCTCAGAGGACTACCGCCAGACACCAACCCAGAAGACATCGCCGAAGAGCTCACCTCGCTGGGGTACGAGCCGGAGTATGTGCGTCACATCCGAGCACGACAAGGCAGACCTGGATGCATCTTCTTTGCGCAACTAAGGCGCACGGAAAACGCGACGATGGCCAGCCTTCAGGACATCACCGAGCTTCTCTGCATGCCGGGCATACGGATCGAGGCTTGGCGCGGCAAGAGAGGCCCAGCGCAGTGCCACCGCTGCCAACAATTCCGGCACTCCTCCCACCACTGCCACAGGAAACAAGCCTGCGTGCGGTGTGGAGAGGAACATGCCGCCCACGAATGCCCGCGCCCGCTAGAGGAGCCGCCCACCTGCGCCAACTGCGGAGGAGCACACCCGGCCAACCATGTTGCGTGCCCTGTTTTCAAACAGGAGCTGCGCAACAAGAAGGCCGGCACGGTGGCCATCACCGCACCCCCGAACCGCCACAAAGAAGATGCCCAGCGCCCAGTCTCCTTGGTCCCGGAGGTCACCCCGATGCCTCGAGGAGAGACAAACGCCGCCACGACGCTCATGGCTGCTGCAAACGGCCCACAACAGGCCAGGAAAAAGAGGCCAAGGAAGCGGAAGAGAAGGCGGGGAATAAACCCCCCCCTTAGCTACGCTCCAGCCCCGGAGAACCCTGAGTGGTTCGAAGCGCCATACCAGCCTTCGCAACCACCAGTACACACGCAGCCACTTTCCCTGCCAGCGATCGCCGCCCCTTCACAGGGGATGAAGGCGAAGCAACAGGGAAACACCAGCGAAAGGAAGGCAGTAGTCACGGCAGCCATCCAGATCCTGAGCGAGGTGCTCGAAGCCCTGCAGAAGGACCAGGACCCGATGCAGATCATCCTGAGAGGTATCGCCTCGTTACTGTCCACTAATGGGTAGTATACCTCTCAGGACGAGGAGACGGAAATCCGCAGCACTGTGGACAACACATCGTCGGCTGCTGGAGATCGCTCGCTGGGCCTCCCTGAACAGGGTCCCACCCGGCGGGCTTGACGCTCGCGGCCGGCAAGAAGAAACCGGAATACCACCGGTAAACCCGACATCAGTGACCTGCCCGTAGTAGCGGGCAGCGCAAGAAACCACTGAAAGGGGGCTTCGCCCCGAGCAGTATCCCCGCCCCGGAAAGGGGGCGAGACGAAATTCACGTATCCAGGGGAGTCGCAGTAGCGTCTTCACCCTGGGTAGCCGCGTCTTCATCCAGAGGAGACGCCGTAGCGTCATCACTCTGGACGAAGCAGCTCGACAGTCACGTTCACTCCCGAGCTTGTAGCGGGAACTCTTGATAAAAGCTTGAAACCCCAGATCTTGCTCAAATTATCCAACAAAATCACCATACTGTCACTCGCGAACATTTTCTGATTAATTTAACGTGATATTTATCTCAAAATAACCACTGTAGATAATAAAACAAAAATTATCAAATAATTGTGCAACCGTCGTTTCCCGCCATTTTCAAGAGAACCCCACGTCTAGGTATATTCTGTAATGTAAGGGCTAGATCCAACCAGTAGTAGAGGCAGTGGTAGGGTTATTCTAAGAAAACGTCTTCCTTTCAGTAACCCACGTCATCCGAGAAATTGCGCCCTTAACAACGACCCCTCATCTTTGGCAGACGAATAAAACGTTTTGTATCGGGAATTGAATTGCTGGTTTTTTCGAATAGATACGAATATCTCTACAGACTTTTTTGCAAAAGTATCTTAATCTTTTCTGGTATCGGATGCGTGGAATGGATAGTTACATTAGATCAAACAATAACGTAAAAAGAACATCTTTTGTTCTACGTCTTTTCAAATAAAAATAAATGGCTCATTCCCAGAGGTCCATGAATTGTTCCATTTTCCCACCAGATCCATTACAAAATAAAATTATCTTATTATTAATAATATATCATACAAATAGATCAGCTGATCGGGAATAAAATGTATGAAAAGATAATCCTCATATCCACTAGGCAACAATTGCCGCGCAACACGTGACGCTCACCAAGATCGGCAACGTTGCACAACATCGCGCGACGTTGCCAGCTGGCGCGCAACATAACCAATGGTACTAATCCGCAAGTTCCTAATTGTAGTTCGACATGATGAGCAACATATCGCGCGTCAAATGTTGCATGCTGCATACTCGTAGTGACAGAACACGGTTTTATATGGCAAACCGCATTACATTTTATTATTTCATATTTACAAGCACCTTTCCATTTGGAAATCGAACTCTAAATAACTTGCTCTGTATCGCAGTTCCCGTGGCTCGGCAACAATGTCACGAGGTGGAACATCCCAGGAAGTTTAGTCAGTATTACGCCCCTTCATGGCGGCGAGCCCGACATAATCAATACGCTCCCCCGGGCGTGGTGGTACACGTAAACGTGTTATACCTGGGACAAA
Source organism: Tachystola acroxantha (assembly GCA_963506565.1). Taxonomy (NCBI): domain Eukaryota; kingdom Metazoa; phylum Arthropoda; class Insecta; order Lepidoptera; family Oecophoridae; genus Tachystola; species Tachystola acroxantha. The sequence continues at coordinate 13,810,000 of OY735874.1, read as the reverse complement.
AAGGCGCTCTACCGACTATACAGGGTGATTAGAAATTCGATACATTCCTTGAAAGAGGTGATACTAGAGGTGGTTTGCTACAAATTAGGCCCTATTGACGAGGGGTCGAAAATGAGTGGTTTCTGAGTTTCGGTAGTTTTAATTTTATTTGGGAATTTTCTGACTTGAAAAAAATTTATGTTCAAAAAGAGCATTGAAATAATACTTTTCTGAAAGCTGATAAAGTAGAGATTACCTTAAAAAATGCATGCCTAAAATTCCCATTAACTCAAAAAGAAAAAGTCATAAATCACGAGGTTTCAAATATTTTTCCACCCTTCGCTAATAGGGCCTAATTTGTTCCAAACCACCTCTAGTATCACCCCTTTCAAGGAATGTATCGAATTTCCAATCACCCTGTGTAGGACTCTATTGACTCTATAGGAGTAACGAGAACTCCTAATTCGACCAATAAACCCTAGTGATCAAACATGATATTTATTTTCACCCAGAGAACAAACCAAATAGAAAATTTAACTGCATTGTGATACGAGACGCCTATAAAGTGAACTCTAGTATTACCCCCGCCTATTCAAACGGAATAGAGGCGTTAAATATACAAAAGAAACGATATAAAGTGATATACTCTCACAGTTCGAGCCTCGTTTAGGGATGGGACAATCTGGGACCCAGCTACTATTTGGTTTCAATTTTCCAACCAAACCGAGTTATGTCAGACTCACGCTAAAAAACCTACCGTAGCTTTAGGACCATGAAACTTTAAAAGGTTAACATGGTTGCAATGCGTAGATTTTTTTAAAGATAATTTTACGTAGTGGGTATGAAATCCGTCAAAGATGAGCGATGAGCCAAGGATTCACTTCGTAGTTAGTATATACTCTATACGCAGACGGCAGACGGCAATTGCATCTGTCGGCTAGTTGCGCGACACTTGCAGTCGTAGTCGGAGACGGTCTCATACTTACAAATGTAAAGTAATGCCGTCTGCCGTCTGGCTGTTGCTGTATGCCGTCTGCCGGCGTGGATCGGAATCGCGCCTTTACTGTTATTTTAGTAATTAAAAACTTTATATGAGATATGTATAGCATGTCAGCTGGGTCAGTCTAGTTGTTAATAGATAACCTAATCTGATCTAATGTTAGTAGATAACAGTCTTAATACTAGATGGATAAAACAATTTCAGCCGGGGTGCTTAGATCTAAGTCCAACTACTTTACCCGAGTTTGGATGGAATTTGTTATCGTCTGTGTGAATGTATCTGGACCTAATAATAGATAATCTTATTATTATAACATTTATTCAAATAACAATAAAATCCTAAAAATAACTATCTTAAATAATACTAACCTAAAAAAATATAAACTAAACTAAAAACTATATATACAATAGGTCGGTTGAACTATCTGAATGGCTTAGCATTACAGATAGTTCAACCGATCCCCGTTATCTTATTATTTGAATTTCGGGCCACGAATTCGATGTCTTATTTTATTTTAGACCCAATATTTGTGTTATTGCACATCACTAGTATCATTTTTATGTGTTCGCTCGTAAAAATGTTATGGCGCAGGTACAAACGCTGCAGGGTCTCGAACGCCAATAAAATGGCGGTAAATATATAAGGTTTTTATTAGATCATAGCGTCATATTTCGCTACAGTATACACAATAAAAACTGAAGGCAATATTGGAGTACTATTGAATTTTTTGAAGGTTATTTTAGTTCGCCGCGGCTCTCAATCGCTTAGACCACGGCACAGTGACTCCATATTTGTATTTTTATTAATTTTGGACGAATTTTGGCAGAGTAATGAAAATACGCCAACAAAAATCTGATTTTTTTTAAATAAGATCTAGTATTTTGAATATAATTTATTACAGCAAATGCAAAAAATCAAAAACATAAAACATAATGTACAATTTTGATGGCTTTATCGCTAAAAGCTTTTTCTCCCAGTCAACCAACTTTTAAAGAATAATAAAAGCAGCTTTTTAACAAAATATACGTCAATCAATTTATTGCAAACAAATATAATAAAACTAAACTAAACTGCCGCATGGGAGCGACTTGGACGCGGTGTTCTACCTGTGACTGGGAGAGGAAGTCACAGCTGGAATACCGCGTCCAAGTAGGTACATTTTTAGAATTTTATTTTTTAATTATTTTTTTTTCCATTTTTTTATATCATTTTTTTTGTTTATGTAAATATGTTATTGATTTGTTATAAATAAAGAATATAAATAAAGTAAACTAAACAAACTAATATTTATATCTAAACTAAAACTAAACCTGTCTTGATAGCAAACTTGATATACTTAGGTATATAATAATTAAAATCAAAGACTAAAAAAACTTGCCCCAGGTCTCCCCTATAGGCAGCGTGCCCAAAAGGCTGGCCGCGTTACCCCGCTATGGCGAGGCTAACTATACGCTAATAATAAAATAGAGAGAGGTAGAGCCAAAAATACAAGAAGAACTTATTTAAATTATTAATAATTAGTTTATATTATATTGTAGGTATTAGGTTTATTTAACATTTTTGAATACGATAGGTATTTTATTGATTTATGACATTTTTGCACCCGCTACGCTGTTTGATACAATATCTCCATCACCTGGTTGCCTGGAAGAAATCGCTTAAAGCGATAAGGCCGCCTGTCTGTACACTAGCTATATTTGGTTTTATATGTAACTGATGTATTTTAATTTGTGTGCATATAAAGTATATTTGATTTGAAGAATGAAATGAAAACGATCAAAAAATTAAAAGTTATTTACAACCATGGTACTTGCAAGTGAAGAGCTATGATTCTCTAAAAACATATCAACTCTCCCAAATGGAGGCAAAGTAGTCGCAATAGCAATGCACCGAATAGCGTGGGAACTACCAATCTCAGTGCAATCTTCGACTTAATCTAGACAATATGCGAGACACTGTCGGTGTTTGTTCAGATTAGAGTACGTGCCTCTAGACTTGTTATTTTACGTAGTACACGAATGCAGTAAGCCGAGACTTAACGTTATGATAAGGTGAGTTACTCCTGTAAGACAAGTGTTATTTGGTTTGATGAATGAATAGACATTTATTTGAACTATACTCCTCCTCCCTAATCGTTGCCTCAGTGCTGAGGATCGTGACCCTCAACAGCAGGTGCCGTCTTGGCATGTATGAACTGGCGCCAGGAGACACGGTTTTGTGCTCTTCTCACAGCCTCTTCAAAGGGCACGCCGAGGATTCTGCCAACCACATCAGTCCAGCGGGCTGGTCTCCGGCCACGTGGTCTAGACCCCTCAACTTTGCCGAGCAGTATAGTTCTCTCCAAGTTGGAAGCGTCCATTCTTATGACATGGCCGAATTTGAACTATACAGTACACTTAAATACATAATGTGCTGACAACATATATAAAACAACGAATTATATAGCTAAGGGAAGCAAGGTCTTACAGAACAAGTAAGGGAAAAAATCCGAAAACTGTAAATTTGAAATTACATCATCCCCATCCCCTACCAAAATTGTTATTACAAAAATATCGATGTATGGACATAATATTTTAATAATGGCAAAGTTAAGTTGGTCTCTAAATCTAGTTTATCTTTTCGTTAGAGCAAAGTGGCTGCACGGAAGCCTCGGTGCTGTTTTTTTATTCAATTAATCAGTGTCTACCTACAATAAAAAGAAAATGCTTGATATAAGTAGGTATGTTTTTATTTTAACTAATAGAAAATTCGTTCTCAGTGACGTAAAACAATTGTGTACAAAAATATTGTGTCCATATAAATTTTAAGTACGTATATGGTTGTATATTAAGAAAAAGTTACAAATTATTATAAACTACTAAAACTAACTAAAAGTAGGTAATTAATAAAAAAAATTCAAGTCCGGAATTTTTATTAAATCACACCAATGCATATAAGACAAAGATAGATTTTTGGGAAATAAAATCAATAAACTTTTCCCGTCTCCAAAAACAGTAAAAAAACAAAGACAATTTTATTCCACCATTTGCCCTTACCTGTCGAATATCGAATCTGAATAAACCCCAGAAATTATTAAAACCAATTTCATTCGGAAAATTCACCCAAAAATATATTTGGCGATGGCGAGCTCCCCGTTGCTTACGTAATTACTTCCACCGCACTGTTTTTACATACATATGCAAAAACAAAAATTTGAAATTCAATATCGGGATGCCACCTGGCGTTTTTCGAGCGGACTCCGCTCTTGTTGCGTAAATAATATGGACTCCGCGGAATACATTAACTCCGCATACAAATGTTGTTTGGTTTCGAATTGACCGAGTGGTTCATTCGTGGATTTGCAAAATCGCTGGACTGTTTATTTAGGGAGTGCAGTCGAAAACATAAAAAAGGTTTGTATCAGGGGTCTTATTTGAGAGCTCCGTACGGTTCCGAAATACCCTTCACCGTTGGAATTTCGTCGAAATCACTGTTAGCCGACGGTTTTTTCTACGAAAATATTATTGATCTTTTGATGCTTCGCCGAAAAAATTCTTTGTCGAAGCATGCATGGTGTGTGTCGCCGGTTCCGCATGGTGGAACAAGTGTGTATTGCTACTAATGGGAATAATTTGTATAAATACTTAACAGTTTTACCTAGTTAATTATTAAGAAATTAAATTGTTAAATATTATTTTAAAAGAGTTGCTGCTGAAAGTTTTTTGGGACTTTTTATCCTCAGCTTTGGCACCTCTTCCCTGCAAAGTGGTGTAAATGTAAATTCAAAAAAATATTGACGTGCAAATATGTACACAACGTGCTTACTTGCGACTTTGACTTCGAGAAAGTTCAAAGTAAGGGCTTGTTTTTATCATAGGTAAAACCAATGATCAGTAAACCGGAAGAAAACAGAGGTTGAGATTTTCTCAAATGACAGTACGTTACACCTTACTTGAATAAAAAAGGTATTCTTAACATGAGGGCGCGGCGTGAATTGCAATTTGCATGTGCTACGCAAAAAGTTATCTGGAGAGGAAACCCGATTTATCTATTCCAGAAACTAACGTGGATTAAAGACACACACAAAAGGAATACTCGCTCTGTGGCAATGAATTTGCTTGTCGCACCATATCATCGGACTGCCGGCTATAAGGGGTGCTTCAAATATAACGCGGCAAAAATCTGGAACGATCTGCCTCCGCCCATGCGCAAGAAAATGAGCGTGCCGAATTTCAGAGCAAAATATAGAGCAGCGTTAATGGAGAGACAGAGAATGACGGAAAATTTGAGGCATCCTTATAGAAATAATATCCCACTGAGACCACTATTGTTGGACAATCCCTCTAGTTGTAATTATGGTTGAATTTTCTACATACACACACACTCACATATACCCATTATAACGCAGCAGTCACACATGCACATACACACCCTACCACACACTCAGACTCACACTGACACAAACATAAACACGCACGCGCGCGCGCGGGCAGCCATTTGCACCCAAGGGTACACAGGATACAGTCCCTGTAATGTCCCAGACGCGTTCCTCTTTTTGTTAGTGTTAGTATTTATTTTACCCCAGCTCTCGCTCCACACCGCGAACGAACAAAATACGGGATGTGATGAAAATCAGCGCTGTGCCCAGTCACCCCAGTGGCTGGGCACAGCATTTCAGCTGATCACAGGCCTTTTACACATATTATTTTAAGTTAGCTCTAAGTGTATAAATAAGGTCTTCTTGTATGTATGTGTAATAAATATTTTTCATTTCATTTCAAATGAATTGACCAGCGCAAGCTGTCAAGGGCAGGGCAGCCGGCAATCGTGTTGAATGGCGTGCCTTGGGAGTTGGGAGAGGCGTCTAGCAGTGGATTGATACGAGCTGATGATGACTATTTTTTCAAAAACTACTTGACCGTAAAATATTCTTCCACTAACAGATATTTTAAAGTGCACAGCTGTATAGATATTACAATGTGCGGCACGCTAACGCGTGATGACTCTGACGTGAAGTAGCATTGAGTGATAGTTACGTTTTATTTAGTGGACTCTATTGTTGAAACACGTAATTCGAAAAAATAAACTATTTTCCATTTTGATACTATTTTTACTGACAACCGATTCCATTAAAACCTAAAAATCGTATTTAGGTACACCTGTAAATTCGCACGCACCAAACAAAAAGCGTTTTCATTCGAAACAAAATTCCCAAAGCGATTATACAACGAAATATCACACAAAAGATTAACACAAAATATTTCAACGAAAGCTTTTATCGAATTCTTTCAAAATTTATCACAAAAATTCGACCTTTTATTACCTCAAATTTTTAATTAAACAATATTCAAGCCTTTACGAAAGTCTGACAAAGAATTCCGACAATTTATCGGGGAGTTGTGAAAAGTTCCGATTTCGGTATTTCCCTTTGCATATTTCGCTCTTCCCTTTCGCTTTCGAGTTATTGAAATAATTTGAGGGATGATCGAAATATCTGCTTGAAGTTTGAGGCTATGCGAGTATTCCGTAGGCTGTGGATTGTTTGGTAATTAAATACTGAACTGAGTTACAAGAATTTTAGATAATTATCGTCTGAATATACTTGTACATAAGTTTTTGCCTGGGACTTTGTCCGCGTGTAATTTAGACAGATAGGATCACAACCACCTAAAGCTGTGTTGACATCAGACAAGCAACTTTTATTGTATGTATTTTGTGTAAGTTTATTATAATTATTAATAACCTTAAAAACAAATATAATAAAACTAAACAAACTAATAATACTACTTAAAAATACTTTAAAACTACCTAGAAAAAAAACCTTGCCTAAAAACAGTTTAAAAAACTCGGCCCTCTTGGGAGGGTGCCCATCACACTGGCGGCATTCCCGTGCTGGATGGCCAGGCTCAGCCTCTGCGCGAGAAAGCCGCCAGCACGAGGGTCACCCGTCGCCTCCCTCAGGCGCTTGCTGAGCTCCTTGTGGAGCGCGTGTGCGCTCGGACCCCACGGACCAAGTGTCTCGACGCCAAAGGGGACAAAGTCGTATTGGGCGCCGAGACACCTGTATTTGCCCCTCTTAATGCGCTCACGAGCCTCGGCCGCCGCGCCCTATTATTATTGGTATGTATTAGATATGTATCATAGGTACCTATTGCTTATGTATTTAGTAGTTATAATTTATTTATTTACGTGCATCTTTTATTTGTACACCACGACTACTACCACTTTTAACACTGCTCTCTTTCGCGGGTTTAGTAGAAATCTCTTTTGAGATAAGCTCGCCCTTTGTACCAATTTGTTTCTGCTTTATATTATTTAGGTATGTATTTGCCTGTGTTGTGCAATAAAATGTTAAAACAGACTTTTATCGACACATTTTTAGCATTCGACTAATTAGATATCGACGCTTTGAATTGGAATATACAGGGTGTAACGTAAAGGGTATATGAAGCCGAAGGGAGGATGTTCAGTATCGGTAACTGAACAACTTTTGTGTTACGACTTTTCGATTTTCGCGATTTTTTTTTCTTCATACATTTCGTACCGGTCCGCTGAACGAAATGTAGGAGACATTAATTTATTTTTCTTTTTTATTCGTAGAACAGAAGTTGTTCAGTTACCGATACTGAACACCCTTCCTTCGGCTTCATATAACCTTTCACCCTGTAGATCTCATAAATACCGTTAGTATCACTTTTTAAACTTTCACGGTTTGTATACATATTAATTAGATAAAACAGGAATTACCGTGTTAAACATTTATTATTATTACACACACACACACACGCACACACACACACACACACACACACACACACACACACACACACACACACACACACACACACACCAGTATCTTTCACTTAGCATTTATAGTATCCATTCATTAATTTAACTTAACTCTTTCTGTTTAATATGTACAATGTTATACCTACTTAATTGTAACTGCAACCGCCAACTCATCTCTTCAAGATGAAGATGGCACTCAGGACCCCCCGGAAGTTACGACACAGGGAATCCTAGTGTGGGTGCTAGTGTACTTCAACTGCACGACCTTATACATCAACTCTAACATAAATGTAACTTATCATAAGGAGTACTATGTAAGCTCGTGCTTCGAAAACTTGTAAATCTCTTACTTCAATAAATTATTATTATTATTATATTATTATTGATGTCTCGATATTTCGACAGCATTGCAGCCATCATGGTCACGAAATATCGAGACATCAATAATAATAAATGTTTAACACGGTAATTCCCGTTTTATCTAATTAATACCGTTAGTGTTTTGATAGTAAATAGATATCTACCTAATCTTATGTAGGTACATGTTTAAATATTTTATTTACAATCTACACGAAACATGGTCCCAAATAAACATTACGAACAACTAGGCGAGAACGTGAACATTAGTTTAGTTTCCACACTCGCAATATAAAATTCATACTGAAAACAGGACCGGACTAAGGTAAAATTGTAAGGGGTCGCATAGGTAAACGGCTGCTACACTACACGTCATTCATAATAGCTGCTGTCGATGAGAAATGACATCTCAGTTTGTGAGAAAAGTCATGTTTCAAGTCAAATGGCGTATTGCATTTTTTTTTTAACAAACAGTTTCTTTCCTATTGTAAATGTTGGGACTTATTAATAGTATAGTCGACAGCATATCAACCGGCACAAATCCATAAGCAAAGTGGATACAAAACTCTAAATCATTTAGTTTCGAAAAAACACAATATTGTAGATCAAACTAGCATTCCTAGGATGTATTGTACTTATGGAATGCAATAAATATATTGAGTATTCATCATCATCAGCCCGTATCAGTCCACTGCTGGACGTAGGCCTCTCCCAAAGCGCGCCAATCAACCCTACTCTCGGCCCTCTGCATCCAGTCCCTGCCAGCCATTTTGCGAAGGTCATCCCTCCATCTGGTCGGGGGGCGTCCCACACATATTGAGTATTGACTATTGAGTATTGTGGGTCCACCAGATATAATCATTTAGTAGTCTTACAGTCCCAAAAATATTATGACGTGACAGTCCTTTGGTGCAAGACGACAAAAATTGGAAGGTAACAGGCGGCCAATGACGAGGAAAGAGAAATAAATGTCACTAGAGATTTTTTTTTTCATTAGAGATGTAGGAGTGGGTTACTTAATATGACCCTGAGTACGTCCCAGTCTGAACAAAACACATTAGCGCCCGTGTGAATGTAATTTTTCACTGCGGTTGCAATTTTGAGTTTAGTTCGAAATAAAGTTTTTTGTTCAACGTTTTATTTATTTCCATTAGTTTTCCTCTGGGGCGTAATAATTAGAGATACCTATTTTTTAAACTTTCTGTTTGCGATTGATGATAATTTACAAATACAAATACATTTATTTACCAAAAAGATTATTACAATTTACAAAAATAGAATCAGAATCTTTATTTGTAGATTTGGGTAATTGTTTACATACAACGGTGTTAAAAATGACAAAAAAAATGTAGCACCAAATCCTGCCTGTCGGCGTACAAATGCTTATAATATGTAGGTAGAATTATTACAATATAGAAATTACAATATAGGTATTATTTAGACATTAAATTATTTAGATATAAGTACAAAATATAATTTACAAAGTCAAAATTAAAATATGTCAAAATTAGAAAATAAGCCGTCATAAATTAAAATAATATAATCAGTGGAAGCAAATTAAATAATGTCATTAGCATATTCTGTAATAGTATAAATAGCACTTGTCAGTCAATAATTTAAATAAAGCGGATTTGAACTCCGTTATACCGAGTTCTTTTATTTTACAGTCAAGGTCTGCCAACGCGCAATGGAACGCAGCATATTGGGCGTGAGGAGAACGGACCGTGTCCGAAACACAACCCTGCGATCGATAACTGGCGTAGCAGACGTGGCCCGCAAAGCAGCCACATTAAAGTGGAACTGTGCGGGCCACGTGTGCCGCATGCAGCCGGACCGATGGGCCCGGACTGTCACAGAATGGGTGCCATCGGACGGTCGCCGGCGTCGGGGCAGACCTCGCCGTAGGTGGAGAGACGATATCGTTAGATACAGGGATGGGTGGCTGGAAGAGGCTCAGGACAGGGATGGATGGAAGAGGAGGGGGGAGACCTTTGCCCAGCAGTGGGACAATATATAGGTTAAAAAAAAAATGTAAGTCCTCATACTGGTTCGTCAAAAAACTCCTTCACTGAATACAGTGTTCGATTCAATAAGTGCTTCGTTAGTGAAGATTTAAATGCGTTGTATTTCTTTTCAGCTTGTATGTCCACCGGGAGACTGTTGAACAGCTACCAATGATTCTGGCATTTTTTTCAGTGGTCTTTAGTCTGTGCTTAGGCATTATGAGTTTATGCGCATTCTGAGTACTTCGTATAGCATGAGTTGACGTGGATCCCACAGTATTTGTGAATAATAAATAAAATCATTGACATTCAAGAGCTCGGTGGCTCAGTGGTTGGGTCAACGGACTTGCAATATGGATATCCCAGGTTCGATTCCCAGCCAGGACAGCAATGAGTTATCCTCGGTTTTTTCGACTTAAAAACTTACGTATATTTACCGAGTGCTCTCTAAACGGTGAAGGAAAACATCGTGATGATACCTGCATGCCATAGAAGAAGAAAAATCTAAGGCATGTGAAATCCGCCAATCCGCACTGGGTCCTGATCATGGCGCGAGCTCCCTCGATGAATGGGTCAGCTGGAAGAAATCTCTTTAGAGATAAGTGCGCCCTTTGTACAAATTATATTTTTATGTTTTTAATTGTCATGTTGTGTACAATAAAGTGTTAAATAAATAAGGTCAACTCAGAGACCACTAATTTTCGACCCCTCGTTAATAGGGCCTAATTTGTTGCAAACCACCTCTATCATCACACCTTTCAAGGAATGTATCGAATTTCCAATCACTCTGTATATATAATATTGGTCCTAAATTAATGTTAGCTACTGTACAGTCGAAGACAGAGATAAGTATACAGGGAGCCTCCATAAGGTTGAGATTTTCTCAAGAACTATTGGACCGAATTTAATAATTCTTTTACAGTTACATAGTTCTAACTTTTATCTATCAAACAGTAAAAGAATTTTTGCAATAGGTCATGTAGTTTTTGAGATAATCTCAACCTTAAAAACTCTCCTGTACACCATTCTCTGTGTTCCACCGTACCCTAATGATTGTCTTCTCTTGATAATCTTAAGACTTCAGATTAAACATAAGCTGTCATTAAATATTGTTTATCTTTAGCTTTCTAGTGCAATGTAGGTAAAGTAATTAATTCACTACTTTCCCAGGAACAGGAAAATTGATATTTGTTAAATTACGCTTAGAGGAAGGAAAAGGCTTATAGTTTATTAGTTTCAGATTAACCCAGCGCAGCCAATCTGTCTAGAGGCTGGCTTGGTTTGGTTGGATTCTTGATTTTAGGGTTTAAAAAACAAAAGACATTGCCACATTTCAATGGAGCTTTGCCCCACCTACAAAACTACCATTTAAGCTGTACCTATCATTTTGTTGGGGACTTATTACAGGTTTCATATTGCATAATCATAATCAGTATCATTTTCTACTACTCTCGCAACTCCTATAGAAGAATAACAAAAACAATGAATAATTCGCTTCGATTTCTTACTATTTTCTGAATTCTGAATTAAGTCGTTTTTTTTCGAATAACTGTATTTTCAACTAATAATTTTAATAAAAAACGGAGATATTTTTTCATTTATTCGTTATCTTGTACAACTTGCGGTTGATGGTGGGGCAGAATCTGGCATGGTCATTTATAAAGCAACTTTTCTAGATTTATTATGGGCATCCAATATCAATTTCTCTGAGCAAATCATGTTCTGTTAATCAAGGTATTAACTTTGATAAATCTATCAATGAAAGAATTTTTGGAATAGCTCAAGTGATTTTAGAGATAATCTCAATCTTAAAAACTCTCCTATACAGGATGTAACGTAAACGGTATATGAAGCCGAAGGGAGGGTGTTCAGTATCGGTAACTGAACAACTTTTGTTCTACGACTTATTTTCACGAATTTATTTTTTGACTTTTCATACATTACGTCCCGGTCAGCTGGTCGTTTTGTATGAGACATTAATTATTTTTTATTTGAAAAGTTGTAGAACAAAAGTTGTTCAGTTACCGATACTGAACACCCTCCCTTCGACTGCATATACCCTTTACGTTACACCCTATATACAATTCTCTGCGTTAGACCTATAGTATAGTATTTATAAAGTTCCATCACTTTTCAAGTTTCATCATCAGTTTCGAGATATTGATCAAATCAAATCAAATCATTTATTTGCCAGAATACATGAAATCTCAGGATGGTAAATTGCATTGTCCAGTACAGTATTCTACTTGTATACAAGCGTGCAAAGTTTTTCAGTTACATAAGCAATAAAAATGTCAGAAGAAATAAAAACAATTAATGTAAATGTCATGTTGTTAAAATGTCAGTGAGAGGAATTTAAATATTCTGTAACGGTATAGTAACAGCGATCTAATAACCAATTGTACAATTTATATTTAAATAATTTAATGGCATGTATTATCTTTATTTCCTCGGGTAACGCATTATATACAAGTATACACATGTTATATACATTTTTCTTATACATATACTTGCAGCATCGCGGTTGATAAAGCATTGATGTTTTTATAAGTATGCTATGTTTGTACGGCCTCTGAGTATCAAACCTAGACCTCCAAATCATAAGCCCATTGCCCCCACCACTGCGCTAGCAAGGTCTTTATAGAGTCACAAATAGAGTAACAAAACACGACTCTATTGTGTAGAGAAGCGATTTCGCAATCAATTCGACTCTATTAGGCTACAATTTGAAGTTATAGCAATTGGTTCCTTCCATTTGACGATGATGAATTGAATTTAGTAAAACTCAACCTCTTGAATAGATTATTTTGGTAACAGATCTCGTTTCTCTCACTGGTCTTTTGTGAGAATTAACTCTACCTTAGTTAAAGCACTGTTTTCCCTTCTTTTTTTTAATTTATTTATTAATTTTTAACAAAATTGCAATGTTACATCTGTCGCCGCACTGCAATGCAGTTTGTTGGCGTAGCTCTCTTACTTCTACACTGGTAGCACACTCGACAGCACATCAATGATAACACTCGCAGTACGATTTCTATTTAATGGATAGATAATAAGGACGGTCCAAAGTACAAAGTGTTACAATCTTGATTTATCAAGTGGCAGGCGGGTATTTAACACATTAGGATGAAAACTACGGTCTAACACAGAGTTTCTCAAAGTGAGATTCGCAAACCCCTAGGGGTTCGTTTTTCGACGGTAGGGGGTTCGCGACCGTACCGGAGTGTACGTGGTGCCGCTAAGTAAAGTAGATGTATGAATGGCTGAGAGAAAGGTTGGCAAGAAAGAAATCCGCGCCATGGGGTGGTACGAGGCGGTGCCAAGCGTACCGGAGTGTACGAGGTGCCGTCGCCTAAGTAAGGGCCCGGGCCCACGGACGCAGTGCGCGAACCGCACGGGGCGCCCGAGTGGCTCGAGACGCGGACGGGGAGGAGGAAGGTGATGGATGAATGGATTATGCATTGTGGGCTAGTACAGCCCACAATGGGAGTGCTCGGGGCGCCAGTCGAGTAGCGGATGTATCGCAGTTCCCGTGGCTCGGCAAGAATGGCACGAGATGGAACACCCCAGGAGGGTTAGCCTGTATTCCGCCCCTTCATTACAGGTATTCACTACGTTTTCTTGAAATAGAAACCAAACTTTCCTTAACAGCTCATTTTATTATTTTCTTTGGGCCCCAATATATGGGGGAGGGGGGGGGGGGGGGGGGGGGGGGTCGCCGTCATCTGGAAACTTTTACGTGGAGCCATCATCATCATCATCAGCCCGTATCAGTCCACTGCTGGACGTAGGCCTCTCCCAAAGCGCGCCAATCAACCCTACTCTCGGCCCTCTGCATCCAGTCCCTGCCAGCCATTTTGCGAAGGTCATCCCTCCATCTGGTCGGGGGGCGTCCCACACTACGTTTACCCGTTCGTGGCCTCCATTCGAGAACTCGTCTACCCCATCGGTTATCGGTTCTACGACAGATGTGACCAGCCCACTGCCACTTCAGTTTACTGATTCTATGAGCAATGTCAACCACTTTTGTCTTCTGGCGGATATACTCGTTTCTTATTCTATCTAACAGAGAAACTCCAAGCATAGCTCTTTCCATAGCTCGCTGAGCGACCTTGAACCTGTGGGCCAGTCTCACCGTCAATGTCCACGTTTCGGCTCCGTAGGTCATCACTGGTAGGACGCACTGGTTGAAGACCTTAGTTTTTAGGCATTGTGGTATTGAAGACGAGAAGATATGACGTAGCTTCCCAAACGCTGCCCAGCCCAGCTGAATTCTCCTGTCACTCTCTTTCTCGAAGTTGTTCCTACCCAGCTGCAGAGTTTGTCCTAAGTAGACATATTTCTGAACAACTTCGAGGACCGTGGCATCGACAACTATTGGTTCCGGGACGACCAGATCATTGAACATGATCTTGGTCTTATCCAAATTCATCCCGAGTCCGACACGGCGAGAAGCAGCATTAAGGCTATCCAGCATTGTCTGCAGATCCTGCAGCGACTCAGCCATGACCACTATATCATCGGCGAACCGAAGGTGTGAAATGTACTCGCCATTTACACTGATGCCACGTCCATTCCAGTCCAGTGTTTTGAAGACATCTTCCAGCGCGTTTGTGAAGAGTTTCGGTGATATAACATCTCCTTGTCTCACACCTCTACGCAACTGGATAGATCTTGTTTGCTGGTTCTGGATTTGGACGGTCATTGTGGCGGCGTCATACAGGCATCTCAGCACCTCGATGTATCGCCAGTCTACTTGGCATCGCTGCAAGGACTGCAGAACAGCCCAGGTTTCGATAGAGTCAAATGCTTTCTCATAGTCCACAAATGCAAGACACAGGGGCCGATTGTATTCCTCTGTCTTTTGTATAATCTGCCTCACTGTGTGGATGTGGTCTATGGTGCCATATCCTCCGCGAAACCCGGCCTGCTCCGGGGGCTGGAAGTCGTCAAATCTCCGTCCAAGACGATTCGTAATGACTCTCGAAAACAGCTTGTATACATGACTCAGGAGAGAGATAGGTCTATAGTTTTTCAATAGGGTTTTGTCCCCTTTCTTGAAAAACAGGACAACGATGCTCCTGTGCCATGCCTTCGGAGTTCTCCCACTCTGTAAGACGGAGTTAAAAAGCTTCTGTAGCTCCATCAGGACAGGAGTACCACCTGCTTTCAGGAGCTCAGATGTAACCCCGTCTTCACCGGGGGCTTTTCCATTCTTAAGCTGTTTGAGAGCCAGTCCGATTTCGTCAAGACTCACATCAGGCAGGTCTTCGGTAAAATGGCGTGTTAGCGTGGCTCGGGGATCATCGGTACTAGGCTCAGGTTGCGGTGCGTGAGGTGCGTACAATCGGCCGTAGAAGTCTTCGATCTCAGCGAGTATCTCTGGTTTGGAAGTGACGGTTCTGCCATTCGCCGACTTCAGTTTGGTCAGATGGCTTCTCCCCAACTGCTGCATGAATACTTTTGACCCTCGATTTTGCTCAATTGCCTCTTGTATGCGGCGTGTATTGGAGCGACGAAGGTCACGACGTATAAGCTTCCTTACATGCTTGTTGAGGGTCCGCTGTTCTGTCTGAGAGATTTGCGTAGCCTTTTCACGTCTTTCCTTCATAAGATCCAGAGTCTCCACTGAGAGCTTAGACTTCGTGCCAGTACGTTGCGACCTGCAAAACCTTACGCCTACGTCCCTGATGGTCTTCACCACTGTGTCAAACGCCTGGTCAACGTCAATTGTGGTTTCCAAGACATCGAATCTATTCTTCAGCTCCAGCTGAAATTTATCGGAGCCGGTTATGATCTGTTGCAGGTTAGGTCGGAGCGTAGACCTCATCATACGGAGTCTTTCTAGCTTAAAATCGATATTCAGGGTGCCTCGCACGAGTCGGTGGTCACTACCAGTGTTAAACCGGTTAAGTACAGAGACATCCCTGAATATATGCCTTTTGTCCGTTATGATGAAGTCTATCTCATTTTTCGTCATAGAGTCGGGGCTTTGCCAAGTCCACTTCCTCTGAGGCTGCTTCTTAAAGAACGAATTCATTAAGAATAGCCCCTCTCTCTCCAGGAAGTTAACTAGCATTTGCCCCCTATGATTCCTGCAACCAAGACCATATGGTCCGATTTTCGATTCGATGTTGCTCTGTACTCCCACTTTAGCGTTGAAGTCCCCCATGACAACGTTGAAGTGTGTCTTAGTGGTGTGATTGAGGGCTTTGGCTATGTCTTCATAGACAGCCTCCACTTCTTCATCCGAGTGTGCCGACGTTGGTGCGTAGACCTGTACTACCTTAAGAGAGTATCTCTCGGTAAGTTTCAAAATGAGGTACGCTACCCGTGGCGACACACTGGAGATCTCCATTACGTTGTCTACGAGGGCCTTATTCACCAGAAAACCTACCCCGCCTTGGGAGAGTTGATCGCCCTCTCGAAAGTAGAGTAGATGGCCCGATTCCAGGGTCAGTGTGTCCTCCCCCTCTCTTCGGACTTCACATAACCCTAGGACGTGCCATCGTATCCTCTCCAACTCTACTTCGAGTTCCGTGACATGATCGTCCAGCCGCAGAGTTCGTCCGTTGTACGTAGCCAGGGTCAATTTTGTTTGGCAGCCTCCCGTAACCCGGGGATTCTTAGCACCCCCTGCCCCGCCGTTACCGTAGCCGCTGCCTTGGCTAGGAATAGCGGGGCGGCCGGGAACTGGGGGCCGGGGCCTTGTGGTGTCCATCATGTTTGGGAGGTGATGCCCGTAATCGCCACGCTGGGCAAGCGGGTTGGCGATCGCAGAGCCGGCCACCTCGCGCCGGTGACGCTGCTGCCCGTCACCGACCTGCTGCACTTGGCGCCGGCACGGTGCGAGCTGGTTATACCGCCAACTGTCGGTCGCCAGAGCCCCGTCCGTTGGTCGGCAGGGTGCACCACGTGCCGGTGAGGTTGGCATTTGGGTGGCCAATATAGTCGGTCCCCACCCCTTACACCCCCTTACTTACGTGGAGCCATAAGTTTGAGAAACCCTTGTCTAACACAGGAATTAATAATAATCATGTCTATAAAAATATTTAACAAATTACCAACATTTTCGAGACCTAAGTTTTATAAGAACCTGGGGCTTTCCAATCAAGAATACTGTATCCAAACCACTGCACTACAGACCTCTATGCGTTTGTCTAACTAATGAATAATTTCGAATGAGAGTTCGATACTAGTTATTTTTAACTCACAAACTGGTTGTCGTTTCTCTATCTATAAATAATCTTATTTGATATTCGGTTTGCCGGTCTAGAAAGTTACCAAATACTAGGTTAGCCACTTTAACTCGTTAAAAATTACGAACATTATACAGAATGTCACACTTTACAGCACAAAGGGGTGTTCGATTAGTAACTGAATAACTTTTTTAAATGTAGGTATATTCCACGGCATTTTAGCTGAGCCAACTTCAGGCCCAGCTAAAATGCTGTTCTCGATCTTTTATAAAATTTAAGTAGATAGGTTAATTTAGAATAGGTACGATGGGATTGGCATCGTCACTTTATGTGTACAAATATCCCTAAACAATTATAGATTAAAAAAATTTTTTTTTTTAAATTCAGTTGGTAGAAAATGCCGCAAGTCATTAAGGTCGCATTCTGTACCTTAATGTGTAATAGTATAAATATTTTCAGGGTTCCGTACCTCAAGAGGAAAATAGGAACCCTTATTGGATCACTTTGTTGTCCGTCTGTCTGCCTGTCCGTCTGTCAAGACCTATATCTCAGAAAAGCGTGGACGGATCAAGTTGACCTCATGCAGCCGTGACAAGATAGGAGGTAAGTACCTAGATATTAGGATATTGCAAATGGGTGCTTACTGCTTAGGTATTTATGATTTAGAATATAGAACAAAATAAAACCGGCCAAGTGTAAGTCGGACTCGCGCACTGAGGCTTCCGTGCAAACAACTTACTTAACCCCGTAACTTTGCTCTAACGAAAAGATAAACTAGATTTAGAGACCGACTTATCTTTGCCATTATCAATATATTATGTCCACACATCGATTACTCTTGATTAGTTGATCATATGCAAATATAAGTTTGTAATTAAAAAAAAAAATTTGGGTAGACGTAATTTTAAATTTACAGTTTTCGAATTTTTCCCTTTACTTGTGCTGTAAGACCAGCTTCTTGTCAAATTTCACAATTCTAGGTCAACGGGAAGTACCCTATAGGTTTTGATTTTCTTACATTCTCATACAGATATGCGAGAAAATGCGACATAACGCAATAGTTGACGTAGACGTTTGATTTTTTTCACGGCTGCATGAGGTTGCATTAATTTCAACTTGATCCGTCCACGCGTTTCTGAGATATAGGTCTTGACAGACAGACGGACAACAAAGTGATCCTAAAAGGGTCCCTTTTTCCCTTTTGAAGCACGAAACCCTAAAAAGAGATACGCTGATGAGTCGCCTAGGGCGCTGTCGATGTTTAATCCGCCTCTGATACCTATGTAGGGACCTACCTGTGTGTTTAATAACAGTATCACGCACGTGTACCTATAGTGAGCACTCTATGCTGCGCCTGCGACCGCATTGTCGGAGGAAGTGACCGTCGTCGTTCGGTTTGGTGTCCGATGATTGGTAGGAATTGTTTCCGCTCGCGGCGGACAGGGGTCGACAACATTTTTTTAGTTTTGGTTGACCTTCTACAAAAGTAGTTTACATTGCTTCTAGGATCAGCCCACTGAAGTGGCAGTGGACTGGGGGCTAACACGAGTCGCATTAGCGATCGACGCAACGCGGCGGAGCTGTCAAACGCCTTGTAATAATGTCACTTTGACAGCTCCGCCGCGTTGCGTCGATCGCTAACGCTGACTCGTGCTATAAGGTCTGGTCAAGTGTTCACATCTATTATCGCTCAAGCCAATCAACCGATGGCAATGCCAAAATTCATTCAAAAATCGCCCTGTGATTGGTCAAACGCTAAAATAATGCCTGACAGTGAACGCAACACTGGCCAATTACTGGTTACCATACAATCAATTTTCCATCGAATGAAAATGTTAATTCTCTCACAATAAACTTAAAGTTGACCTTACATACTAACTATACATACAGCTGCTATAATTTAATTTCAATTTATAAAGGGTTCATAATGTATGTGCCTAATATCTGGTATGTCCTGATGATGCCTGCCGCATCGCCTCACAGGGATCATTCTTCGGCCACGTCTGGCATCGCTGTTACAAATGACAATGCCAGATTCTGCCCCACCATCAACCGCAAGTTGTACAAGATTACGAATAAATGTAAAAATATCTCCGCTTTTTATTAAAATTATTAGTTTAAAATAAAGTTTTGTACAAGTTGCGATTCGAAAAAAACAGCTAAATTAAGAATTCAGAAAATAGTAAGAAATCGAAGCGAATTTATTCATTGTTTTTGTTATTCTTCTATAGGAGTTGCGAGAGTAGTAGAAAATGATACTGATTATGATTATGCAATATGAAACCTGTAATAAGCCCCAACAAAATGATAGGTACAGCTTAAATGGTCACTTAGTTTTGTAGGTGGGGCAAAGCTCCATTGAAATGTGGCAATGTCTTTTTAATAAGTATAATATAAGTACTTAAACAATTTTATTTGTTTAAGTACTTATATTGTTAGTTTACTGACGTGACAAGTGTACCGAAGTGTTCCTACGATCTTAATGGATGAGTATGAGTATAATTCGTCACAGTACATATGTCAAAGAAACTAAGTGTGTATCCAGCCGTTCAATGAACATTGTAAATAGGTACGTACGTCATCCGTTTATAATAAGCACTTTGTAATTACTGTAGTTTGCGTGACCGTAACAAAATGGTAACTTACCATTGTCTTACCATTATAGGGTCGTTCAACGGCCACTTGCTGTAACATGACTTATCATTTTCATTCTTCGCTCTATCTTTTGCGAGAGGATGGATGAATGACGAATAATTGACATTTTATTATTGTGTTGTACTTGTTATTATTTATTGTATATAATTTAATTTAAATGACTTTAAATATTATACCTATTTAATGGAAAAATGAGGCATGATAACAATATTATGTAATACATATAATTGAATTAATATTCTAATAATATAATGAATAATTAAATGAAATGTATAGTGCATAGGTGATAAACTGTAATGCTATACTTTTTAATGAATAATAAATAAATAAAACAAAAGTCAATCGAACCTATACGTTACGAAGTCAACGTTATTCCTAATATGTTGGGGTATTCGAGTAATTACACGTATCTGCAGTTTCAAGCTAGATTCAAAAGTCCCACTACATAACTAAGAAGTGAACATGGTCTCTTAAGTTCGACTAGCTGCTAGACGAACTTAAAGAGACCATGTTAGCTAGACTCTAGCTTTAGGATCCTGGAGAAAGAAACGAGGACTAGAACTTATAAATAACACAAGTGGGGAAGAATAAATTCCCGTGGACCACCGAGGTGAACAGCCGAGGTGGACTACGGGCAATAACCCGATATAATTACTCTTCTTGACATTGGTAAATGCCAAATTAAACGTTGAGTTCATTCATAAAACTAACGTGCTGTCGACTGTACTTAAGGGGCCTTCGCCTTAGCATTAATCGAGGTTAATTTTAATCAAACAGGTAGGAGTTGTCAGTTGAAAGAGATAGTATGCAGTTTGACTATCAAGGCTGAATAATAAGGCATTGCTTACTCCGTAGGTTGGTTACACCTGACTGCCTGCGACATTGCACGGTGTAAGTAAGACCGGTAGGGTCGCTAGTAGTTTTATAATAATAATAATAATAATAATAATAATAATAACACCCCTTAGCCGCTCACACCGGTGTTGCTCTCAGTTGTCTTTCTGACGACCATGTTGAGGGCCCATCTAGTGAGGGGCGAGTCACCGCCTGCCAATTTTTTCATAACTTCGAGACAATGTGATCATGGCAGGTGTCAGACGTCTCGCTCTATAGACCAGACTGACTGACCCACCAACACCCCAAACCAATAGCCCCAATTAAGTTGTAATTTCCAATCACTGCAATAGTTTATGCACCTGACGGGGTCTGTCATTGAGTGCAGTCAGATGCGCTCAGAGACGGGTCCCGCTAGGTGCATCACATATCCCTTCAAATTAAAGTTCTCTAAGGGGCCTCTACGCGTTGGACCTATGTCTCCGTGCAAGCCTTTCAAAGGACCGGGTTTTCTTAGACCCGTGAAACCTAGAGAGATACATAATAATAATAATTTCTTTATTTACAGGTATAAGTATAACCCATTACAAATTTACAATTCATACACCTAACTATAATAAAATAAAATAAATAAGATAACCTAAGAACTTATACGATAAAGAAATAGCTTGAAAACAAGCTATTTCTTATTCCAGTCGTGATGCACAGAAATCCAATGTATGAGGATGGGACTGTCCATGCACCCGCACAGCGTACGGAGAATCTCGTTATCGGACGCGCGCAGACGACTCCAGAAGGACGCGACGCGAGAACGGATGATCGCGAAAAAATCAGGGACTCCGGCCTCGGCGAACATGCTTGATGCGCTGCAGTATCTTGGCAACTTCATCAGAATACGGAACGCATCATTGTACTGTACTCTGATGGTGCTCATCGCGCGCCTCGTGAATCTGGTCCAGAGTTGACATGTGTATAGACATAGACAGTATGCCCTAAACAATGTCACCTTTACATCATCACTACAGCGCGCGAACCTGCGAGAGAGCATGTTACACCGCACGGCCAGAGCCCTGCGCTCCCGTTCTATGTCCTCGTCGTCCCGGAGATTCTCCGTAAGCATGTGTCCCAGGTACCTGAACACTTCCACCCTTTCCACTTCCGCTCCATTCAAAAACACTGGAGGGACATTCGTCGGACCCCTTCCAGCCCTAAAAACCATCACTTTTGTTTTCGGAACATTATATTTTAGACCGTGGCTGCAAGCATATTGCTCACATATTGCCAATAATTTCCTCAAACCTCTGATCGAGGGGCTCAGGAGCACCATGTCATCGGCATAACTAAAATTGTTAAGGCATGTCGCGCCAATATGGCAGCCCACTTTGGTGCTTCTGAGCTCCACGATCAGATCATTCACATAAAGACTGAAGAGGTCCGGCGATGTCAGTCCACCTTGGCGTACTCCACATTCTAACCTAAAAACGTTAGATGTTGTGTCGCCCCATCTCACACAGTTAGTCTGGTTTTCGTACCAGAATCTCAACAGATCCACGACTTTCCCCGACACGTTAGATTCTGTGAGTTTCTCCCATAGCAACTCCAAGTTGACTAGGTCGAAGGCTCGGCTCAGGTCGAGGAAGCAGGCATACACAGATGTCTTCCTACCTACGTAATAGTTCACCGTGCTTTTAAGGCTGAATATCGCTGAATCTGTTGAGAGACCGGGACGAAAACCAAACTGAGCATCATCCACACGAATATTGCGCTTCAGTTCTGGGTGTATTAACCTTTCCAGTATTTTGCCTATTATCGTTCCTAATGAAATCGGTCGGTAGTTTTTGAGACTGGAAAGGTCACCTGTCCTGTTTTTTGGTACTGGAACTACCACTGTCTTCATCAATCTTTCAGGTAAGTACCCGAAGTTAATGCATACATTGTATAATTCCGCCAATACGCGAAATATCTCGTCCCCCGCGTATAGTATATGTTCCACACTCAGTCCATCAAAACCTGGAGATTTACCCCGCTTTATCCGTCTAACAATATTTTGGACTTCGTCAGGTGTAAATTGTACATATTTATCGTCTACTGAGTGTGAACGGAGCGACAGCGCGGCCGGACCTGTGGAGGCGCGGGCCGAGAGAGGCTCAACACTGAAATGGTGCGAAAATAAGTCGGCAATATCCTTCGCGTCATGGACACCTTCTACACTGACAGGAATGCTTACTTTAGGGTTAAATTTTTTCGTGTTTTTCCAAAACTTAGTAAAGTTCCTGTCGGCGCGATGCGTTGCTAAGATGTTCATTCGTATAGTTTCCTCGTTATTTTGGCACCATTTCAGCTTGTTCTTAAAAGCCCTACGACTGTCGGTCATATTGGTAAATATTTCGCCAGCCCCGGGCCTGCCGCTGTCAGACCAATATCGGTAATGCAACTTGGCCCTTTCGTGGCTCTCCCTGACGTGATAGTTCCAGCCCAGAATCTTTTTGACAGACTTCCGTGCACCACGCCTGGTTCCTAAACTACATTTGGCTGCGATCTGCAACGACGTCACAATCTTATTGTAGAAACTATCTATTAAATACAGATGTTTCTTGCACGAAAATCGCACACAATCCTCACAATTGCTATCAAACTTAGTATATTTTAGCCTATTATCACAGCGCATAGCGTAATTGTTAATTTGTTCAAGGTCCCTTACACCCCATCGTATTTTACTAAGAGGATCCGTGGCATTATCTACCGTAACTTTGTTACTCACTGCACTCATTTCACACGTCACGGACAATGGTAGGTGATCCGACCAGTACACTCCATAGTCAACCTGCACTGATGTGATTGTGTCTCGAGCGGCTTGTGTCGTAATGCAGTGATCTAGCCATCGCTTTGAGCCATGAGCATCGCTCACGAAGTTATAGTGAAGTAATGGTAGGTGATCCGACCAGTACACTCCATAGTCAACCTGCACTGATGTGATTGTGTCTCGAGCGGCTTGTGTCGTAATGCAGTGATCTAGCCATCGCTTTGAGCCATGAGCATCGCTCACGAAGTTATAGTGAAGTATTTCACACGCATCTTTCATTATCATTACTATATACCTTATACTTCTTCTTTTGTGTTTAATATCACGTTAAGTTAATCAGAAATTCATTATTTGTCGTAAATCTGTGGTTATCACATTTTACCTGCTGGAATACTTGGTAATACCCAGACCAGTCACTTACGAGGTTCTCTTGAAAATGGCGACAAAATTATTTGATAATTTTTATTTTAATGTCTACACTACAGTGGTTGTTTTGTGTTTAATATCACGTTAAGTTAATCAGAAAATGTTCGCGACAGTATGGTGAATTTATTGGATAATTTGAGCAAGATCTGAAGTTTCAAGCTTTTATTAAGAGTTCCCGCTACAAGCTCGGGAGTGAACGTGACTGTCGAGCTGCTTAGTCCAGAGTGATGACGCTATGGCGTCTCCTCTGGATGCAGACAAGAAGACGCGGCTACCCAGGGTGAAGACGCTACTGCGATTCCTCTGGAGGAAGATAGAAGATATTATGTTGAATTTTCTGTAACATGACATTGGCAAATGATGAACTGTCGAGTCCATTAATAAAATAAATAAATATAGTGAGCTAATTTACTTTTAATTACTACCTATAGGTATGTACGGATTAAACTCACTTGTTTGTTTGGTTAATTATTTATACAAAGTGCACTGACCAGTAATGGCGTCTGTGGAGCGATTATAGAGCCGATCCTTTCAATAGATGAGCATAGAGCGTGCACAGAGTTCCTCGTGTACGTGGGGAAGAGTTCTGAAGTGTATATGTAGGTGATGTTATTTTATTAAAATAAATAAATGTAATATACCGATAGATCGCAGCTTTACTGCACATACCGTGTTCCTTACACTGTGCTATCATAACATTGCATACTATTGGATCTCAAGATAGCTAGTTTATTTCTTTCGCACGTCTCGAACTAAGCACACGAAACTAACTTGCAATTTTAGAATTACAGTGAGTCTTTCAATTAGGACAATACTACCTTGATAGGCTACCTTGATAAGGGCGTCTAAGTTGGTTTAATTATAAACTGATGAAGTAGTAAATAGCGATCTGATAATTGTCCCAAAAAAAGTTTGTGGAATTTTTCATAAAAATTAGATGGAACTAATCTGTATTGTTCTATATGTAAATAAGTTAATGTATTATTAGTAAGAAAATAATAAAAGTTAGTGAAGTGTAACCACAGTGAAAAATATTCCCAAAAAAGTTCAAAAATAACAGTGACAAATCCTTGCAAAAAAAGTGGGTTCAATTCTAAGTAACTTAAATGAAAAAAAAAGTGTATTATAACTTTATAAGATAAAAACGAAAAGTTAACGAAGTGGTACCAAAGTATTATTAAAAGTGAAAACACAAAATCACAAAAATTTCCAATTTTAGAATCTCGCGTTTGGACAGTCGTTAATGTCCTTAATTAATTTATCTAATGCGTTATAAGTAAATAAGTGTAAAAAAGTGTTACTTTAAAGTTTAAAGTGTTTATAAAGTGAAAGGAAAGTGTTTACAAAGTGAAAAGTGTTACCAGAAATGACGGTGGTAACGCCAGTCGATAAGAAAGCAGTGGAATTGGACGATGTTTTGAAAAAGTTTAAACTGTTAGGGTATTACCATGGGCTAACTCTTGCACTTACAATATTAGCATTTATGAGTAATAGCATAAACAGCAGTAATTTCGTGTTTGCTGCAGCAGATGTTGAATATAAGTAAGTTATTGTGTGTAAATTAATCGTTTAATTATTTTTATTTAATCTTTTATGTCGCCGGCGTCGGGGCAGACCGCGGCGTAGGTGGAGAGACGATATCGTTGGATACAGGGATGGGTGGCTGGAAGAGGCTCAGGACAGGGCCATCCCTGTCCTGAGCCTCTTCCAGATGAAGAGGAGGGGGGAGACCTTTGCCCAGCAGTGGGACAATTTGTAGGTTAAAAAAAATCTTTTATGTCAGACAACCGATGGATTAGACAGGTTTTCGAGTTTAGGCCAGGAACAGGTACAATACGTAGAGTGGGACGCCCCTAGACCAGATGAAATGAACGGATGACATGCGCAAAGGGATGGTAGAGACTGGATGCATAAGGTCGAGAATCGTGTTGAGAGGTGTGCTTTGGGACAGGCCTATGTCCAGCAGTGCTGTTGATTTGAACACTATAGCTGTCATTCATATACGTGATTTAGGTAAAGTTACGCCACCGTTTAGGCCCCCTGTCCCTTTCTATCTTAGCCTTTTTTAACGAAGTGTGAAAGGGATAGCAACACGATGTAAGGGAAGTGAAGTTTAACTAGGTTTATGAATAATAATATATGCACGCAGTCCATTTGAATACTACTCGTATATATTTATTTAATCAATCACAATTGCATCTTAACAGTTAAAATTTCCATAGCGATACAATTTGTCAATAGGTATCCTATTATCGATTGCGTTAATTGTTTTCTAAGTTTATTTTGTGGTTTTGGGGGAACTGGATGTTTTGTTTGATAACGATAATAATGATTCTGGTTTATCATATGATTCCGATTATTTTGCAACTGCAATTTAAAAGAAAACAAAATCATCTCTCTTTATTGAAAGTTAATAAAATAAGTAGATTTATTGTGTATATTTTTGTTCGTCATTTTTTGCGACAACATTGAGTTGCGACTTGCGATTAAGAAGTTTTTGCCCGAGCGCCGCAAAGAGAAGAGTAATGTTTTTCGGGTGTATGTATGTCGGTTCCGGGTATCTCGAGATATACATAGGTATGATACACTATTGCTTAATATGAATATGACACATTTTATGCCAAATAATTAAATTAATATTCATTTATTCTACATAAAACCTTAAAATTAACACAGAGTTTTGGCAAACAACGGCGAGCTTAACCCTAAAGAGTCTCTTACAGCTAACCTTATACTATTAAATGGAGATCGCATTCTAAGCAGGCACACTGGCGTACAATAAATCCTAAAGAATAAAGAAGTTGATTTCTATTTTAATTTATAAATATTATCGCAGAATGACTTCTCTAACAAATATTTAACTATAATTATTACACATGGACGATTACCTCATACTTCATTTGTTATCCATAACATTAATAACTCATTATGGTCTATTGTAAACTAAATCTGCATTATACCCGCTGCATTCCATTCCAGATGCAAAGATGAAAGTTTCGGTAACAATACGTGCACACCAGCTCAGAATTCTACGCTCACATGCACAGAATTTGTGTACGATAGCCCAAACAGTTTTGTGGAGGAAGTGAGTATTTTTAATAAAACGACACGTCCAAAATAAGTTCAACTAGAAGCCTGGATGGGACTCAGCAATCCACGTTCGTGTCGTCTCCCTGAATCAAGGATCTCAGCGTCCTTCTTTCTTCCTCCAGAGGAGTCGCCGAAGTGTTTTCAACCCTAGACGAAGCAGCTCAGCAGTCACGTTTCCTTCTGAGCTATGGAGTGGGACTCTTGAATCTAGCGTAACTGCAAATTTTACATATTATTATAATTCAAAAAATCTTTAACAGTTTCAGCTGGGCTGTCAGGATTGGAAGAGGACCCTAGTTGGAACTATGCACAGTTTTGGATACATGGTTGGACTTCTCTTCGTAGGACCACTGTCAGACAGGTTAGTAAACATTTATATACCCAAATATAGTAGGTGCACTACGAGTACATTACGATAGCATTCAGGATCCTGACCGCAAAGTTGCGTGGACGATCAACGATGCCATTTCTTATAATAAAGTTACGAAAGATACAGCTACTTCCGGCGCTGCACATAAATATTATAGCTAAGGAGTTTTTAATTGTTTCGGACCGTGTCCGAAACACAACCCTGCGATCGATGACTGGCGTAGCAGACGTGGCCCGCAAAGCAGCCACATTAAAGTGGAACTGGGCGGGCCACGTGTGCCGCATGCAGCCGGACCAATGGGCCCGGACTGTCACAGAATGCCATCGGACGATCGCCGGCGTCGGGGCAGACCTCGGCGTAGGTGGAGAGACGATATCGTTAGATACAGGGATGGGTGGCTGGAAGAGGCTCAGGACAGGGATGGATGGAAGAGGAGGGGGGAGACCTTTGTCCAGCAACACAAAAACTTTTTACAAAAAAAAAGTTTTTAATATTTGTATTTGTGTATATGCCAGATTTAAAATACGTTTATGTCATACCTAGTTAGATTAAAATGAAAAGCGTGAACCATAATTGCTACCCAACTCAGTTTGAGTACTACTAATAAATAGCACAGTAAGTGAGATATTGACAGAAACGTGTGCGATGTTTTTATTACATGGTTGTAGCCTGGTTGACTCTGCGTAGTTGCATGTGATTATGGAACCCATTGCATTAGGTGCATAAATTGCATGTGGGGTTTTACTACTAATTACACATTATGATTAAATCCGATGGAATATATCAATAAAATGACAAATATAAAAGTATAAAAATAAGTGGGACTTTATTTATTCTTGAATAAACGAAAATCTAAATAATCAGACAAATCGAGAAAATTGTCGTCACGACCGACATAACATTTTTTATTGTTATGTTACATTTAATTGTAAAATTGAGTAATATTAGTATACATGTAGACATGGTTTTGTAAGTAAATATTTAAATAATAAGTGATATATACCCAATACTTTTTTACATTTTCGTTACGTGGGATTTTTATAAAAAATAAGGAATAATAATAATATTTTTCCCTTTACAATAGGTACCTTTGTACTCCATAAGTATTTTGTATGTTAGGGAAATTAAAAAACTGCATAGCCAGCAATGACAATGGATTTTATTGCTGCTTATCTACTAAAATAACTGCGCATGCGCATGACGTCACTATTGACAGCCAATGAGGACCTCGAACGAGGACGTAGCGAGCGTCCTTTCGCTATCTGCATACAAAGTGCGGAGGAAGTTATTTACGGAAGGAAGTGATATAACCAAAAAACATCCTTCTGTCCGTACCGTTTTTTTTATCTCCCTTTAACATTTAGATTTTCTTCACATAGCGGATATTGCAAGCAAAATTCAAGTCGTAATTCATGTTTTTAATCCCAATATTTTTGTTTCGAAGATGGGGCCGAAAGAAGATGATAGTCATCACTGGTGTCCTGGGAGGAGTGTTGGGGGTCTCGAAGAGTTTCTCCAAATGGTACTGGGTCTACGTGGCCTTGGAATTCCTGGAAACAGCAATCGGAGACATTTGTTCACCGTTCTTTATGTTAAGTAAGTGACTAGAAGTGGTTTTGTTGTGGTCGCCTAATCATACTCTACTTAAGAGCCTTCATAGAGCCAACTAGCGCCGCCAATCTTAAAAAAATAATATCTTCCAATATAATCAATTTGATTAAAAAAGCTATTTACGAAATGTTTATTACGATAAATACTATTTTTTAAATGCTTAATTATAACGTGATTCAATGTTTGGTAAGTTGTAGTTCGCATAATTGCGAAAAACGGCCGTTTTTGGCACATTTGTGAACTTTGCTTGTCGCAATTATGCCATGTATATATTGTATATTAAAAAATAGTGTTTATCCTAACAAAGATTGTGTACATAGCGTTTTTATAAAAATTCATAATTTGTAAGATGTTATTTTTTTAAGATTGGCGGCGCTAGTTGGCTCATGGAAGGCCCTATTCCTGACTCAATCTGTCCTCATAATGATTAGTAGAAAGATAAGATAACCACATAAAAATGCCTTAATTAATATTTTACTCATTCCAGCTATAGAAATGGTATCCAGTGACCGTCGCCTAATATACCAAATGTTATGCAACTACGGTTACACCATCGGCGGAGTACTACTACCATTAATGGCCTACGTCTTTCCCTACTGGAGAGACCTACTCAAAGTGCTATACACTCCAACTCTGTTATTCTTCTTCTACATGTTCTTGTTAGAAGAAAGCCCGAGATGGCTGCTAAGCAAAGGAAAGAAGGAGAGAGCTGTAGCAATTCTAGAGACAGCAGCTGAAAAGGATAACATAAAACTCGATAAGACAGTTTTAGACAAACTTCCGTGTGAAGAAAATGAAAGCACAGACCTTTTAAGGCTTCTAAGAATTACGTTTGCATCTAAATCTATGTTGAAAAGATTCCTCGTGTGTTTAGTATGGTGGACTACGTCTACATTCGTGAACTATGGCATGAGTATTAACTCTGTGTCGTTACAAGGAAATAAATACGTCAACTTTGCCCTGATAGGCATTGTGGATATCCCTGGCAACATGTTGGTTACATACAGCCTTATTAAGTTCAAGAGAAAAATTCCTTTAGCCTTCAGTTTTATTACGTCTGCCATATTGTGCTTGATTCAACCGTTCGTGCCTACAGGTAAATTGTTTTAATCATTAATTTGAATGTGTCCTTCATTGTTAAAGAACCCATTTATTGTTGTTTCCTTATGCCTTAAACCTTTATTTACCTTATCTATATAAATCATGGAGGAAGGAAAGGCCTATGGAGTATGCCTATTTACATCGCATGGCGCTGCTGTAAAAAAAAAACCGGCCAAGTGCGAGTCGGCCTCTCGCACCCAGGCTTGCGTCCAACGCAACTCGTAATTTCGCTCTAACGAAAAGATAAACTAGATTTAGAGACCAACTTATCTTTGCCATTATCAAAATATTATGTCCATTCATCGACATACTCCTGATTAGTTGATTATCTGCAAATATAAGTTATTTGTATTTCAAATTTATAGTTTTCGGATTCTATAACATAGCTTCTTGCCCAATTTCATGATTCTAGATCAACGGGAAGTAGCCTATAGTTTTGGCTACATTTCCATACAAGTATGCGCCAAAATTCGACATAAACGTCTTTTAATTGCGTTAATAAAGTAAAGATTTTCTCAATAAATAATGGACCGATTTTAATAATACTTTTACACTACATAGCTTTACCTTTTATCTATCTAACGGTGAAAGAATTTGTGCAATAGGTCAAGTAGTTTTTTGCAAAATCTCAACCTTTAAACACTCTGTGTAAGACTTTACCATAAACAACCAATTTTTTTGTTTGTTTTACTGTAAATTCACTTATTTTCAGATCTCCCATGGCTGTCCATACTTTTATACATGGCTAGCAAGCTGATGTCTACAGCCTACTTCAACATCACCTACATGTACACTTCAGAACTCTTCCCCACGTACACGAGGAACTCTATGCACGCTCTATGCTCATCTATTGGAAGGATCGGCTCTATAATCGCTCCGCAGACGCCATTACTGGTCAGTGCACTTTATATAAATAATTAACCAAACAAACAAGTGAGTTTAATCCGTACATATAGGTAAATTTTTATTAAAAAAAAACTAATTACTACAAAATAAAACTAACTTAATATCTAAAAAAAAATACTTATGAAATAAAACTACAAACTAAAGAACGAACACGTCGTCGAGGTCCCCGTTCTGTGGCATGGTGCCCAGGACGCTGGCAGCATTTCCTCGCTGTATGGCAATACTTAAACGCTAAGCGAGGTAGCTGCCAGCTCTGGGATCACCCGAGATGTGGACCAACCGGGTAGACAGCTCGTGGATGATATCTTTTGAGTCTGTCGACCATGGGCCCGTTGTTTCTACAGCAAGCGCCGCAAACTCATGATGTGGAGTCAGTCGTGAGTATTTGCGGCGCTTGAGTATTTACATATAGGTAATAATTCAAAGTAAATTGGCTCACTATAGTTTTAAAGCCCATATTTGAGATAACTAGCGCCAATCTTTAAATAATCGCATATCTTCTAATATAATCTATTTTATTCTATTTATCGCGGCAGCCCTAACATCATCCTGCATTGCGGATACCATGGACAGTCCGATTCTGAGACACTGGGTACACTTACATGTCCCGGGGTCTCGGAGTCGGCTCAAGGTATCAAGGTTAAAATTCTTTTTACTTTGAAATTATAAAAAAAGTATCATCTCTGTTCAACCTTCGAATCAAGGACACAAATAGCCCTTGACGAACTAATACAAAGCAAATAAAAGATTTCCGCTTCAGTTAACATTATAAGTAAGTGAATACCTAATTACAAGCAAGAAACTAAACTCGTAAAAAATGACAATGGCAGATTCTGCCCCACCATCAACCGCAAGTTGTACAAGATAACGAATAAATGTAAAAATATCTGTGTAAAAATGTGTAAAAATGTCTTTTATTAAAATGATTGGTTAAAAATAAAGTTTTGTACAAGTTGCGATTCAAAAATAACAGCTTATTTAAGAATTCAGAAAATAGTAAAAAATCGAAGCGATTTATTCATTGTTTTTGTTATTCTTCCATAGGAGTTGCGAGAGTAGTAGAAAATGATACTGATGATCATGCAATATGAAACCTGTAATAAGTCCCCAACAAAATGATAGGTACAGCTTAAATGGTCACGTAGTTTTGTAGGTGGGGCAAAGCTCCATTGAAATGTGGCAATGTCTTTTAGACACGGTCATAACAAAACAATCTTTGATGATCTCTTAGCTTAGTTGGTAGTGTACTTGACTTCAGTGCAAAGGTAAGGGCTTCGAATTATGGTCGGTAATTTTGCACTTCCTAATAGTATGAAATTCGGAGTTCTAAAGACTGACGTCTGAAGTGGCAGTGGGCTGGCCACATCTGTCATAGAAACGATAACTGATGGGGTAGACGGGTTCTCGAATTAAGACCACGAACAGATAAACGTACTGCGTGACAAGATCGAGGGATTAGGTACCTGCCGAGGTGGAACACCCCAGGAAGTTTAGTCGATATTCCGCCCCTTCAAGGCGGCGAGCCCGACATAATCAACACGCTCCCCCGGGCGCGGTGGTACACGTAAACGTGTTTACCTGGAACAAAAAGGTACCAATGTGGCTGGCAGAGCCTGGATGCAAAAGGCCGACAATCGGGTTGAGTGGCGTGCTTTGTGAGAGGCCTAAGACCAGCAGTGGACTGATATGGGCTGATGATCATGAAAGCTGACGAAGAAAATAGACATACATTGGGGTTCAAATGTGGAAATAAAATTGAAATCAATTGAAAAAGAACATAGTAACAATACGACCACATTTCCATGTTTCTACAACATACAACCCATTCTATCTTTCAGAGGCACTACTGGCCAGGTCTACCAGCATTAGTCTTCGGAAGCACGTCGTTAATAGCAGGCCTGGTAACCTTCCTGGTACCAGATGTTTCTGATGATGCCCTTCCAGACACCATCCACCAGGCCGAAGCCTTGGGCAGCAAGAGCTCGCTCAAGGAACAGGAGGCCAAGGAAACGGTTTTTGTGATCCCCACGAGACATCGGACGAGGTTATGAATAAAATGTAAAGGAAGGTTTTGGTTTTTTTTTTTTTTGTTACGTAAGGGCCCTTTTCCTGTCATGCGTATTTTCGCCCGCGCGCGGATCTGGTCCGCATGCGGGTGATAGCACGCTCCTGGCGCCCGCAGCCAATCCGCGTTCCGCGCGCGCGCTGCCCGCGTGATAGGAAAAAGATGTATGAAATGATAGGATGCCGACCGCCCGCACGCGGACCACATCCGCGCGCGGGTGGCTATCCGCGTGACAGGAAAAGGGCACTAAAGGTGAACCTGACATATCATCGGTGAGGGTCGAACCTGGGCTATATCAAGAGTCCAGTGTTCTACTCGAAGCGCCACTGAACTGTAGGATCTATAGACCCCATGTATTGCCGACTGACACCCAGAATCCTTATAGAATTGAATAGATTCGCATAAATATAAATCAATTACCGGGAAACTGACATCAGTTCGGGTTCCAGTTGGATTCCAAATTCTCAAAGGATGCAATCACTTGCAATAAAAGATAACGAATCAACACGTAAAAACTCCATACATTTTTCTTGTTTAATCTCGGGTCAAGCACTGGCCCCTACCCAAGTGGCTTTACCTGAAAATGTATGGATAAGTAGATTTTAAAAAATTTGAAATGTGAAATCTACTTTCCCATCTTAGGCGAAACCACGTATGGTTTGTATGCCGATAGGTAGTTCTAGTTTATAAATAATTCGTTAGAATTGTATATTCTAGTTTTAATTATTGTTCTATGTATCTAGGCAACCGATTCTGTCTCTAACAATGGCTGTTGCACTGTAAATATATTTCTCTTGATATTTTTAATCCTTTTACTCGACAACACAGCTCTGCTAAGATATTATTCAATATCTAAAAGTTTTACCTGGGTTAAAAAAAATATATGATATATCCAGTTATGACCTCATTACAAGGAATCACCAACACCAGATAAGGGAACTGTACCAATAACCGTCACTTTTTGAACTTTTCACTTTTGATTTTGTAGCCACGGCCGTAGTATAAGACCCACAGGGAATGAAATGGTGCAAAGATATAAACAATTTATTTATATTTTATTTAATTAAATAATGTTTATTTAATTTTAAGATTAAATAAGTTATTTTTAGACTTATATGAAATAATACCCCTTTGCCCGGTATCCGGCATGTCCTTGTACAGATATCCGACATACCCATGTCCCAATAGCCGTCATATATGTATATATAGTTTTTGTGTAGGTAATGTATGACGTATATATATGATTGATCAAAGTGTTATAGTGTAAATGGAACACCTGATTGGACAAGCTTTATGTTTTCGACATTTCTCAAATATATAAACCAAAATAGTCAAAATATTCATTGTTGCTGTTCCAGCCAGTATATATAATTCAGGTCATTATGCCTATAATTACTAATGCACCCAAAGATGTTTTAAAAATCCCAAAGATGTTTTTTTTCTCTACCCTTGTATTAAATTAAATAAATAATTAGTTTATGTGTCTAAATTACGCCAAAAACACGTTATTTAGTGAAATTGTGCATTGTAATAATGGACAAGTGTTATCTCGCAAAAACTACGACATTACAAAGTGTAAAATTCAATTGACTTTTTTTTACGAAAAATTAACGACTTTTTGTGGCAAACTTGTTTCCAAAATGAAGTGCTTCCAGTGCGAGAATGATCATAGCGATGAAAATTTGATACAGTGCGATGGTTGTAAACGGAACGTATGTCTTAGTTGCAGCAACCGCCGCGAGACCTTATTTCAAGTGCCTAAACTGATCCAAGCATATGATTGTGTACGTGAGGAATTGGACGAAATAAAAAACGGTTTTCTGCACCAGTGACTTATGCAGTTTCTACTGCTACTCCGGCCACTTCCTTAGACACTAACAATATATCGGAGGAGATGGCGGAGCGTGATCGCAGAGCAAATAACGTGATCCTTGTTGGTCTCCCTGTAATGGATACGGGTGACACACCTATTCAAGGGCCCACTGATGAGGCCACTGTCAGAAGGATCCTGGTGGAGATTACGAGTGAACAGATATCTTCTGACAAACTGGTGAAAGTGTTGCGATTTGGTAAACGAGATAACAGTAAACCGCGCCCCATGAAAATGATCCTCAAGTCTCGGCATGATGCAGTGAAGGTCCTTAAAAACGAGAATAGAGCCATGGAGGTAAGAGTGTATGATGACAAGACACCAATGCAGCGGGACGAGCTAAAGGAGCTGAGGCAACGTCTCCAGCTACGTACCGAGAGTAGTGAGTTAGACCTCACTATTAAGTACGTCAGGGGTGTGCCGAAGATAATCAAACAAAATAACTATTTGACCCCAACAACCCCTACACTGACCTTACCTTCCTATACACCAACTTATGCTCGCTGTCATTAAAATTCGACCTATTTCTTTTATATGTAAACACCAACAAGCCATCCATTATAATTGTCACGGAGACCTGGCTGAACAGCAGGGACAGAAACAGCACATTTGCCATACCTGAATATACTATATTTAGACAAGACCGGAAACATCGACCTAAGTTGCAGGGTGGCAAAACGCGTGGTAGCGGTGTTGCCATATATGTCAGAGGCCGTATCAACGGTATACCCATTATTGCAAGAACTCATAAGAAGTATGTAAGTGATCTTACGGAAGCCTTGTTTTTGGATATTCAATATGACTCTCACCATTTCCTTGTGGTTGGGGTCTATCGACCCGATGATAGGGAGGGAACCAGATATATGGAAACGACTTGACTCTAAATTATTGGCTAACTTGGCTGCTGCTTTAACGAACAATGTGCTAGTTATCGCTGTTGACTTCAACTACTCCGCCATCCTATGGCCTCAAGACATCGAACAGGACCTCACGGAACCCGAGGAACTGTTTAAAACATGTTTCTCAACAGTAATCTTCATCAATTGGTCTCCCAGCGGACACGTTTCCGCACAGGCAACACTCCATCCTTGCTCGATCTGATCATGACAAACGATGAAAACTTAATCACTGGAATATGTTATAAAACCACCTATAGGAAAGATTGATCATTGCGTACTAGAGTTCAGCATCCAATTTCTGATACAAAGAGTCCACGGTCAGCCCAAACTTAAAAGATATTACCATTACATTGACAACTACATGGAGGAACTGGAGAAGGACCTCGAAATCTTGGAACCTACTACTGACGTGGAGCGTTTTTGGAGACAGCTAAAAACCATAGTGGATACAAACACAGACAGACACGCTCCGTTTAAAAAAGTTAAGAAGAAGAAGAAAGGTAATAAACCCTGGATCAATGACAATATATTGAAACTTGTATCTGAGAAGAGAATACTTTGGGATATTTATATTGGCACAAAGGATGAGACGAGGACTACCAGCGCTATAGAACCGCCAACAATCATTGTGTGGTAGAAAGCAGAAGTAGCAGGAGACTGTATGAAGCAAAACTACTGGATAACGGACAAAAACCCTTCTATTCCCATCTGCGAAGGTGCATGTCATCCAAAGTGAGCATTCCACCTGCAATGAGGAACCATAATGGCGACCAAGTTACAGACATAGCGGAAACCTTCGCGCAGTAGTTTCAGAAAGCCTATTGTCGTGAACTAGATGTGACCATATGCCAACAAGTGACTACATTAGCCCGTATGCACTCGATCTGTGGCATAGACTTCACACCCAACACAACTTGACTCGACACAGGCTCTGCTCCTGGATCTGACAACATTCCCAGCATTATTCTAAAAAACTGCAGCAAAACATTTGTTCCTGTTCTCACTGAGCTTATGAGGGTGTCTTTTGAGGTCGGACATGTCCCACTTGACTGGAAACATGTTGTAGGTACACCTGTGTACAAATCCGGTGATAAAACAGACCCTGCCAAGTTTAGGCCAATCAGCTTGACAAGTATTGTGGGTAAGGTGATGGAGAGACTAATATGCAACCAACTGAAGAATTTCCACAACAGAGAAAATGTTATGTCCAGCAGAATGGCTTTGTCGAGAAGAGATCCACAATAACGAACTTACTGTCATGTGTGCACCCGTGGACTATGGACGTGGACCGTGGCAACCCGGTTGACGTTATTTACCTCGATTTTGAGCGCGCATTCGACAAAGTCCCGCATCAGCGCCTGCTTATGAAATTGGAGCATTTTGGCATTCGAGATCGGCTTTTAGACTGGGTAAAGAGTTACCTGTTGGGAAGAACGTTCCAGGTCAGGAACAGGTTCCTCCTTGTCCCAGAAGATGGACGTCCTG
Source organism: Tachystola acroxantha (assembly GCA_963506565.1). Classification (NCBI taxonomy): domain Eukaryota; kingdom Metazoa; phylum Arthropoda; class Insecta; order Lepidoptera; family Oecophoridae; genus Tachystola; species Tachystola acroxantha. Next base: position 13,772,579 of record OY735874.1, on the reverse strand, counting down.
AGTGGAGTTCCCCAAGTATCTGTTTTAGCCCCCACTATTTTTGGAATTTTCATCACGGACCTCATTGCGCTGATAGACTCACAATCTGCATTTTTTGCTGACGATGGGAAATTCTTTGGCAACCCACTCTTAGTGTCTGGACAACTACAGAGCGATCTAAACAAGCTCCAGGAATGGACGAAGCAGTGGCTAGTCAAGCTGAACATATCGAAATGTGCTGTGTTGCATCTAGGTAGTAGAAATCCTGGCGTGGCGTGAAATACACCACTGATATAAACACTGTGGAATCCCAAAAGGACCTTGGAATTGTGGTTTCAAAAAATCTTAAATGGGGAGAACACATTAATGGCATTGTCAAGAAGGCTAATTCATTTATATATGTTATAAGGAGATCCTTTCAATATATTACATCCGAGGTGCTTGTCAAAATCTACAAAACATACATTAAGCTTCTTCTGGAATATGGATTTCAAATATGGAACCCATATTTTCATAAAGGACATCCTACCTACATATTGCCTACTTAAGAGCGTGCACAGAAAGGCAACAAAGATTTCATATAACCTGCGCAAAAAATCCTATGAAGAAAGGCTTAAAATCCTAGGTATTCAAACCCTGACAGAACGTCGACTCAGAGGTGATCTAATTGAGACATATAAAATTCTCACGTACAAATATAACCTCCCAGATCTCCACCGTTTCTTTGATACTAAAGACATACGTCCATTACGAGGACACCATATGAAAATCTACCGCACTATCGCCAATACCAAAATCGCTCATCACTTCTTAAGTAACATAGTTGTCAACGCATGGAACAAACTGTCTGATAATGTAGTATCTATATTAATTAGATAAAAACGGGAATTATCGTGTTAAACCGTGAAAGTTTAAAAAGTGATATAATGTAGTATCTGCACCATCAGTGAACTCTTTCAAAAATCGCCTCGACATGTGGTTAAAATCAAACATTATATAAATAAGCAATATGTGTAGTGAATCATATGAACATTAGACAACATAGACTGAACTTACCAACACTGTAATATAGACACACCAGCATTGTGCTGCCTGTCTATCAAATGAATAATAATAATAATAAAATGCACAAAAACGTCCTAAACCATAAGAAAACACATTGTAATGTTAGGGAGGTTTTTGTGCATTTGGGGATGTTTTGTGTGTTTTGGGAAGTTAAAAAATATTATTTTACGAGTACTGGTATGGAAAGTAAGCAATATCTCTATAGTTATCTATATATCATATAGATGACGGGTACTGGTACATTTTGCTGTTTGGTTGAACCAATAGCCGTCAACGAATTTAAAATGTTATTATTTAATTAATTAAAACAAATAGGCATCAAATCAAATTACAGAATGATATTAATATTAATAAAGTTTCATTTTAAACATCAACACTAACAAATAAGTAAATACATGAGCCAGCTTTGATAAAAAACCGTAGTCAGTAAAAACAGCAGTTTAGTAATCGAACTTCGTAACTTTTTCACAAAAACGTGAACACAAACTATAAAGTGATATTATATTATGTTATTTGATGTTTTATTGTATTTTTGCCAGTTAATTAGCAGCAAAACAGTATTTATTTTCATAATGTTGCAGAGAAAACGAAACAAACTACCATTTTCGTGAGATATAGATAATTTAAGTTGACTTGACGGGCATACGTACATTGACGGCTATATGTACACTTACCTTATTTATTAGATATTTGCTATTTTCATTAGATATTTGCTAACGAAAAAAACAAAAGTCACAATCACATTTTTCTTTCCATGCTAGCGTTAACGTATGTAAATGCCACTTGTCTGATTCACTTAGTAAGTAAATGCAATGAATCAATTATTTCAAAAACCTGTCTTCAAGTTTTAAGTACCTAGTGAATATCGCTTTTCAGAATAGGTAATAGAACCCCACTTTTCAGTTTCATGACACGATTTTTCCATTTTAACCGCATTTCAAAAGGAAGTTCCCTCAAGAAACGATCCAGTGCGTTTTTTATTCAAAACTTTCATCCAATGCAGTTCAGGAAACGGTGAAACGTTTCTACGATGTCCATTTCTCCGGAACTAGTAATAGGTAGCCCATTTCACTGCACTTATATAGGTACCTTCGAGTTTTTAATTTTTAGGGTTCCGTTGTTAAACTACAGGGTGGACCAAAAGTCCGTTAACATTTAAAATGGTTATAAAAAAATACAAATGCTACTTTGGTGAAAAATGTTTATTTAATAATAAAGTAGACAAATTAGGATTTCACTTTTTAAAAATAACATCATTCAAATGTGACCCTTGTTCATCCTGGCACACCTGTAACCGGGAACGGAAACCTACCTACCTACAGCTATTTGCATAGCGGAATTATCCCATCCCACTATAGTCCCACTAATATTATAAACGCGATGGATGGATGTTTGTTGCTCTTTCTCGCAACTACTAATGAATGGATTTTAATGAAACTTTACATATAGCTCATAAATCAGAACAACATATAGGCTATAATTTATAAAGATGCTGCGTAGACGAAGTCGAGGGCAGAAGTTAGTGTTATTATATTGTCACCTTATGAGGTAACTTCATGGTTCAGTCGAACCCGAAACTTAAGAACAGAATCAGTAGTACGTTGTGTACATTTTTGCACATCAGCATTTTTGAATTTTCATTTACACCACTTTGCAAGGAAAAGGTGCCAACGCTGAGGAGGAAAATTGGTAAAAAAACCTTTCAGCAGCACATTTCTAAGTGGCTTTATAATATTGTATGGCAATTTTGTTTATTTACTACAGACAGGGTGACCTTACGAGGTAACATAATGGTTCGGTCGGATCCGAAACCTAATAATGTATGTAGAATTATATTCTCCTAGCCAATAGGAGAATAGAAAGTTACATCGATATTTATAGGAAAAGCAAATATCAATCACTTTTTTCCTTAACTAAGGGGCTGTGAGAAAGAAATCTAACTTAGTCTTAAAGCCCCGTTTAAAGTTGAAGCTTTTGCTAAAAACAACACTATAAATTGATACTGAATTTGGTATTGTAATGTTGTAACTAACACATCAACTAAACGTGCTTGTTAACGTAAAAATACGCTTGAATCGGTTGGTTTGGTCGCAATTGTTTTACACTGCTACAGAACCCTCTATACCAGATTAATCTGAAGCACACTTGACCCATTTTTATAAGCTCGCGTTTTGTACTGAATAACCATTTTCCATTGGTCCCGTCAAACGCTCGGTCCCAACGATATCCGAGCTTGCAATTGCTAGTGCACCCGTGCGATTTTTGATTTGATTTGATTGAAATTCTTATACCAATGATATTCCACGACTGACTGACCTTCGTATTGCGGGTTTCGGTACATACACGAGTATGTATGTAGCGTATTTATTTATTATTTATTTATTTATTTTAAGGAAGATTTACAGCTACAATAACTTTAGGTTATCTAGAAGCTAATTACAAATCTCCACCTATAGATAGCAAGATGTGTCTCAAGAATTAAAAAAATTAAAGTGACTTAAATAGTATGTAGGTATTTATTTAGATTTAACACTACGGTAGTTTTCGAAAGAGGACCACGGTAGTTAAGGCTTCGTATGCGCGTATTTTCAGTTTTTCTACGAAGGCTACGGCAGTAACTACTAAAAATAAACGTGTGAAAAAATATACAGTAATCTTGGGGTGTCTATTTAGAGACTGATGAATACCGAGACACGATTGAACAAACTTCGCTCGATAGAAAAAAAATCGCAAATATAATTTCCATGTCTTTTAAAATGAAAATTATATCTAAACCGAAACAGTTATTCATACAAAATATATATCAAAATGTAGGGTACTATAAATACGAGAACTCGGTAAAAAAAAATAGATTTTTGGTGGCGTATTTTCCCTGCCAAAATTCATTAAAATTCTAAACACAATGTTCAAAATACGCCAACAAATATCAGATTTTATTAATCTGATATTTGTTGGCGTATTTTTAACATTGAGTTTAGACATGTTTAAACATAAACGGCCATATCTTTTGATTGCGTTAACGTAGAAGGTTGATTTTTTCACGGCTGCATGCGGTTGCAGACCTGACTATTTGGTATTAATTCCAACTTGATCCGTCTACACGTTATTGAGATATAGGTCTTGACAAACAGACAGACAGAAGCACGGACAGACGGACAACAAAGTGATCCTATAAGAGTTCCTTTTTTTTCTTTTGAGGCACGGAACCCTAAAAATTATGCCTCTACAATACAAACTAACCTGAAATAGACTAACGCAAAGCTAATGAAAACACGATTTCCATTCAAGCGCTTTTTCTTCCTTCACTTCCCATCCGTTCCGTGCAACGCAGAAAATGCAGACCCAATCAGGTATCTGTCGAAACGTCCGGCCGAGTCGGAATGGAGGCAGAATGGCTCTGCGTATGGCGGTTTTCTTTTTCGCGCGTCAATTGGAACGTTACGATTCTGTGGCGAACGGAATGCAAATGAGGGCAGTGTCGGTCGGGTTGAATTGATTACAATGGCTTTATTGGAATTGAGTTGTCTTTAGTCTTAAGAGTGCTTTCGTGTTAGCTGACGAGAGCTTTATTGTTTGATTTAAGTCAGCTGTTTGTGTATTGGCCACGCTGTTACTTTTAAGTTAGTAAATAATATAATACGCAATAGGGATGCTGACTAAAATATATTACTCATACTCATTTATTTTAACCTTATGTACACAGGAAACACTTGGTTACGTCATACATTGTAAATATTGTAATCATACATTTATAATATAATAATATATATTACCTACATGGCTCGATATACAAAGAGGCAGAACGGCGACAAGCAGACCCACTGTATTGTGTCAGTGGTCACTAAAAGTATATACTGTATACAACTTTGTAGTAATTACCTATAATTTAATTCTCAGTTTGACAATAATATAATTTTAATAATGACATTTGATATTGATAGGAACATTGACATATTATTATTAATGGATATTTTATTTAATTGTTTTAATTTAATTTTCAACCAGACTGACGATCAAATTATGGATGACTTTTAGATAATAGTAAATAAGTACATATGTAAATGACATTATAATTTGAGATAAATAAATCTAATCTAATCTAAAGTACCTAAAACTACTGTTATTCATTAATAATTATTTAGGTTAGAAGGATTCCTTGTTAAGCGCGCGAAACGCCATTAGCTACTTTTTTGTGAAAATTCTAATTAAATAGTTTCCGTGGTATTTAGTGAATAATGATCACGTTAAGTTAATCAGGAGATGTCCGCGAACGTTTCTATTAGTTGGTTGGAGTGCTTGAAAGAAGTCGTGTTTGTGAAGTTTTGTGCTCTTAGCAAGGTTTCCTTTTGCATAACTTGATGCTTGCGTGGATCATTGAGTTATTTCGTTTAGGGGTTTGGGAGGGTTGTGCGTAGGTTTAGGTTAGGTTATCTTCATATATATGTATGTATTTACAAGAATTAAGACATTCTATTAACATCAGACCAGGCTGTATGCCCTAGTTGGCTTTGCCTTTCCCTCTGGGAAGAATCTAGATAACAAAATATAAAACTAATAATAATTATTATTGGTTCTCTTGAAAATGGCGGGAAACGACGGTTGCGAAATTATTTGATAATTTTCCTTTTAATGTCTACAGGGACTATTTTGTGTTTAATATCACGTTAAATTAATCAGAAAATGTTCGCGAATGACACTAGGTACGGTGAAGTTATTGGATTATTTGTGCAAGATCTGAAGTTTCAAGCTTTTATAAAGAGTTCCCGCTACAAGCTCGGGAGTGAACGTGACTGTCGAGCTGCTTCGTCCAGAGTGATGACGCTACGGCGACTCCTCTGGATGAAGACATGAAGACGCGGCTACCCAGGGTGAAGACGCTACTGCGACTCCCCTGGAGGAAGATAGAAGACTATTGAATATATTGAATTTTCTGTAACATGACATTGGCAAATGACGAACTGTCGAGACCATTAATAAAATAAATAATAATAAATAATAATTATTATTCAAAAATAGTAATAAATTAAGTATTAAGTAGCGACTGTAAAGAGGCCTTGTCAATAACAAACTATAATAATAATAATAATTTAGACGTAGCCTAATGTAAAACTATGTAGATATACATAGATCTACTGCGTAGGTGAGTCGATTAAGTTATCATGTTAAAGACTTACATCTGGAAAATTCGGATATTAGTTTTTAGATAGATACTCTAATTAACACCGAAGATATTGATGGTTAGGTAAAGCCGTGATACATCCAATTTTACCCGACTGCGCAAGAAGGAGGATTATGTTTTTCGAGTGTATGTATGTGAGTATGCATGTCTAATTCTTTGGCACCCTGCAGCCTAAACGGCTTGATGGATTTTAACATATTGAGGTGTCGTTAGATTCGTCTTGATTGTAGGAGTGACATAGGCTATAACAATTTAATCAAAGGGGCCATTGATCTCCTATAAACAACTAGATACACAGTCTGCCTTCTAAAAATGTCCGAGCGCAAAGAAGGTTCAAACGGAGGAATGAACCCACCCTCATTTGCTTTATTGGACATTATTTGGACGTTCACTTCACTTTTTAAAATATGGCTTCTACCGTGGCTGGCACAGTATTTGGACGTTAACAATACGTTAACAATGGACCCGCATTTTGACGTTATTTCGTTGTTTATACGTTTATAGGAGATCAATGGCAATTTTGGCAGTCGGGTTTTTTGGTTTTTAATTGGCAAAATGAATTTAGAATGGAGTTTGTATGTAATTAGGAACATGAGATGATACATCACTAAAATCGTCTCAGTATTTTCCAATAAAAAGGAATATGTTGCAAATTCGGTATAACTTTACAACCAACGAAGTGAAAACACCTTTTGTCACCTTTGTCGAAAATAGTCCCAACTAACTCCTTATTCGATATAATAAACAAAAATGGCGCCCCTGTAAGTAATAACGCTAAAGAAGCGCGTCTGGAATCACGGCGTTTGATCTCCGAGTCGAGACGTGACGAGAATTCGACGCGATTCGATATCGATCGGCGATAACGTTCGCAAATTCGCTCCCAGAATAAGCCTGTTGGGTGCTTGCTTGACGCGAGCGGAATTTGGATCAGTTAACACTTGCACCAATAAGATAACTCGGATTAAGTGACTTAACCCGGGTTAAAATAAATTTATTAAATCACATGTTTATGTTATTTAGTAAAATTACTTTAACTCGGGCTAAGTCACTTATTTTATTTTATTTTTATTTTATTTTGTTCGGGTAGCTAACAGCTATATGCTACATAATTGTAATTTAATATCTAAGAGCTAATTACAAGCTTCCATAGATGTGTTTCAATATAATGACTTGTGTTTTAATTTTTTTAATCTTTAATTTGCAACCGAAGTACCTGCGAACTTGGTTATGAACAAGGACTTAACTATCGAAGGGCTACTGGTAAATAAGTCTTTACAATCTTCACCCAGTTCATTAAATGCAGAGCATGCTCTAGGTATATAACTATTCTTTCTATAGTTGGTGTGTGCTTTAGGAACACGAAGTAGATCTCTCCTGCGCATGAGTCGGCTCGGAACGTTCAGTGATAGTTTTGCGAGGAGCTCAGGACAATCAATTCTCCATCATTCTTAATCAGAGTTATCTATCGTAGGCATTGATCTCCTATAAACAACTAGATACACAAAGGTCTTACTAAAACAATTTAAAAATAGGCCAAATAAGGGTCCATTGTTAACGTCCAAATACCTAATGTCCAATAAAGCAAATGAGCATTCATCCGTTTGGACCTTCTTTGCGCTCGGACATTTTTAGAAGGCAGACTGTGTATCTAGTTGTTTATAGGAGATCAATGCTCGTAGGTAAATACGTCGTGCCAACAAAGTACAATTAAATGACATTGCCACATTTCAATGCAGCTTTGCCCCACCTACAAAACTACGTGACCATTTAAGCTGTACCTATCATTTTGTTGGAGACTTATTACAGGTTTCATATTGCATAATCATAATCAGTATCATTTTCTAATACTCTCGCAACTCCTATAGAAGAATAACAAAAACAATGAATAAGCAAAGAAAATAGTATGAATTCCCTTCGATTTCATACTATTTTCTGAATTCTTAATTAGGCTATTTTTGCGACTCGCTAGATGTACAAGACTTTGTTTTAAACCAATCATTTAAAAAAAAACGGAGATATTTTTACATTTATTCGTTCAAGAGTACATCTTGCAGTTGATGGTGGGGCAGAATCTGGCATTGTCATTTAAATGGTCAATTTAACGATCTGGCACCGACAGATATACCAATGAATTTTCTTCAGGGCATCTTTTATGTAGGTTTAAAAAAATAAGACATGTGTGTGGGTAGGTAATCCACGAATCTGCACTGGGCCCTCGTGGTGGATCCTAGGTAAGTACCAATTTGTTCAGGTCTAGTGTGGGCTTCACTCACTGATTAGTACTGAGTTAATGTAAAATAGTGTAAGTATTTAAATAAATAAATAAATAAATAATAGCGTGCATGAAGAGATTGATAAATGTAAAAGAAGCGAGAGTTGTATGCCAGGATCGCAGCAGAAGGAAGTCCATCGTATCTGCCTACCCCTATACGAAAAACTGACGTGAGTATATGTGTCCCTATGCATGTAAAAAAAAACATTTCGTACATTTTCTCTCCCCTCAAAACAAAAACAAAATTCGCTATATTTTTCACTTTCTTCTGCAAAACAACAAAGCCTACCTCCCGCCGGGGCAGAGTGACGGTATTCCGGCGTCGGTGACGTCACCGCCCAGATGTGCGGGCGCTTCCGGCCGGCCACTTCCGGTTTCCGGCTCCCCAATACTCTGGACTGTGCAAATGTTATTAAAGAAGTATTTTTCGAATACACAAAGCGTAATACTTTAATGTGTAGCGACAATTTTACCCAATAAAATAAACATTTTGTAGAAGAACTCAGGTTTTTGTAACCGGCTTCCGACAAGAGGTAATGTTTTTCGAGTATATGTACGGCGTTCTGTAGCCTGAACGGCTTTTTTGGATTTTGCATATGAAGACAAAGAAGCAGCCGTTTTTTTCATTGTTGACATACATACCAATTATTCAACCAATTAATATTGGGTCTCCTACACGATATCGAAATACTTTTTATCGAATGTTGTATCGTCGATGACGATTTATCGAAAATATTGTCGCTCGAAGGCTTGATACTTCGAATGATTAGTCTGCCGAAGTTTGTTTACTCGATACTACGTTTCATTTGGTTGATTATTCCATATTATTCAATTATTCCATGGGGAATTTTAAAAATCATGAGAAGCCCTGTACAACGGTTTTTGTATGACCAACGGACCAACGTGATTTTTATTAGCGCTCAACTCTCAAGTCCTGTCTAAGTCAGATTATTGCCGAAAAATAGCACAACATTCGCGCATACTCTGACAGGACTTCACGTGACAACTGGGGCGAAGACCACCATACAAAATACACTCTAGGCTCTCGAATGGAGCGCGACGAAATTTTTTCCTTAACACTACTGACGAAACTTAAAAAGTCCCAAGTCTGTAAACACTGAAAATCCCGCGAATCAGAATTCAAGACAAGCCTTGTAAAAAAATTATGCATTCCCCGCGACTCTCAAAGTTGGAGGTGGATTATTTAAATCTGCAGATTATCGTCTCGTCGGCCATTTATTACTGGATCCAGATCTAGTCCATATCTCATCTCGGATCAATGATAGCGCCGTCAATGCAGGTACAGTAGGGAAAGTAGGATGTGCAGTGCAGTATACTTACATATACTTATGCTTAGCTAGGCTTATGGTTCTTAGCGTAACTTAAATTACAAAACTGTCAAAATAACCCTCCGTTTAACAATCTTTATAACTACAAGGAGCATAAAAGTTTAACCTCGCTTTCCTTAAATTGTGTTTTGTCCTTTTCACACTCGGTAAAAACGTTTAAGTTAGAATGGGATCGAAGACTTAAATCATGGACTTACTTTAAACCACTTTGTATGGCCGCAACCTAAGTCTGTAAAAAACTATTAAGGTTAACATTATGCGTGCATTGTTAAGATGACATACAATAAATACAAGGTAAGTATGATAGAGAGCTCGGTGGCTCAGTGGTTGGGTCAATGGACTTGCAATATGGAGGTCCCAGGTTCGATTCCCAGCTAGGGCAGCCATGTACCAATGAGTTATCCTCGGTTTTTTCGACGGAAAAACTTACGTACATTTACCGCGTGCTCTCAAAACGGTGAAGGAAAACATCGTGATGAAACCTGCATGTCGTAGAAGAAGAAGAAAAAAAAAATCTAAGGCATGTGAAATCCGCCAACCCGCACTGGGCCCGCGTGGTGGATTATGGCCCGAGCTCCCTCGATGTAAGGGAAGGTCTGTGCCCGAGCAGTGGGGCAATATAAATAGACTGATGATGATGATGATGAAGTATGATAGTAAGTACCTATTGGTTTATATATGCAAGGAAACATGATAATTGTAATGCATTTTTGAAATTAGAGGAATTGTATTAGGCATATGTCCGTAAGACAGGCTTGCCTAGTGCGGATTTTAACGCACACTCAATTATGTAACCTATTTTTTATGCACAATAAAAATATTTGATTTCTCGAAGTAGTTCCTGCCCAGAAGCATACTTTTTAAATGTAAGTAAGTACCTACCTATTTGTTTTATGCAATAAATAATATTTGATTTGTCAAGTACTGCCACGGTTTCCAGCCCTCAAAAAAATCGTCTATATCTACACTCGTTCGTTGCATACAATATTGTCGGTGTTCCCGTACCATACCTTCTTATACTTGAAACTAGGGGCCGGCGGTGATCGTACTTTTAGGGAAATTATAACAATATTTTCACAAAGATAAATCGCAAACAGAAACAGACTATGAATGGTGACCATTACTTACTTCAAATTATTTAATAACTTTACGAAAATTAGAACTAAGTAGGTAATTGAAAATATTAGTTTTTTAATCAATTTATTATATTTAATCAAGAATAATATTTTACATTAGGATTACTTAGCGACGCAATAAGTTTCTGTAATTTTAGAGAGATGTGTAACCTATTGTAACTAGAGGATGTATTATAAACAAACTAATATAAGTAATTATTTTATTAGATATAGGTAAGTATTTATACTTGTATTTTTTTTATCAACTACTTATAAATATATGAACAATAATAGAAATCAGTAGGTAATAGAAATCACCGAAAAATAACATTGTTTTGCAGATGACATTTTGTAATGGTTCTAATTAAAAATGCTCAAATAGTTTAGTAAAATAAATAAATCTATATTCCATTATTAAACGTCATTATAGGCATTTAAATTAATGTACCTAGGTTACCTATATTTAAAAGATTAATTATTTATGCTAAATACTTATTTAATGCGAGCTAGCCATAGTACAGTTAAATCTTACTTCCCATAAACGGCATTGTTGTCCATCTCATACTTCGTTAAACAACGGTTTAACATTAAGTTGGAACCGAAGGACTGACTTTAAATCAAGTTTATTTATGGCTAGGATTTTTGACAGTTCCTGTCAAGTTTGATCAACGTCGGCCAAAAGTTATGTCGGCCATAATGTCTGTCGGGCGAAAGTCGTGTCGATCAACTGTAGTGTCGATCAAACGTAATGTCGGCCAAATGTCTTTCGGGCGAAAGCCATGTTGATCAACTGTAGTGTCCATCAGAAGTAATGTCGGCCAAATGTCTTTCCGGCGAAAGTCATGTCGATCAAAAGTTTTAGAATCAGGCTACCAACATAACTATTTATGTTTTATTTGATTGAATCGTTGGTCGCCTAATCAATTTGTAGTCTATAAGTGGTGAAAAAAAATCATAAATCTACACCGGATTACAGCTGCCGCAATCCTGCGCAAGAAAAGCGCCTCCCTCTTGCACAGAGTGCGGGGCAGCCCCAACAGCCTCCTGGAAGCCATCGCCGGCAGCTGGGATTGCCCGCTGCTGAGGCATCTTATCAAAATTACTAAAACTAGTCTAGTGATTAAGTACTAACATAGAAGGCACCTGTTACTAACACAAAATGGACCTAAGTTGTTCGGCAATAAACGTTTTATTATTATGTATCTCTCCAGGTTTCACGGGTTTAAGAAAACCCGGTCCTTTGAAAGGCTTGCACGGAGACATAGGTCCAACGCGTAGAGGCCCCTTAGAGAACTTTAATTTGAAGGGATAGGGGAGAGTGGGGTAATTGCGAATACCTAAGCGCGAAGGTAAATAATTGTCTAAATATAAAAGTTATAATTATCATTTATTTCTTAAATACTACATTAGTTAGACTACTACAAAATATTAAATCAACTTTGGCGATATGTGAACCCAAACTTAAATTATAATTAAAATTGCAAACCCTTGCTGTTCGCAATTTCCCGACAGACGCGGGGTAAATCCGAACACCCCATGGGGCAAATACGAACTAGGTATTGGTTAACATTTCTTCTTGCAAAAGTCACACACAAAGCCTCTGGATGTGCTAGCGCCGTCGCTACACTTATCGTGTGCCCACAAGCTACAATTGTAGCACATAATCGAATCTTCAATTATAGGGCTCTGTACTTTTCGTATAGAGCCCTATAAAACGTCGAGTGGGGGAAGAGGGTCTACCCATGCCGGGTAAAGAAGATCATATGTTCCTCTTACCCCGTGTCAGGGATGACAAACCATTTTCTAACATGCAATTTAAAATTAGTTTATGTTGGTAAACTAATATAGGTAAATTTACGAACAAAAAGGCTTAAAGTCAAATACATTGCCGGGCCACCAATTTTATCCAAAGATGTCGAAGAAACATTGATAAATTCAATAAGTTAAGAATGTATGTTAAAAAGTTTTGTATTTTTTATATATAATTTAAGTTATATTTAATTTATAGTTTGTTACTAGAACCCAAACAGCTATAATAAAATATTAAAATTTTCTTGTATATATTATTTATATTGTAATTGTTTAAATACAGATAACCTAAAACCACATTTCATAATTTCCGTAGACGATGTTTGTAACCCAAACCATAAAAACGTTGCACAAGGTTCAAATTAGATTGTATTAGCTTATGCTGCCATAGTCGCCTTTGTTCGCCTTATGTTCTAGTCGCATTATTTATGTAAGTACATTATGATGACTGTTTCTCTTACCCTAAACCTCGGGGTAAGAGGGACAGTCGCCCCAAAGCAAATGGGTTTGTTAATAAAATGTTACTCGCTTTACCTATAAGATACAAATAAAGATCACTTAAAGCTACATTTACGTAGAGTGTATTAAAATAATCTAAACAACAATAAGCAATACCTTGTGGTATATTTACAGCTCTTTACAATGAAATTAAAATGAAATATGTTCCTCTTACCCCACCTGACCTTACAATAAAGGAATACATAGATACTTAGTTATTTAAAAGGGAAATACTAAATACAACAAATTGTTGGGGTAAATGCGAACGTTCGGAATTAACCCAATCAAAACGTTCGTTATTGCCCCACACACTAAAAAAACACAATTTAAATTTACTTTTTAGGTTATAAAATAAAATCCGAAAATATGAACACGTCAAATCGTTCTTTGCTTTATAATAAACTTACCTTAATTTAGTCAATAATGTAGTATTTACGTAATGTAAGACACAATCATATGAAGTCATGAAAAAATTACATGATAAACAATGAAAACATAAAAGTATACCTACCTTGAACGGCGCGCGCGAGTTCTTCCCTTTGAAGTTTGTCCGGCACTGTTTGTGAGCCGAGTTGTGATTTGAATGAGTGCGAGCTCAGCTGGACCTCTCTATCATACCTAAAGGACTGTGGTCGGATTTACCCCGCGTTCGCAATTACCCATCTCTCCCCTATGTGATTATTACTAAATCGCTCTCGCTTCATACACATTCAACACTCTATTCATGATAATTCCTTATTTTAAATCGTCTAAATTCGAAACAAAAATCCAATTTCACAAGTTAAGTATTATCCTTAATATTGGCCGAGATGGTGACCCTAATAAAAAAAAGCTTGTCTTACAAATTTTATGTGGGGTCACGACTCGTGAATTTTAATAGAGTCGCGTTATACAGCGAGGCGCAAACAAACGGTCGAGATCCCCGAGGAATCGGTAATTTTTACACCGCTCTTAAAGGCTCAGTTACGGCGAACAGTAGGTACCGTCTTTATCATAAATGCACACGGAACCCGTTCCCATACTCACGGGGGCAAAATGTTTATCGGACGCCACATGGCCCTTACCATGAACTCTTGATTACCTACTTCGGGGGCTAGCAGGGGAGGGGGAGGGGGGGAGGGGGGGTGCTAGCGGTCAATGTCAAAAGACATACATTGCCACATTTCATTGGAGCTTTGCCCCACCTACAAAACTACATGACCTTTTAAGCTGTAGGTACCTATCATTTTGTTGGGGACTTATTACAGGTTTCATATTGCATAATCATAATCAGTATCATTTTCTACTACTCTCGCAACTCCTATAGGAGAATAACAAAAACAATGAATAAATCGCTTCGATTTCTTACTATTTTCTGAATTCTTAATTAAGCTGTTTTTTTCCAATCGCAACTTGTAGGTACAAAACTTTATTTTAAACCAATAATTTTAAAAAACGGAGATATTTTTACATTTATTCGTTATCTTGTACAACTTGCGCTTGATGGTGGGGCAGAATCTGGCATTGTCATTTGGTACTATAATAACTAGCGCACTCCCCAGTCCAACAAATTATCTATACATAATAATAAGACTGTAAAAAAGTTGTGTCTGTACATTGGATATTTTTTGAAAGAATAATTGTAATGTGTTTTAGGATCGATACTGATGCCAAAACACTAATTTTTAGAAGTTTTGTCTGTTTGTGCAAGTATCACGCCATAACTACTGAAGGGATTTTAATGGGAATTTCACTAGGAGATAGCTGAAATATCCGGACAGCTCATAGGCAGCCATGGCGGTATGTGATGTTGAAACAAGGATCCAGAGAGGAAGATCTGCCTCCTGATATCCTCCATCCTCTCCATCCTCCTCGTCTACGCAAACGAAGTTGCGGGGTACAGCTAGTCATTAATAAGGAGGTTTAATGCCAAGGGAAACAGCGGGAAAATATTCAAATTGTCCCATAAATAGAAATTGTAAAGCGAAATCGTTAAAAATAGTTTCCATGTGTGCTGTATTCGCGCCGTGTCGTTTGCGGTAGCAATTCTCAGTATAGGAATTCCATTCACGCATCATAGTCGGAGAGCTAGCCACCTCAGGCACTGACGGTTTATATCCTGCAATAGAGCTTGAAGACCCCTAGCTCAGTTGGTAGTGCCCCTGCGATCTGTGCAAGGGGTTCTTGGTTCGATTTCCAGTTGGGAAGGCTTGTATATAGGTATAACCACTTGTTCTAAGTGTAACTTGTAATCGTTTCTATGTAACTAGATTGGAAATCAAAACTTAATTGGGGCTATTGGTTTAGGGTGTTGGTGGGTCAGTCAGTCTGGTCTATAGAGCGAGACGTCGGACACCTGCCATAATCACATTGTTTCGAAGTTATGAAAAAATTGGCAGGCGGTGTCTCGCCACTCACTAGATGGGCCCTCAAATGATCGTCAGAAAGACAACTAAGAGCAACACCGGTGTGAGCGGCTAAGGGGTATCTAGAGGTATGCTTCAGTTTCACCATTACTGGATTGCTAGAAAGAGGGCTACTCCCGGCTTTATGCCTTTATCATTATACTGCAACGCACACTAATCGCGCCTCCATAACGGCATCGCCTCGAAATATTTTGACTACCTACTTTCACTCTTGCCGCGCTAAAATTTAACCTAAAATGAAATTGGAGATTTAGAAGGGACAACGGCACGCGAAATCTAGACGTTCAGTTGTCCCCGTTAATTATGTACCCATAAGGGGGGGGGGGGGGCAAAGGTACGGAAATTTGAAGCCGTTCTGTCATGAATGAACAACATCTGTTGCAGTACCTAACTAAAATTCGAATTTGATTATTTATGGGGAGAACAATGCGATTATCTACATCTAAAAGGCGAAAATTATTTAGGTTTAAATCATTTGAGGAGATTATGTATGAATCAAATTCAACATTATTAAAATCAGAATATTCATACCTTCAATATCATTGATGTCCAATTGAGTTAAGTGTAATTAAAGGATTATTTAGTTCATCTAATAAATAAAGTAAGCGAAGAGATGGAAGAACAATAAAAATTAATGTAATAGCTGGTAAAATAGTTCAAATTAACTCAATGTCAACGGGGACAACGGACCTACACCCTGGTTGACAGCGAGCGGCGAGTCGAGGCGGTGCCGTGTCAGTCCGTGTGCTACAAGCTAAAAGTGTTCATCAGAGTATGCTAGCTCTCAGAGTATTCACGTGGAATCGCATGCCGCCCGCGGATTAATATTGCAGAAGCATTCGCAGGTGGCGCCCGAGCCAAATTGAAAATTGCCGCGACACGGAATCAGCGCTGTATTGCACTTACACGCCGATACAGCCGCAATCAGAAGCCGCAGTTTGATGCAGGAAATATGGAGATGAGTGTTTTTTTTTATTCTAATATTTATACAGCCCAAATCAAGTGTCTTATTTTGTGAACAAATATGATCGTCTAAATATCTGTTGTGATGTAACACTGAAGGAATTGATTGATTGAACCTGTTCATCATTGTGAAAATAAAGTGATCCGATCTAGGTAATAATGTGAAAATAACTATGTGATAATCACAGAACAGCTAATGTTTGCGCAACTTTATAATGATCTACCTACCTACAGCAATTAAGAAAACAAACTCTTTTAATGAATTTAAAAAACAGTTATCAAAACATATCCTTTTGCAAAGGTAGCCTATTAATTTATTAATGAAGTGTAATATTTACTTGTATTTTTATAGATCGAAGTGAACGTATACTTTTAATTTACTTTTACCTTCTTCTCATGTAAGTGACTTGTAATTTGTCTTTAATGAGAATAAAGAATCTTTAAACTGAATGTTGGTAGAGTAGGGTAGTTTTTGTTTACAAAATAAGACACTTGATTTGGGCGTCGGTGTTGTTTAGAATTTGAAAAGATGTGCTGCTGAAAGTTTTTTGCCACTTTTCAGCAGACGAAATTATGAATCCACCATTATGTCTTCCTATTATTTTTCCTACTATTTTGTAATGTTATCTAAAATATTCTAAGGGCTAATTGCATTAAACGCGGGCTTTTTTCTCTCTCAACACGAGTTGAATCATAGCCCCTTAGCATAGCCCGCATAATATTGTTGGTGCAACTTGGCCTTAAGGTAAGGTGATTGAAACCACCTGAGTCCACATAATATTTTTTCTTGGCCACGAGATTATGACTAATCAAGATTAAAGGGCGATGAAAGCCAACTAATTAATAATTAATTATAGGAATACGTCGCGAGCAGACGATGGAGCGAATACAATAGGCGGGGCAGAGACCTTCGTTTGGGCCAAGTGGTCATTGTTGGGGCGAAAGTGGACAGAAATATTACTGAGGGTACCTATATACCTATCTACCTACACTCAATAGCACAATGGTAACACTTTAGAAGTCTTATGACGCAGACAATAAGATCGGTATTAGATAAGTCCAGAGTAACTTGATATACTTACCTACCCACTAGACCCGGAGTTAGGTAACTATGAAAAATGTATGGAGTTTTCACGGGAGTAAGTTCGTTAACTCTCGGGTTATCTTTTATTACAAGTTCTATTTCACCTATCAATGTCCAAAGTGTGTTGTTATGACTAACCGAATGAACTGCGTTCATATTTGAATTTACCAAAAGGTTTTGAAACAAAAACTTTATCAGCGCCATCTATTTTCAATATAACTTAAGATTTCGTAATTTTAAGAAATGTGCCATCTCTTAGCCCAAACAAATACTAATTAAGCTGGGTAACTAGCACTAGTGGCGCCATTAATTTTAAACATAATAGCGCCATCTTGTGGCCATTGGAAAAACTATGCTGTCATTTGATTGATTGAATGATTGATTGCCAAATACACCGTGCAGACGTGCAACCAGGCCAAAAATATTGAAATAAACAATTAAACAATTTTGTTTGTTTATGTTTGGTCGGTTTGTGATTTGGCCGTTTTCTTTTTCAATTTCATCGCTTTTTTACGAAATCTTGAGGAAAACTAATTATTTACAAGAGCAATAATGTTTTCCACGAGCACCCAAAGGAAGTTTTGGACCTTCAACGATGAGAACGAGCTTGCTATTCATCGAGAGAAGAACAATTTAGAATACATCTCAAGACACGGAGCTCACATTGAAGAATACCTAAAGCACACCCACTTCCTCACTCCTGAAGAAGAAAGGCAACTTTTAAGACAATACGAGCTTCATTTGAAAGAGTTTTGTAAGAGGTTTGCCCCTCCAATGCCAAAAGGTGTGCTCGGCACTTCATTCCATTACTTCAAACGCTTTTACCTGTATAATTCTACCATGGACTATCATCCCAAAGAAATTCTGGCTACTTGCGTCTATTTAGCGTGCAAAGTTGAAGAATTCAATGTGTCCATAACCCAGTTTGTTGCAAATGTAAAAGGGGACCGCGACAAAGCTACTGATATTATCTTAAATAATGAGTTACTTCTGATGCAGCAGTTGAATTATAACCTAACCGTTCACAATCCATTCCGTCCAGTGGAAGGATTCCTTATTGATATTAAAACCCGTTGCACGCTTGCCAATCCAGAGCGCCTCCGAAACGGCATTGACGAGTTCCTCGATAAAGTATTTCTAACCGATGGTTGCTTGTTGTATGCTCCATCGCAAATCGCTCTAGCAGCAGTTCTTCATGCAGCCAGTAAAGAACAGGAAAACCTGGACAGTTATGTTACAGACACATTATTCAGAGAGTCCGGACCTGATAAATTAGCTATCCTAATAGAAGCAGTACGGAAAATTCGTTCGATGGTGAAAATGGTGGAGAGTCCTGCCCGAGAACGTGTCAAATTGATTGAAAAGAAACTGGAGAAATGCCGTAACCAAGAGCATAATCCTGATAGTGAAATATACAAGCAACGTGCGAGAGAAACTTTGGATGAAGATGACATTCCACATTCCAGTAGGATGTCTGTATATCCTAGTGGGGTCACTGATATTCTATCTCCATCAGCGTCTTAGGGTTTTGTTGTTACCTTCTCAGATATATTATGTAATTATTTAAGTTTAAGGTGTCAAGAAAGAATAATACTTATATCTTTTCATGTACCTAGTTGTTTTATTCTATTTTCAGCTAAGTAGGGGCAGGCTGGTTAGCATCATGATCATGAACAAATATTTAATAATTACCTATCCTATGACTGGAGATAATACATCCTATTTATTTATTATGTATTTGAATTGTTTTGTGGTCGGGACCCAGGCCAAATTTTTTTTAAAACAAATAGATCATCACAGTGTTGCCAGATGTACCGCTTTTATGCCGATGGATCCGCTTTAGACCAACTCGTGTCCTTTTTTTAGAACTCAAATATATCTTTTTTATTCTATCAGTATACACTATATTCACTCATCTATTTTAGATGTAAATGTGTATGGTTAGATTTGTTGATAAAAAATACTTATCTGAAAGCTTCAGTGGCTCTTACTCAATATTTTCATTATATAAACATACAATCAAAAATATCAATACTGATTTTACGTAAGAGTGGAAATTCCGGTTTTTTGAAACATTATTCCGCATTTTTAACATATTTTCTATTTCGTCATCTGACAACACTGGTGTTTGCGAACGGCGACTACGGCGAGGAAAATCATGTATTTTACTCGATTTCATGAAATAAATTCGTGTTTTATTAGAATTGTATCATAATTTATTAGCTCAACAGTTCCAATAAATCAAGATTATGGAGCACATTCGACAATTTGACTGGTAAGTTCTTTGTTTTTCCCGAAATATTTGCCATCGCCCTGGCTGTAATTTGTTTGGAACTAATAAGCACGTAATAAATAAAAACAACCTCATGGACAAGCTTTTTAGCCGCAAAAATACTAAATATTTCCGACAAAAATAAAGCGGTCAGTGTCGGGCGCAAAGAATATTAATTAAAACTTCGGTTTGTACAGAGGGAATCTCTGGATAAAAGCCGTTATCATTGCTTTTGTACAATATTTCTTAGACTTAGTCTCTTCTGGCAACTTCAATAATGTCGTCAGCCCAACTTTTCCTTGGGTACCTTACAGTCGAAGACAGAGAAGGTTGTACAGGAGAGTTCCTAATTTTCTCAAAAAGGATTTGACTGATTGTGTACTTTTTAATAGTATAAGATTTTGTTGCTATTGGTCCAGTTCTTGAGAAAATCTCAACCTTAAGACCTGTATATATATCTCTGTCTTTGTGTGTACATATATCTCAACTATTTAATATGACAGGTGTGCGTCTCGACCCGACATATACTTTGTGAATGAACCAGACATGGAATCCTGTGTGACAGAGAGAATATTGAGGAACAAGTTCCGGGACCCGATGATCTCCAGCGACTCAGAGGATGAGGTCAGACCTCGTATTGACTGGAGCAAGGTGTTCAAACAGAAAAATACTAATGTAAGTTTATTTGTACTTATATGATTTATTGTAAAGAATTTCAGGATTTTTTTTCCAGTCAACCTTTGATGATTACACTGCTGTTTTAGAACATGGTACCTATTTATTATTATATTATATATAAACGGATATCACTCACTTATATTGTTGAAGTCGGCAATTAGACCGACAGTTTCGACCGATTTCGACGGTCTTTTTCAAGGTGAGCGCATCGCCGGTGGCATTTCTTCGTGCACTGATCTAACTTAACTTTGGTCTAATTGCCGACTTCAACAATATAAGTGAGTGATATCCGTTTATATATAATAATTTGTAGTAATGGCTCACTAGTCTTAATTCTAAAATTGGTACCTATTTCTTCATCATCATCAGTCTATTTTTATGTCCTCCGTCACTGCTCGGGCACAGACCTTCCCTTACATTGATGGAGCTCGGCCATGATCCACCACATGGCCCAACTGCAGATTGGCAGATTATGCATGCTTTAAATCATTATCTTTGGTTAACTGCGGTTGTGCCATTTTTTTAATCTAGGGTTTTGTTTTTGTGGCACTTAGTAACTGTGACCAGACTCATTGGGGCTCACCAAATAGGCTCATCAGACTCCCCTACGACTAGGAAGGGGGCCACTGTTCTAAAACGTGATGAAACACTTTGAAACATTGTTTAGAAACAGCGTCTCGAAATTAATGTTGCCTAATGAATAGGTACCAATTTTTTTTTCTGTATGTTTTTTTCTGTATTTATCTGTTTTGTGCAACAAAATGTTAAAACAAACAAAATATTGAGTTACATACTCTGTTTCAGGACGATAGAAACCAGCACCTGGTGTACGCGGCTGGTCTCCGGCCCGTGCCGCAGTACCCCAAGCAGTCCTCGCTGACGTCACAGCAGCACTACCAGTTGCTGAAGGTGCTGTGTGCGCGGCAACCCAAGGTCCTGGACGCAGAGTTCGTGCCGCGGCCTACTCCGCAAGATTATAAGGCTTTTGAGGTGAGGTTTTTGCCACAATCTCTCTCTAAATAACTTTATTTTAACATAATAATAAATAAATATAATAAATTCTTTATTAAAGTATAAGGTTACATGCACGGTGGAACACAATAAAAGATGTACAGGAGAGTTTTTGAGGTTGAGATTTTCTCAAAAACTACTTGACCTATTGCAAAAATTATTTCACTGTGAGATAGATAAAAGCGAAAACTATGTAACTAACACAATTATTAAATTAAGTCCAGTAGTTTTTGAGAAAATCTGAACCTTATTGAGGCCCCCTGTATACATATCTCTGTCTTCGACTGTACAACAATTTGTTAAAGATACGAAACACTGCTTAAATGTAATGATTAAGTATACTTAAGACTAACAACCTATGCATTAGGTCCCTTGGATGTTCAAATGACAATGCCAGATTCTGCCCCACCATCAACCGCAAGTTGTACAAGATAACGAATAAATGTTAAAATATCTCCGATTTTTATTAAAACTATTGGTTTAAAATAAAGTTTTGTACAAGTTGCGATTCGAAAAAAACAGATTAATTAAGAATTCAGAAAATAGTAAGAAATCGAAGCGATTTATTCATTGTTTTTGTTACTCTTCTATAGGAGTTGCGAGAGTAGTAGAAAATGATACTGATTATGATTATGCAATATGAAACCTGTAATAAGTCCCCAACAAAATGATAGGTACAGTTTAAATGGTCACGTAGTTTTGTAGGTGGGGCAAAGCTCCATTGAAAAGTGGCAATGTCTTTTCAACGATCTTGAAAGTACCCTAATGTGGTTAGCCATAAACATAATTATAATTTTATCCATGGTTAACCATACCTTTCTATTTTAACTTAACATGTCATAACAAAATGTGAAAGTGACAAAAACACAGTTTCCTGTATGTGAGGTTAAACTAAGTTCATGGCTAAGAGCATAACACTTTATTTCCAGGATCTGAAAGAAGCGTATTTAAAAGAACAGAAAGAATACATAGACTGGGCAAAGACAATGTGGACTACGACCCAGTGTGGCCGGGCTCTGCGTCCCAAGCCGGGCATCGAGATGGTCTACGAGGCAGAGTTCAAGATGAAAGCTACCGAAATGGAGTCATGGCCGAAGCAATATGAATTAGCTGCACAGATCCCTCTCGAAAGTATGGATAAACAGTTCGATATGGTGCTCCAAAAAGATTTGATTAGTGTGAGTATCCATATATTTTGTTTAATTTTATGGACTAGTTTACATGGGTACGAATTATGTAATGGACGCGAAATGATCCAAAAACTTGTAAGAACAGAGTCATCTAATATTGGTGGGGAGGTAATGATGAATTATTGACACTTTATTGTATACACACTGAAAGAAGAAAGAAAGAAAATGCATTTATTTGACGCCACAATAAAATAGTAACATACAGCACACAGTGAATAAATAAACGAAACACAAAAACACTAATACTATAAACACTTAGAGACAGTATATGGTGCGGCATGTAACGTCAAAAAAGACCAGCTCAGCATGGATATTTACATTGTAACATAGATAAGACAATACATATGCAAAGGGCGTAACTTATCTCTATCAGAGATGAATGCCTACCCGATCAAAATGCAAATACCTTTATTCGGTTTATTCTCTCATATTTCTAACTTTTGCATGAAAGTTGATTTAAAACCTTCAGCACCAATGTCGCTCGTCACTTCCTGAGCAACAGAGTTGTTCAGGCCTGGAACTCACTTCCAAACGACGTTGTCTCTGCCATCTCAGTTAGCACATTCAAAAACAAATTGGACAGGTATTTTGAAACAAGAATAATATACCAGTAAGTGATATACTTTACACACACTGTGAAGTGGACATATCAGCGATGAGCTGTCTGTCCATAATTAAATAATAATAATAAAAATTTACATCGACCACGGAGTGTTAGGCTATCCTTCAATATAAGCCTCCTCCGCCTTCCTGCAGGGTTCTCCATCACCACTGTGAGCCACTTTTATCCATCTATGACAAGTAATAAAAAAAAATTATTCTATAATTGTGTGTGCTGTGGAATATACCTACATCTAATTTGCATAAACCTAAACTATTAATAACATGCTCTCTTTTAGTCGCGTATCGGACAATTCATTTGTATTTTTAACATATCTATACAATCACTTATCTGTAATGGTTACTTGTGTTAGGTAAATGTATGGGACCTGCCAAAGATAGAATGCCCGGACTTGCGGCGAAAGTTCACCATCCTGCGGCTGGGGTCGGTGCCCGAGCCGTGCAACAAACACCCGTGCAAGTTCGTGCTGCCCAGTAAGTACATAAAACAAGATAAGCATACAGGTGACCTCAATAAGGTTGAGATTTACTCAAAAACTAATTTACCGTTTTTTATTTATTTATTTTATTAATGGACTCGACAGTTCGTCATTTGCCAATGTCATGTTACAAAAATCTCAATGTATAAATAGTCTTCTATCTTCCTCCAGGGGAGTCGCCGTAGTGTCATCACCCTGGGTAGCAGCGTCTTCATGTCTTCATCCACAGGAGACGCCGTAGCGTCAATCACTGCGGACGAAGCAGCTCGACAGTCACGTTCACTCCCGAGCTCGTAGTGGGAATCTTGACCATGGCGCCAAACTTCAGATCCTGCTTGAAATCTCCAATAACTTCACCATACTGTCATTCGCGAACATTTTCTGATTAATTTAACGTGATATTAAACACAAAACACCCACTGTAGACATTATACTGAAAATTATTAAATAATTTCGCAACCGTCGTTTCCCGCCATTTTCAAAAAGCCCTTTACCGTTTTTATAATTATTTTACCGTTAGGGGACTATCCATAATTTACGTCACATGTTAGGGGGGAGGGAGGGGGTCGACGAAATGTGACATTATGTGACAAGGGGGTGGGAGGGGTCCTGAATTTTGTGACGTCACATTTCAAAATCTATTACGAGTAATTAATCTAGTACGAGATTAATCTAGTACGAGGAGGCCCGACGCCAGATAAACTGGGAAGGGGGCACGGCAAAGAAGAAGAAGACATTTCAAAATCAATTATAATCTAAGTGAAACACGAACTATGAACTATAAACGAAAAATTGTTATAGTTGTAGTTAGCATAATTGCGAGAAACGGCCGTTTTTGACGCATTTGAGAACTACAACTTTGCTTGTCGCAATTGTCACATGTATTGGATATTGAAAAATAGTATTTATCGTAATAAACATTTTGTAAATAGCTTTTTTAATAAAATTGATTAAATGGGAAGATATAAAATTTAACATAAGTACCTATTTAAGTCACTTTTATTTTTTTAATTCTTGAGACACAACTTGCTATCTATAGGTGGAGATTTGTAATTAGCTTCTAGACATTATTAAGTAACCTAAAGTTATTGTAGCTGTAAATCTTCCTTAAAATAAATAAATAATATTATTTTTCAAAGATTGGCGGCGCTAGTTGGCTCATGGAAGGCCCTTAAATAGTTTAGAGTGCACACTGTGTCATTGTAAAGGTTTTTCAAATACAATTCAAGTACTTTTAAAGAAAATCTCAACCTTAATACCTCTACTTACCTTTCAGTGTTATACCATACCAATGAGTTTGTTATTTCCAGCTGAAGACACGATGTCTGTGCTTCCCCTGGGCGAGGTCCACCGCGAGCTGGCCCAGTACGCCCTGGATAGCGGCGTGCAGTACATAGCCAGCGAGAAGGCGCTGAAGTGCCTGCTGGAGCTGGACCGCCCGTGGACACTGCCTCTCTCCGTGTGCCAGGTCATTGGCGCGGGTAAGTAACAGCCCCCCCCCCCTTACTTTAAATCGTGTTGCTATCCCTTTCACACTTTGTTAAGATAGAAAGGGACAGTGGGCCTAAACAGTGACGTAACTTTAAATCACGTTCATGAATAACAGCCTAAGATCCTAAGCCTAAGTTACACGACAAGACGTCGTCGTTGTCGTTTCTTCGCGCACTGCGGATCAGCGCCCTCTGTGCGCGCTCCGACATAACTTGTCCCGCCGACGACGGTGCGTTCGATGGCTGTAGCTGGATTCGTTGATCGATCTCACTTGTCGGGGAGTTACCTAGGGCGCTGATCCGCAGTGAAAAAGACCGTCGAAATCAGTCGAAACTGCCGACTTCAAATTATATAAGTGAGTGATATCCGTTTATATATAATAGTCCTTAATATCGATAATAACAACCTTTTCGAGACAGTTACGTTACAAATGTAATAGGTTGGTGGTGAATTGTTTCAGACGGCGAGAAGACCAACGTGTTAGTGATAGGCAGCGAGTTCTCGGTGAATAGCGAGGCGGCGCAGACGCGCACGTACAAGGCCTTTAGGCATCTACTGGAATTCTCATTTATACCGTGAGTTTTAATTCCTACAATCTATACATATAATAAGACTGTAAAAAAGTTGTGGCTGTACATTGGATATTTTTTTGAATATAATAATTGTAATGTGTTTTAGGATCGATACTGTTGCCAAAACACTAATTTTTAGAATTTTTGTCTGTGACTTTGTGCAAGTATCACGCCATAACTACTGAAGGGATTTTGATGGGAGTTTCACTAAGAGATAGCTGAAATATCCGGACAGCTCATAGGCTATGGCGGTATGTGATGTGGAAACAAGGATCCAGAGAGGAAGATCTGCCTCCTGATCTCCTCCATCCTCCTCCTCTACGCAAACGAAGTTGCGGGGTACAGCTAGTGTTGAATAAAGTTGAATTCCCAAAATGTAGAATTCTAAAAATTATGAATTAATCTTTAAGTTCTACTGTCGTTATCAGCCCTCTTACCATGAATTCTTATAGCAGGATTATTTCAATGATACTTTGTTATCTCGTAACATGACGACCAAGGGCCTGATATGAGCCAACTAGCGCCGCCAATCTTAAAAAAATAATATCTTTCAATATAATCAATTTTATTAAAAAAGCTATTTACAAAATGTTTATTAGGATGAATACTATTTTTAAGTATACAATACATGGCGTACTTGCGACAAGTTAAGTTGTAGTTCACAAATGTGCCAAAAACGGCCGTTTTTCGCAATTATGCGAACTACAACTTACCGAAATTAAATCACGTTATAAATAAGCATTTATAAAATAGTATTTATCGTAATAAACATTTTGTAAATAGCTTTTTTAATAAATTTTTAAATTGGAAGATATTATTTTTTCAAGATTGGCGGCGCTAGTTGGCTCATATCAGGCCCTTAATTACTTTAAGGTCGTCATGGTACGAAGGATAGAACATGACCCTAAGCTCCCTCGATATAAGGGAAGGTATGTGCCCGAGTAGCGGGGACATAAAAGTAGACTGATGATGTTGACTACCACTATTTAACCAACAACATTTGTGTGAGTGATCGCCAAGCTGCTAGCGGTACAAGAGGTGAAGTGCGGTGCGTGCGCGGCAGGGTGGCGTCCCGCTGTGTATAAATTTGTATGCGTAGGACGCGTCGCGCCTCAGGCCGAATATCACTCTACACTATCTGCGTGCACACACACAAATGCAAACCTGAGCTTACGCCTCGCGCACTGTATAAGGATATTTCATAATTGTACAGGTCCACCGAGAAAGCAAAGATGCTAAGTAGCAGTAGACGTAGCGTGAAGAAGCAGACCAAGGCCGTTCCCACCTTTGCCGCCCCCAACAAGCCCCAGGACCCCATAGAGCTGGCCAGCAGTGACGATGAGGACCACCTGGTTATTGATGCAGGTAAACTTGTAGTTTATGTCCTTGAATTCATTCGACAAATTGAAACTAGGGATTGTACAGTCGAAGACAGAGATAAGTATACAGGGGCCTCAATAACGTTGAGATTTTCTCAAAAACTACGGGACCGAATTTAATAATTATTTAACAGTTATACATAGTTTTACTTTTATCTGAACAGTGAAAGAATTTTTGCAATAGGTCAACTAGTTTTTGAGAAAATCTCAACCTCAAAAACTCTCCTGTACACCTTTCCAAGTTCCACCGTACATTACAAATTTTTTCGAAAGCCAATAAATATTTTTATACGTATATCACCGTTATTAGAATATGAGCGGTATTTGGTAACTAATAAACATGTGACAGCAACCACGCCGTAGATGCTGTGAAAGGCGTAAAAGCGCACTTCACGAAGTGTCTAACTCTCCTGTACACCTTTCTCTGTGTTCCACCGTACTCATGATAAATATTAAATTGGCAAGGTTTTTTAGTAAATCAAAACTGCAAAGTAATTGAACTAATTACATCACAAGTCACACAATGACCTTAGAAATGACCATTAGGTCAAATTTCAGTGAAAAAAATCGTTGCAAGAAATAATAAAAAAAACTCTTAAAGCACAGTAACGATGAACATCAAATTAAAAAAAAAATGGTAGTTGAATTTATTGTAAATATTTTGTTATTTTTCCACAAATTGATAATTTAAGCGTTTAATTTGTAGAATGAATTCAAGGCCACCATGTATTTAAGCACATAATGACCATTTCGCAAAATGTCCACCGTAGTCAATACGTCCACTTCGAATAATTTGTCTGCGCTTATATTTTTTATTTTATTTAATAATTTTATTTTTTTATTTTATTAATGGGCTCGACAGTTCGTCATTTGCCAATGTCATGTTACAGAAAATTCAATATATAATAGTCTTCTTGTCTTCATCCAGAGGAGTCGCCGTAGCGTCATCGCTCTAGACGAAGCAGCTCGACAGTCACGTTCACTCCCGAGCTCGTAGTGGGACTCTTGATAAAAGCTTGAAACTTCAGATCTTGCTCAAATTATCCATAAATTCACCGTACTGTCATTCGCGAACATTTTCTAACTAATTTAACGTGATATTAACATTGATCTCCTATAAACAACTAGATACACAAAGGTCTTACTAAAACAATTCAAAAAAATTGTTAACGTCCAAATAATGTCCAAATTATTGGACAATAATTATTATTAATTATTATTATTGTTAATTATTTGCATTAGCAAATGAGGGTCCATTCATCCGGACCTTCGTGCGCTCGGACATTTTTAGAAGGCAGACTGTGTATCTAGTTGTTTATAGGAAATCAATGAATATTTATCACAAAATAACCACTGTAGATAATAAAAGAAAAATGACAATGCCAGATTCTGCCCCACCATCAACCGCAAGTTGTACAAGATAACGAATAAATGTAAAAATATCTCCGTTTTTTATTAAAATTATTGGTTTAAAATAAAGTTTTGAACAAAGTTGCGATACGAAAAAAACAGCTTAATTAAGAATTCAGAAAATAGTAAGAAATCGAAGCGATTTATTCATTGTTTTTGTTATTCTTCTATAGGAGTTGCGAGAGTAGTAGAAAATGATACTGATTATGATTATGCAATATGAAACCTGTAATAAGTCCCCAACAAAAAGATAGGTACAGCTTAAATGGTCACGTAGTTTTGTAGGTGGGGCAAAGCTCCATTGAAAAGTGGCAATGTCTTTTTCAAATAATTTTCAAGACAACCTTTATTAACTTTCCAGACATAAATACTCCCGATAACTCAGAAACGGAATCAGTAGCGTGCAGAAAGAAAAGAAATAAGCATAAAACCCCGACGCCAATACCTAAAACACCCGACCAGAGTACAGTGAGGGGTAAAAACGAGACGAGCCCAAACAGTGGCGAGTTTTATAACTGCACGTGCAAGGAGTCGCTGTTTGAGTGCCCGCCGCCGAGGTCGTACAAGAAATGGATGGTACGGAATAATAACTCCGATGACAGCTATGAGTTCATTGTGCATTGCTCGCATAAAGTTAGGGTGAGTTGGTTTTCAAATTACTTTTGTTTATAGAAAGTAACTATAGTGGAGCCGCCGAGAAAAGCCCGATATGACGTTTGGGGAAGGTGCGGCCGACATAACTTTGAAACGGGGTACAAGTTACGGATAAATAATTATTGTCTTGAATTCTAATTTACGTAATCCATTTTGTACAAAAATTATAAAATTTAAGAATTTCGTAATAATTTCAAACATGCAACAAAGTAAATTCACATTCACATTCTTATGAAAAAAATTGATTTAGTTTTCCATGAAGCACAGTTACAATGTTATGTCGTCCGAATTAAATCGTAGAGAAGAGATTAAAATACTAAGTGACGATATTTGGTATCAGTTACTAATATCGCTATTAAATCATCATAGGAAAATTATTTTTCGTTACTTTCGTTCAGCCCTAATTTCAGAATAAAACTGGTGTGATGGATTTGTATCAAATAAAATACAAAACAGTTAAAAATAAATCTTTAGTAAGGAAAGCCGCCGACAAAAGCTAGTGAATTACTAACACGTTACCTATGGGTACATCACTATTAACGTCATATTGTCATGTGTCATATCGGGCCTATTAAAACGGCCGTACTATAAGGCCCGATATACGAGTAGTAGATGCCACTGGTGACCCAAGAGCTGGCAGCTACCTCGCGCAACGGATTAGCATCGCGATCCAGCGAGGTAACGCTGCCAGTGTCTTCCTGCCACTAAATTTTTAAAAAATAGTTTAGATTAGGTTTTTTTTTTAAATATTGAATGGTTCTTTTTTATTTTATATTGTACCTTTTTGAAATAAACGACTAAGGCCCGTAATTAATAAATGACTATCACTTTTTAAACTTTCACGGTTTGTATACATATTAATTAGATAAAACGGGAATTACCGTGTTATACATTTATTATGACCATGATGGCTGCAATGCTGTCGAAATATCGAGACATCAATAATAAATGTTTAACACGGTAATTCCCGTTTTATCTAATTAATAAATGACTCTCAGCTCAAAGGTCAATCTTGAGAACAACCTCAAGATGGAGTTCCTAAACGTGACTTAGGTGCGCGTATAGGAATCGGGTATCACGAGTCTCAAGAGAACTGTTAAACTCGCACTTGAGAACGTATTTGCTGATTGCAGGCGAACCGCGACTTGAGAAATACATCACGTGATACACCCTCAAGATTGGTTTATTAATAAATGACATACTTGAGATTGTGATCACGTCTTGAGAGTGTATCAGCTGAATTCGCTCTTGAGGGCGGGTTTGAGATCAGACTATTAATACGGGCTAACACTAGTCTCTGATTAATTCAATGAGGCATTTTTTAAGGTCAAAAGGAACCCTTATAGGATCACTTTGTTGTCCGTCCCTCTGTCTGTCAAGACCTAGGTATATCTCAGAAACGCGTGGACGGATCAAGTTGAAATTAATACCAAATACTCGGGTCTACAACCTCATGCAGCCGTGAAAAAATCAAACTTCTACGTCAACGCAATCAAAAGATATGGCCGTTTATGTCGTATTTTCCCGCATATTTGTATGAAAATGCAATTAACCAAAATCTATAGGGTACTTCCCGTTGACCTAGAATCATGAAATTTGGCGAGAAGCTACGTCTTATAGCACAATTAAAGGAAAAAATCCGAAAGCTGTAAATGACAATGCCAGATTCTGCCCCACCATCAACCGCAAGTTGTACAAGATAACGAATAAATATAAAAATATCTCCGTTTTTTATTAAAATGATTGGTTTAAAATAAAGTTTTGTACAAGTTGCGATTCGAAAAAAACAGCTTAATTAAGAATTCAGAAAATAGTGAGAAATCGAAGCGATTTATTCATTGTTTTTGTTATTCTTCTATAGGAGTTGCGAGAGTAGTAGAAAATGATACTGATTATGATTATGCAATATGAAGCCTGTAATAAGTCCCCAACAAAGTGATAGGTACAGCTTAAATGGTCACGTAGTTTTGTAAGCTCTATTGAAATGTGGCAATGTCTTTTAGGGTTCCAAAAGGATTTTTTTTCTTTGTAATTAAAAAAATATATTTGCAGTTAACGCCTGATATGTCTATGTATATATTTTGGTTCGCAGGGACAATCGGGCGAAGTATTACTAGAACCGACAGTGGAATATCAGTTAGATTTAGGCGCTTCCAAACAATCTGAACACAAAACCAAAAGTTTAGCGCTTTCACTGTATCTGCGGCAGAAGGCATCAGTACTCGATGGTATGTATCAATGATTGTAAGCAGGAAAATGTTTTTTTTTTGTGTAAAATGAGGCATTCCGGAAGTACTGTGGCTCTGACGTAATAGGCAAAGGGAATCTAACCCATATAGCCAAGTAATACATTGTATTTTTGTTTGTAACACTTTTCCAATGCTGTCTAGGTAGTCCAAATCATATTTAGCGAGTCCACAAGAAAAATTACAATGAACACACTCTTACAAATACCGAAAACGTCCGAAACATATTCACAAATTTGGAACGACACTATTTCAATAATGTGACGTCATCGTCACTTACGCCCTTTTTAATTTTCACGATCTTACCTAACGACGTTATTTTAAGGGCCTTCCATGAGCCAACTAGCGCCGCTAATCTTGAAAAAATAATATCTTCCAATTTATATCCTGTGGCCGTAATGATTTGATGTATTTTGGTGAGTGAAGGTGGTATGTCAGTAGATTCGTCTTGATCACACGATTGACCTAATGATTGACATAATAATAGTACAGTCGACAGCAGATCAATGGTAACACTTTTTACTTTTGACAGTTTTTATTATTTGCGTCGTAAGACTTGAAATCGTACTGCAAGTGTTACCATTGATCTGCTGTCGACTGTACAATTATGTTATGCCAGAAAGCTGTCGGGATTATGAAGGGCCAACTAGCGCCGCCAATCTTGAAAAAAATAATATCTTCCAATTTAATCTACTTACAAAATGTTTATTACGATAAATACTAATTTTTAATTGCTTATTTATATCGTGATCCAATTTCGGTAAGATGTAGTTCGCATAATTGCGAAAAACGGCCGTTTTTGGCACATTTGTGAACTACAACTTAGCTTGTCGCAATTATGCCATGTATTGTATATTGAAAAATAGTATTTATCGTAATAAACATTTCGTAAATAGCGTTTTTAATAAAGATATTGGAAGATATTATTTTTTTAAGATTTGAGGCGCTAGTTGGCTCATGGAAGGCTCCTAATAAAAAAAACGAATATGGGTACCCTTATTTTACCTATATTTTAATAGAGACGTTTTACCTGAAAATAAAACGTTTATTAAATACTTACCTAATTCGAAGCCTAATAAAACAATATGAGAATAACACTCTTGATTTCCGCTTTCCGAAGTCATAATACGTCACGTCCGCAAGCCCGTTCCTCCCACGCGCACCCCGCACCCCACCACTACCGACGGCAGCTAGGCGGGGAATCGCCATTTCACTTCATTGCATCTCTCATATAAAAGCCACCAGGCAGAATTAGAAAGTGTTAGGCTTCGAATTAGGTAAGTATTTAATAAACGTTTTATTTTCAGGTAAAACGTCTCTATTAAATCCTGTACCGTAATTCGAAGCCTAATAAAACAATATGAGAGACGTGTTTGTTATCGCCTGGTGGTAGTGGTGGTGGTACCAATTAAATATGCCAATGTGATCTGCTTAATTGATTTAAGCAAAATATGTAAAGCCTTGTAGTATGAGGGAGCATACTAGATTATCTTAATACATAAGCAAAAAGAGCCATACTCTATGCATCGAAATAGTACGATTATGAACAATCATTATCCTTTAGTAGGTACCCATATCATTTGTAACTTGTGTAACAAATACTTAACTGATTGTCAGTTTATCTACATTTGTACCTATGGTATGCCTTTGCGCTGATCTAATCGATTAAAAAAGAAAATATCCTTAATTTCATATGAAATCGGATATCTTGACCTTTTTGAAGGTATTGACAGAAAGGTGATGAAATCGGATATCTTGACCTTTTTGAAGGTATTGACAGAAAGGTGCCGCTTGCGGGTAGGTACCTTAGTTAATTTACCCAACAAATTTCTCATCACCTGCTGTACTTACAGCTGTGCAGTTTAATCTAGTTATAAATCATCGCCTTGAGTTAAAATACAATTTTCACAATGTATACCTCTAGGTAGGTAAACCGTAAGTAGGTATTATACACTTGATGTTAGGTTACACAATAAACCCCTGATTCAAATTCGCCAAATTGTTTGGGTGTAAACTCTATAATATACAAAATGTATAGATGTATCAGAGAGTTTGTATCAATATGAAAATCCTCATTCACCTCGGTGGATCTCCCATCAACTTCTTAGTATCTGAGAGGAAAGTTTTAGAGTCTCGCTCGCATAACATGGAGAACAATGGCGTTCACGAGCTATATATTAGAGGCCTTATTTGATTCGGTTTAATTAATTAAATCGACAGATTTTAAGAATTGGTTTCGAAAACTGACCTGGGTGGCGAGTTTTGTTTGAACCATTCCTATTAAACCTTATCCATAAACTGTATTGTAAAACTTCACCGGAATAAGTTGCACATTGCCACCGCACTGCGGCGCTGTTTGCAACAAACGGCACAAGGAACCGGCCGTGATAAGTAAAATCTTTGAAAAATATATAATATATTCTATATATTAGAACCTGATGAAAAAATTCTTGCCGTGGGCAGGACTTGAAGTTGCGACCTTGCCATTCCGTGTCGCGCTCTTACCAACTGAGCGACCACAGGCCATGTTCACCGACAATCTTCATCGTATTATACATACATACTTAAAGGGTATGTTATGCAAATCCATATATCGGACAATAGTAGTAGTATTCCGACAACCACGTCTAACATTGGGTTAGAAACGAATTTGTATTACGCATTATCCATGCTCGGTGAACAAATTAGAACATTCTATATATTTTTGTGTGTTTAAGTCCGTTCCATGTCTATTCTTCATTATTTTCTATGAACTAGTGCATAATTTAAAGTATACTCGATTTATGGGAATAAAAAACTTGACTGTACGTTGAAGCCCCCGACCGGGCGGGAGGTATAATATGCGCAGCGTAGCCGGCAAGAAAATAACTTTGAATTCGAATATATGGTCGAGAAGCGCAGCTAAGTGAAGCCGACGCTCCGCAGTTACATAGCTGTTAGAATGCTGGCACTACATATAATTTCTGTACACTATATACCAAACAGTGCCACGCTTCAAGTCACAAGGTTCGTGGTCCGATTGTGAGAACGCGCTGAAAAGGATCGTAGGTACACGTTCACCAATGTTGGGTGCAGTTTGTACTTGGATGGGTGACCGCTAGAAAAATTTTCGTATGAACCGTAAAACAATCGGTTCGGATTGTTGTCTTTTAACAGTAGTCGGTCGTTAGACAATTGTGACAGGTTTAGATGGAATAGGGTTGGTCACAAAACCACAATCATCATGCCTAAAAAACGTTCGCTTTGAAGCCTTTTCAGGTAGAAATCACCGGTAGAAATGTAACGATAATTTTTCGATGATATCGTTCCCTAATAAATTCACTACCTACAATTATGATAATTGTAATAGTGTAGGGATTCAAACAAAACAACATTATTGATGTTGTGGGTAGAACAAATCAGTTTGTATGTTATTGTCTCTCACCGTTGGTAGGCAACATATACACGACACGACACGACGGATATAATTGCTACAAAAACCAGCTTATCGTATATAACTCTGATACTTTGTTACACGCTGACAAAGGTCGAAAACCATTGGGGCGAGAATCATAATTAGAATTGAGTTACATTTTATTCTATTTCCAGTATCGTAACACGGCACATGTAAGGGCCGACCTGCCTGTGCTGCGCCAACTACCATGTACTGGCTCCGCCGGGGGAGTGACCAGTGACGATGGAGTTCTGTTCGCTAAAATCCGATTCTAGCAATCGATCGCCGTATATCCATAATAATATGCATACATTATTTTCTATCTTAATGTCTTTATGTAGGTAGTTGTAAGTTGAAAGATTTTAATCATGTAGTCAGGTTCATATCACTTATTGCAAGTAGATTGCATTGTTTACATTTTCTGCGTTACGTATTGTCGCGCCTTCGTTGTGAGGGTAGGCGACGACAATGTTGTTATCGTTTAGGGTCTGTCGAAGTGTTCGGAAATTAATAACCCGGCGAACGGAGATGTCATATTATGCACAATACGCGTACTAGTATAGTACGGCGTAATACGAAACCGCAAAGCGCGGGTGTTGGTGCTTGAAGTATGGATGACGTAATAGTACGTAATAGTATCTTCTGTATTAGAATGTAATACAATGTGAACAGTACTTTTCTAGCTTTGGTAATCATGATCTAGGAGTAGATCTAGGTATAATTTCCGCATTCCAACCAAGATTGGTAGTTTCTATTATGATAAGTACATCAATGCAATGCAACAGATGTCTGTGGGTCCGAGAGGGAGTCTGTAGTCCCTTGACCTCTATACCATACCAGCTCAGCATACCTAGGCAGTGGTCCTCGCCACCTTTCAGCAGTTCGATTGGCATGATAGCACATAACTCTAGTCCCGTGGGGATTATGAGGTTTGCTTGTGGGTAGTCCTTGGTAAACTGGTTCCCATTTTGCCAATTTATTAATATCAAATTAACTTCTACGATGTCTGCGGAATGACAATACATCTTCATTCTTATTCAAATTATATTTCGACTTGTTAGCCACATGAAAGACCCATTCGCCAGGCGATCTCAGAGCGTAACTCGGGTTCCGGGTGGCAAATATGGTATGGAGGCCGCCTCTGTAGACGTATCGGAGACAGCGTCTGTAGGTGAAGCCAATGGTACACGATGGCAATCCAAATACTTTTGTTGTCGTAGTAGTTCTGAGTCACGCGAAAGTCCGACACTCGTTGAGTTTAAGAGACTTAATTGAACTCATCAGTTAGGAAACCCTTTGGGGAAGTACTGTAGGACCCCTTGGGATAATAGCTCGTTGTGCTTTCTTTCTGTGAGGCGCGGTGTATCCTTGGTGTTGTAGTCTCGTAACATGATGTCATGACCGGAATAAGGTAGAAGCCGGTATAGGAATGTAGGGCGGAGCCCGTTCTGTTCCCAATGGTGGTAGCTCAACTGATCGACATGAAAAGCATAGGACTCATGCTAGACGCGACTCTCCTGACCCGGTGGGACGAGGAAGAGTCCGCTCTGATCTGTTAATTGGAGAACCTCGGTACTTACTTACCCCTCTCCAATTGTCTCATTGCACCATTACTGATGTTGACCCACAAGTTGGGAAAAGGATATTTCTGTGGTGCACAGGAAATGCAATCCTTGTCATTAGTATTTATTCATACTATCAGCTTCCTGTGGCGACGCTGCATGTGTTGTCAAACCAGAACGCACGTGCGCGGCACGGTTTGCGCGGCACAATAACTATTAGATTGCGTTCTCACACCAACAACTCGTGCCACAATTTGCGCGCCAGCCAATCAGCAACAGTGTATGGTAATCAGCATTGCCACGATTTCCATTTTGAAATTTCAGCGTATTCGAGATTCCGAATCCATCTTTACACTGAACATTACTGTAAAACAGTATTACTCCCTCGATGTCAACAGAATACAGGGTTTAATGTTTCGTACACTAGACTTACTCCGCTGAAAAAATTAGTTAATCCTGGAAAAAAGCTTATCCTAATGTCCTTGATAGTGGCGTCAGACTGCCGTAGAATGCCAGCTAGCGTCGCCAACATGTTGCCACAATGTACGTGCATTGCGAGTATTGTATTTAGGTATTGCATGGTATGCATATTTCTAAGACAAAATCACGTTAAGTATATAAATGAAATAAAATATCGTGTTCTGTCCACTTCGCTGCCCTAATGAGTGGTCGTCTTATAGTTCTTGTATAAGCAAATTAACACCACGTGTATCAAATTAATATGAATATTGAAAATAACGAGGGTATTTTAAGGTTAAATAGTTGAAATCCAATATGTGCGCACAGAGCGATTGAATTCAGTACTCCTGGGCCAGTTACCCTATTCTGGGGGTGCGAGTACCCACGTGTTCGGGTGCCCGTTAATTACCCTTATGTTTGGACTCGGGTGTGCCTTGCGAGTTGCGTAGCACTAATGGCCCCAATACTGAAGAAAACAACTTCAATTTGCATGCTTAAAGTAATGAGCGATGTAACTTACAGTTTAGCGAACATTCCTTAACGCAACGTTGCTTGCGAGCGCCGCCGTTAGAACATAATATCGCGCCATGTTAAACACACCTGTTGCTGCTATCCTTCCATCTTCCGTATTCGTCTCCTCCTGCTGGCGGGCCGGACGTTTCTAATACTTTTATAATTAATAAAATCAAACCGAACGGTAACACCGTTAAAAATATGCACCACAGAAACGTGGTGAAATTATTTTATCTTTCACTTTTATAAGTAAAGATTTGCAAATACTTTGCTACGTATAATATGACTAAAATAAATTAAATTCGGTCAACCTCACGCTAGGTTAGGTTAGGCGACCGTACGGGTCGGGAAATTTAATGCCAATGAAGTGAAATGGCGATTCCCCGCCTAGCTGCCGTCGGTAGTGGTGGGGTGCGGGGTGCGCGTGGGAGGAACGGGCTTGCGGACGTGACGTATTATGACTTCGGAAAGCGGAAATCAAGAGTGTTATTCTCATATTGTTTTATTAGGCTTCGAATTACGGTACAGGATTTAATAATAACAAAATATAATAAAGGGGGCGTAAAAAAATATAGACCTTGTCAATTTAGAAATTATCCAACCTGATGTCCGTAGTGCGAGTGGACAGTCAGACCGGCGACGTGGTCACTCTGACCACGGTCCACTCTGAGGCCGATCCCGAGCGGCACATTGACGTCATGCGCGACGTGTCCAACACCGTGTGGACCGCGCTCAACCAGCTGCACGGACTGCTGCCGGGGAAATACTTGCTGCAGCATGAGGTGAGCGATCCTAAAGCACAACTTTCGAATGTTTCGGAAATATACAAAAGATTTCGCGGAATGTTTCTTCTTACATTACATAAACTCGCGTCTCTTCGACAAGGGTAGGCAGAGTTACCGGCACAGCTCTAGAGAATATCAAAGGCATATAATATTATTGTTGATGAATGAATGTTAGTATTTTATAAATACTATTTAGAGTGAAAATTGATAGGAGGCCCCGCTCTTACTAATCCGGTATACCTACATAAAATATTATACTAAGCTAGGTACAGTCGACGACAGAGATAAGTATACAGGGGACCTCAATAAGGTTGAGATTTTCTCAAAAACTACTGGACCGAATTTAATAATTCTTTTACAGTTACATAGTTTTCAGTTTTATCTATCAAACAGTAAAATAATTTTTGTAATAAGTTATGTAGTTTTTGAGAAAATGTCAACCTTAAAAACTCTCCTGTACACCTTTCTCTGTGTTCCACCGTACTAAAACATTTATATTATGATTTGACAATGAAAATTATTTTCAAAGCAAATAAGTACGAATGACGATTTATGACAGAGTGATGATTTATGACAGAGTGACGATTTATGACAGAGTGACGATTTATGACAGAGTGACGATTTATGAAAGTGGGAGAATGAGTCTAATGCTAGCACTACACGTCGACAGACCGTCCGCAGGTTAGTGTTGACAAATCGATAGTATGTCGATGTTACCAAGACCTTCGATAGTATCGAATTTTTCAGATAAAACTATCGATAGTTTAGCAACACTAATCTGCGGACGGTCTGTCGATGTAGCCAGCATACGTAAACCGAGGCCCAAATCAAGTGTCTTATTTTGTAAACAAAAACTACCCTCCCCCACTAACAATTTAAGCTGTTCTGTGATTATTGCATAGTTATTTTCACATTATTAGATCGGATCACTTTATTTTCACAATGATGAACAGGTTCGATCAATCAGTTCCTTAAGTGTTACATCACAAAAGGTTAGACGATCATATTTGTTTACAACATAAGACACTTGATTTGGGCTGCGGAAGTGTGTTTGAATGAGGAAGATGTATTCGGGTACTTTCGGGTGTTTATAAGAGTAAGAGGTTGTGTGAGTGTTTGTGAGAATGTATATCAACGCTACGACATTACTTGGGATCGGTCGATGCAGTCACATCCATCGCATTGTCCTTCCAGGCTAACCACGGCACCAACGCGTTGCTCTACGTGGCGCGTGCTAGGGGCCACGGCCAGAAGCTGTTGCTCAACTTCGACTGCTCCAAGCTGGCCGAGGATGACGAGGCGAAGATCGTTAAGACTCCGCCCACACTCATACCGGCGTTGCTGCCGTGTCACAAGTAAGGGAACATTAGGAACGTATGCCAGAGACGATGTTTTATTCCATTTATTTAATACCTAAATAA
Source organism: Tachystola acroxantha (assembly GCA_963506565.1). Taxonomy (NCBI): domain Eukaryota; kingdom Metazoa; phylum Arthropoda; class Insecta; order Lepidoptera; family Oecophoridae; genus Tachystola; species Tachystola acroxantha. Next base: position 13,732,685 of record OY735874.1, on the reverse strand, counting down.
TAAACAAAAAATATTTGACATCAATAAGAATGTTTACATTTTTCTGTAATCGGAGTCTCCTTTTAGGCTTTTATGCCTGTGCCAGGAGGCTCCGCTCTTCATTAGCCATAACAATAATGTGCACAGTAGGTACTTATATATGTATAGGTATATAAATGTCTTAAAACTATAAGTTAGTGTCAAATTTTAGTTTCCCTTTTTTTAAAGTATTATATAAGTTTTAAACTTTCAAAATACATATTAAAGTGTTCGTGCGAGTAAGCGCTCGCGTGTGTGTGTGTGCGTTAGTGTGTTAATTCCATATACAATTTAATTTGTCTTGGAAATCAATTTACTATTTTACATTGAACGAAGCTATGCATATAGAGTGGTAGTGTGATTACAGTCAACCTCGAAACTGGATAAACAGTATCGTTAATATAATCTAAAACCGATTAAAAAATTACATCAGAAGATAAAAAAAACGCCACGTGCTAGTCGGACTCTCGTACCGAGGCTTCCGTGCAACTCAACTTACTTAACTCCGTAACTATGCTGTAACGAAAAGATAAACTACATTTCGAGACCAATTTAACTTTGCCATTATCAAAATATTATGTCCATACATCGACATTTTTGTAATAACAAAAAATATTTTTGAAGGGCTGTAATTTCAAATTTACAGTTTTCGGTCAGTCTTCCTTTACTTGTGCTATAAGACCTAGGCTTCTTGCCTTTCATGATTCTAGGTCAACAGGAAGTACCCTATAGGTTTTGCGTATTTTTGCAATTTCATACAAATATCCGAGAAAATGCAACATAAACGGCCATATCTTTTGATTACGTTGACGATGGAGTTTGATTTTTTCACGGCTGCATGAGGTTGCAGACTTGAGTATTTGGTATTAATTTCAACTTGATCCGTCCACGCGTTTCTGAGATATAGTTCTTGACAGACAGACGGACAACAAAGTGATCCTATAAGGGTTCCTTTTTTCCTCTTGATGCACGGAACCCTAAAAAAGGAAACAAAAATGTTTAACTTGTTATTGTTTAGTACTTACGAATAACTGATAGTCTTGAATACATTTATATAATATTTATAAGGTATGTGCACATTATTGTTATGGCTAATGAAGAGCGGAGCCTCCTCCTTTTTATGCACAGACATAAAAGCCTAATGGTGGCACTTCACTTGGCCATACGTACGGTGGAACACAGAGAAAGGTGTACAGGAGAGTTTTTAAGGTTGAGATTTTCTAAAAAACTACTTGACCTATTGCAAAAATTCTTTCACTGTTTGATAGATAAAAGTTAAAACTATGTAACTGTAAAATAATTATTAAATTCGGTCCAGTAGTTTTTGAGAAAATCTCAACCTTATTGAGGCCCCCTGTATACTTATCTCTGTCGTCGACTGTACTCGCTATTGGATGTTTGTCGTATTGTCAAATACTTGACGTACATACAAATAAGACGAATATTTTGTCAAGAATACCAACCACATATGGCAATTATGACAATTACGCAAATACAAATAGCCAAGTGAAGTGACACCATTAAAGGAGACTCCGATTACAACATACTCATACTCATTTATTCGGCCTTAGGTACACTATGGAACACTTGGTTACGCCACGTTTCTTACATATTATATGTTTGTACACATTGATTCATTATATTTCAAATCACATGGCTGGGTGATGGGAGCGCAAAGAGCAGCACAGTAACACTGTTCTTAAACCTAGTTCATAATATTTAAATTTGCAATTGTCACAATTGCAAGTTTCACCTTATGAACAATCCTATTGAAGTGAAATAAATTTATTTTATTATGGCAAGGTTCCGCAAGATCCTGCCGTGCGCGTTCACCCCGTTCGCTCACCAGGTGGCCCGGGAGCAGAAGAAGCCGGTCGCGCGGCAGAAGACCCCTCCTCAGGCGATCAAGGTAACACTGCAACAACTCGCCGCAATCGTGTTTCTTGCATCTCTATATTTATAAAACTCAATTCACCAGGAATTATTTTTATAAAATTAAAAAATCCGACTGGCAAAAAATTTTGCTTCTTTGATTTTTTTATAGCCTATGTCACTTCTACAATCGAGACGAATCTAACGATACCTCATATGTTAAAATCTATCAAGCCGTTTAGGCTGCAGCCAAAGAATTAGACACAGATACTCCTTCTTGCGCAGTCGGGTAAAAAAGTTATACCTTTGTTAGGTACATTAAACTACTTCTAATTTAAAAGGTAGTTTAGTTATTCCTTGAACGAACCTCTACTCGAAATTACTCGTCACGATTTTTTTGGAAGTAAAAGCACTTAGATGTTGAGTTTTATAATTATATAGATGTAATAAAGGGTGAACTACTCAATTAAAATATATACGTAATTTATGTATGTATGTACCGGGGTTCTAATCTAGGATCGGTAAAACACTTATTATTTTTATATTTGAAGTTCATACAAATATATTAAAATGAGTGTTTTTGTGATCATAGAATAATCGAACCCCGATTGGGAGAGTTGAATGTTATATTTTGGTTGGGTAGTTAATTTATGAGAATTGATGATCAGTATGAAAGGTTTCGTGAAATAATTGTGTATGGAAATTGGATTTCAATGAATGACTTTAAAAAATCAGATAAATGGATAAAAAAAGAATTCTTAGACAAATCTTGACAATCCCGGTTTCCTATAAGGAAAATTATTTGTGACAGGAAAAAACAATATTATCCTTCAAATAAATATTATTTTCCTTATACAGGATGTATAGTAAAAGGCGTAGTAAACCGATACTGAATACTGTTTTGGTTTACGGTACACCCTGTATTGGAAACAGGGGTTATATTGATTTTAGAATTCTTTTTTCCATTTACTGTACATTTCAAATGTTCAATACTCATTTGGGTGTTCCCAAAATGGCGGAAGGTACCGCAGGACAGAAGCTATTTATTTCGATATAAATAGGCCTGGTCTGTATTAGTAGTTGTTATCGCTTATACATCGTGTTTTTGGGTTTATGCGTTATCTTTGACACTGCTCAAAACATCGGAATTGTTATTTTCAATGTCGCATTCGAAATAGTTATGAAATCGTATTTTTTTATTATTAACAAAATAAAGGGGTTTGACCGTTTCTGGCATCAGTAGCGCCATCTAGCGGATGCTGTAAAACGGCGGCGCAGGATAAACCTATGGAACACAGAGAAAGGTGTACAGGAGAGCTTTTAAGGTTGATATTTTCTCAAAAACTACTTGACCTATTGCAAAGATTCTTTCACTGTTTGATAGATAAAAGTTAAAGCTATATACTTAACTATAATTATTAAATTCGATCCAGTAGTTTTTGAGAAAATCTCAACCTTATTGAGGCCCCCTGTATACTTATCTCTGTCTTCGACTGTACGATAGAGGACTCTTATGAGAACCAACAAAAAATCATGAAATGAAACATTATTATTATCAAGCAATGTGCGTGCAGCTATCTGCCAATGTCTAAGTTGCTTGCATTTAATTTAAATTTTTGTCAGTAAGAAATTCAAAGATTTATGTCACTAATAAAATAACTTAACTTTAACAGTCCGTCGTTTTAAACCCCCACGGGACAGGCTTAGCTTAATGTGGGCTTCACTGGTTACTGTAAAATAGTGTATGGTAAATAACACATCATTTCACTACACAATATTGCCCATAATTTAACAATTAGTAAAGCCTTAAGCGGCGCAAGTATGCGGCTGTTAGCGAGAGCTACATATTTGCGCCGTTTGGTGTAGAGACCATGGGGACCAGAGGCGCGGCGACTGCTCAAGGAACTGTCGTCGCGCCTCATTGACTCGTCGGGTGACCAAAGGGCTGGCGCTTACCTCGGCCAGCGTATATCGCTGGCTATACAACGAGGTAACGTCGCCAGCCTTTTGGGCACTCTCCCACAGGGTAGCGATCTGCCGGCAATTTTTTATTTATAAGTATTTTATTATTATTATTGTTTATCGTAAAATAAGTTTATAATAAATGATACTCATTACCATAATAATAAAAACAATTAGTTAAATACAGATAAGTGTTTGTTAAAGTTCACGCATATCCACAGAAACACGATGTATATGTGATATCTGAAAGCCCTGTTCCTTTGAACCTGAAAAATGGATTCAATTTCACGTGTCAATCTGAAACAGGCAATGAAATATAAGTCTTGTGTCACAGTAGACAAAACGAACAGTATATCATCTCCGTCTAACTCGTACTACCCGGAAATTTTTAAAAGCTGTGATGCTTAAATCTATCTTCCACTTGTTTACTCCGAGATATCATTTTGATAAGTTGCTGAAATGTAAAATAATAACGTGATGGTCATATTAATCTAGAAATTCACGGTTGTAAAAAAACTATCGAGCAGTCATCAGCTGTTATTGGTTCATTTGGAATACCAATATCTGTGTTCAGCGATCGTGTAACTATAGTCTGTCAACGTCGTGCTTGCCGTGCCTACGGGGTACAGGGGTTGGCGGAGACGAGGTACCTACTATTATATACACAGACTAGCTCGCTAGCCCTCGCCGCCCGCCACACCGCCCGCAGCCCCTCCGAGACCGTAATTCCTCGTCCCGCCAACCCCTGTACCCCGTGGGCGCAGCAAGCACGACGTTGACGGACTATAGTCCCTTTTTAATACTGAATTATTACCATTTGAATAAATGATTATCTTAGAATTACTATTCCTCTTTACTTAGTAATAAAGATAGAGGGCGTAGAATTTATGAGTAATATTCAAATAGATTGCAGATTCGCATTTTTTGTCCTATGATTAGTATTTATATTCCTATTTGTCCTATAAGTCATGTAAACCAACTTAATGCACAAATAATCTAATTTATTTTTAATTATCTAAATGCGAGTTCATAGATGAAGATGAGTTACTGTTTGTGAAAGGTCTACTGTGTCCTATATACTGTCTACTGGTGTAATGCTATTAATGTGTTGATTCTACATGTCGCTAAATGAAACGTCGCACACTCGTACGCTGCTATGAGTGACATGTGACAGTTTCGTTCAGGTTTGGATTTGGTGAATAACAGAATCACACCTTACAACTGTATTGAAACGTCGTCAAATGTTTGTTATTAGTTGAACGGCGCTGGAAGCGGCTCGCGTACACAGGTATCGACGAAATCGCATTTCAGACGGATTCTAGTCTAATGGCGGTGGCTCGTAGGTCGCTGTTTCGACGGCCGTAAAGTATTAAACAGATTACAGCTATCCTTGGCAAGATTAGATGGAATTGAGTCCAGGTATGAAAATGTAGGGTGGTTGACAAATATCGAAGATTAAATTCGTTAGAAATAGACACAAATTGAAAGATCTATCGTAACATGATTGGAATCAATTGAAAAATAAATTAGTTACACGAATTTGCAAAACGAGATTCAAATGTAACTTCTGACTATTCCAAAATTCTAAAATCATTTTGGTAAAAATAGATGATGCATAAATTTAACGATTAACAGGACAGCGCTCTCAATCTTAAAAGAAACATGTCTTCTAATATAAGTAATACATTTTAGCAGAAAAGCTATGTATCAAATCTCTAAATGATTATGATAAATACTACTTTTCATATTCAATAGAACTAATAATTGAAAAAAAACTAAGCTATACAAGATCATTTCATTTTTACTCAACAAATATAGACGTAAAACTACAAAAAATAAATAAATCTTACGCAACTATGCTAAATATAACTTGCAAAAATTTAGTAATATTAAATAGTATTTACAATGATGGAGATTTGGTACATAGGTTTTCTAATAAATTTTGTACTATTAGATGATGATTTTTTTTAAGATTGAGGGCTGTAGTTTCCTGATATAATTGAAATATCGAATAATTTCGGATTTATTGTATGTTCATGTGAGTTGATACAATAAAAAAGTCAACTACCCTATTGGAAGGTATCTAAATTCTACACTGACACTAATATAAATCTCAATCAGTTGTCATGGTAACTTATTAATTTGCGACATTTACAATACAAGAGAAATAGCAAACAACACCAACCAGATATGTATAAGGGTCGGCTCAGACTTGTGGCGTGATGCGATGCGATGCTCAGTCGGCGCGTCGAGCCTCCAGTGAGAGTCGATCCTAAGACAATCATAAACTACTGAACCAACTCAAAAACTACTGAACCGTCTCGAAAACTACTGAACCGTCTCGAAAACTGCTGAACCATCTCCAAAAACTACTGGACCACAAATGGTGGCTTCAACACTGGAAACTACAGACATTCCTTCTACTTTGTAACGCTTACGTAAGTTATGATGTGGTCATACAGCCAGCAAAGAAAGTCCATTCAGCTATCTTTTTAACGGGGAATCTGTTTAAGCTATTCAAAACTATTTTTATGTCATTGATATAGACAGTACCACCACCGGCGAGTAAGCGAGTAATCGGCTATTTTCTAACAAAAGAAACGTACAATAGATATAATAGAATAGAAGTCATTTATTCATCCATGTAGAATATGTACAAAAGATGAAAAGGCAAAGCCTCAGCATAAGCTGCTGTTTTTCAGGCTTCCCTTAAGCTGACATCACATAAAACTTATAATTAAGTATGTAGTACTGACATTTATGAATGTTAATGTTTAATTTTGAAATTTAATTTTAGTATTGACATTTATGAATACTTGATTTTGAATTAAGTGTTGGTTTTATGTAAAATTGTACTAAATATTGAAATTGTGCTATATAAATAGTAAATTGTACTATATAATAGGGCTTTTGAAAATGGCGGGAAACGACGGTTGTGAAATTATTTCATAATTTTTTCATTATAATGTGTACAGTGGTTGTTTTGTGTTTAATACCACGTTAAATAAATCAGAAAATGTTCGCGAATGACATGGTGAAATTATTGGATGATTCAGTGTCAATTTTCATCAGCTATTTGCAATTATGTCCGCCATTACGTTACTTAAGCATTTAAACAACCCTACGACGTTCATTAAACTGACAGCTACTTATTCGGTTGTTTAGGAGTTGATTAACTTTAAATAGTGTTAAAAGTAAACAATTGTTGAACAATGTATTAATTTTAATCATCGATTATAAGTAAGGCTGTTAGATTTTGGTATGTATTATCTATTATACGTTTCTTTAGCTAGAAAATAGCCGATCGCTTTACTCGCCGGGGCGGCAGCATGAAATAAAATTGTCCGAACGGTTTGCCTATTCCCCGTCAAAAACTAATTATGATATTCCTATTTTAGACTGGATTCAAATATTGCCTGTAGTTTTGTATGCCTAGTCGGGGTATTGGTAAACGTACTAAGCATACATAACACTTATATTGGTAGTAAATGGCGTGCGTTTTTTTAAACATAAATCTGAGAGTTTTTAAACTTACAAAGTTACGTACATATTAATTAGATAAAACGGGAATTACCGTGTTAAACATTAATTATTGATGTCTCGATATTTCGATAGCATCATGGTCACAATGGTAATAACATTAAATCTGACAGGTTTAAAAGTGTTGCCTCTCTCCTGCACCAGAGTTATAAGAGAGATGGCACTACTTTTAGAACTTTGTTAGCTTGAAATTAGAAAACGCACGGCAGAATTGTCAATGTATGTTATTTTTATTATTCATGATTGTAAAATGGTAAATTAAATCAGATTATTTTGTGAGTTATGAAGACATCTTTGTTGACTGCACTTATGTATCTATTTCTCTGTCTGTCTGTCTGTCTGTATGAAGGTGAAGTTTATTTTTCGGGCTTAGTAAGAAACGTATATTCGAAAGATAATGATAAGATTTTATCGATTAACACGTTCCCAGTCCCCGTACAAAAAATATTTTGATTTCATTGCAAGTTCCGCCTATTATTTTAAATCTCTTTACAAGTCGAAATACATCAAATTTATGTGACCACTTCATACTGGGTGGAGCACTCTTCTGAAGATAATAGGACGTGAATGGACAGTAGCATCCACCAAGGATCCATCGTTTCATTTCCATCCATTTACTTGCTTTCAGAAAAAAAATACCCTTAGTGCGGATCTTGCCCCATATGTAATATATGACTTTTATCTTAAGCCCGTATTAATAGTCTCGGCTCAAACTCTCAAGACATGATCACCATCTCAAGTATGTCATTTATTAATAAACCAACCTTGATTCGCCCGTATCACGTGATGTATTTCTCAAGTAGAACTCGAGTAAACATCGCGGGTCGCCTGCAATCAGCAAATACGTTCTCAGGTGTGAGTTTGACAGTTCTCTTGAGAACTGAGTTTTGTTTATTAATACGGCGTTACTCACGTGATACCAGATTCCTAAACCACCTAAGTTACGTTTATTAATAGGAACGTCATCTTGAGGTCGTTCTCATGACTTTTGAGCGTGATTTATTAATACGGGCCTAAGGCTGCCTTTCCACCAGAGATGCCAGTGCTATGCTATGTGGACCAATGAATATGATTGGTTATCAAACGCATCCAAGCAGCATAGCATAGCTCTGGTGGAAAGGCAGCCTTAGAATTACAGTTATAGTTTTCTTAACTAGCCCTAAGAATAAACTTCACAATATTTATAGACTCTGCTTAGAACTCGAGCCATGGTGATTCATTTATAAGGATTGCACGATCTGGTAAGGTATTGTATGAAGCCGAAGCTTAAACCCGGTTACAGATAGATAACCAAAGCTTACTTTCATATGAACATAGAATTTTAGGCATATCAATATTTTGTAAAATGAACTTTATTACGATTATCATTGCTGTCATTGTCGGTTATATAATAAGTAAGCAGAGTCTATGACTATTGACTATCTTATACAGACCCTTCACACTATAAATTTCTACATCAATGTCAATAGACTTTTTTGAACATTGATATTAAAAATCAATTTCCCCCGTAAGTTGTTTAGTCCTTAATTTCTAGTGGCATCCTGCGAATGTTATTTTAATATTAGAACCCCGTAAAACTGTTAACATACTTATGCAGCTTTGAACGGCCATTGTATACTTCGTTTCGGATTCGGCTCTAATCAGTCTAAAATAGTTTAACCTAGGAATTTGGAGCAAGGAACCGCTGATGGAGTTAGCCATAACATTGCAGTCCCTGCCACTCACTTTTTTCATTTTTAGGGTTCCGTACCTCAAGAGGAAACAAGCGGAAATTATTGCAAAAAACTATCCCCTTTTGATTAATTTTTTATACCCTACGACACTCCCGTAATCAAGACGAATCTAACGATACCTCATACACCATAATCCTTCAAGCCGTTTAGGCTACAGGATGGCAGGAAGGAATGGACATACATACACCCGAAAAACATTACCCTCGGGTAAAAAGGAACCCTTATAGGATCACTTTGTTGTACGTCTGTCTGTCCGTCAATACCTTTTTTCTCAGAAACGGGTAGACATATCAAGTTGAAGTTAATACCAAATACTTAGGTATGAAATCTCATGCAGCCGTGAAAAAATCTTCTACGGCGACGCAATCAAAAGATATGGCCGTTTATACAGCATTTTCCCGCATATTTGTATGAAAACGCAATGGAACTAAAAACCTATATGGTACTTCCCATTGATCCAGAATCATGAAACTGAGTAAGCTAACTTTGTTGAACTGTTTAGGCCCGTATTAATAGTCAAGAGCGAATTCAGGAGATACACTCTCAAGACGTGATCACCATCTCAAGTATGTCATTTATTAATAAACCAAACTTGAGGGCGTATCACGTGATGTCTTTCTCAGGCGGAAGACCTCAAGTAAACGTCGCGGTTCGTCTGCAATTAGCAAATACGTTCTCAAGTGTGAGTTTGACAGTTCTCTTGAGAACTGAGTTTTGTTTATTAATACGGCGTTACTGAAGTGATACCCGATTTCTAAACGCGCACCTAAGTTACGTTTATTAAGAGCCTTCCTAGAGCCAACTAGCGCCGCCAATCTTAAAAAAATCATATCTTCCAATATAATCAATTTTATTAAAAAAGCTACGTTCACATTGTTTATTGCTATAAATATTATTTTTTAAATGCTTATTTGTAACGTGATGCAATGTAGGTAAGTTGTAGTTGACATAATTGCGAAAAACGGCCGTTTCTGGCACATTTGTGAACTACAACTTGCCTACATTGAATCACGTTACAAATTGATTATATAGGATTGGATTTTTTTAAGATTGGCGGCGCTAGTTGGCTCATGTCAGCGCCTTAATAGGAACGCCTTTTGACAAAAATGGAAAAGTCTTTTGAGCTGAGAGTGATTTATTAATCGGGCCTTAGACCGAATTAGAGCCGAATTCGCGTAGATACCATAAATATGGTATATTTCAGACGTTTCTTTAATTTTGCGTCTTGGCAGTTTGCTCGTATGTTCTTTATGATAATTTAACTTCAAACGGTGGGATTACAGTAAAATTATTGTTGCAGTGGCCGAAACGAAAAGCGCGGAAGAAGAAATCTAACCCAACAGTAGGCCAATAAATAAACTATTTATTATATACAGTCTTTTATTTACTATAATTTAATTATAATACAGATTACATCATAAATAGGTTCGCTATATTATCTTAGATTTGTTAACTTTTAGCTTCCAAATCTATACAAGCTTAGATTTTAAGAGGTATCAATCATAAATATATATTTTTTCCAATAATAATTGCAGTGTCGCATGCTAAAATCATCGCTAAGCGAGGCGTCCCGCTCACTCTTACACGATGTAGATGATGTACCACAGACCACTTACCCAATAGACATGAAATCGGTTTTGCAAGCGAAAAATTCTGTCAACGATGAGCGCATATGGACGAAGCGGGGGGACAGGTGTGCCGTATTAAAGAGATGCGTCCATGTCGATAATATCTGTAGGTTACACGTGTCGCGAAGCAATTTTGCGCTCATATGCGGGCAGACACGGGCGCCCTCCTGTTACAGGTCTATGGGGTGTGGCCACGACAGAGATGAGATTCTGTTGTAACCGTCAAATAGTGTAAGAGTGAGCTGTGACGTTTCCTTTAGCGGTGATTAAGTTTATCTGACACCCCAGAATCGTCATTATCGCAGATTTGATAACTTTTAGCTTCGAAGTCTATACAAGCTTAGATTTTGTTGTTAGTTTATTTTATTAATCCTCGGATAATCCTGCTGAATATTATTTACACGGAGGAGTAATAATACGTCATAATTAATTTTTAGGCTGCTTCGTCGAAGTATCCGTCTAGCTGGGTGGCGATCTGGAAGAAATAGAAATGATTGTTTTATGATAACTTCCTTTTACATGTCATGCAGTGGCTGTGAATATTATTAATATTAAGATATATTACAATTATCATTCCTATATCACTTCTACCACTACTTAAATTATCAAGTAAATTTAAAGGTAACTGGGAAGATATTTACTCAAAACTATTGCTGCTATTCATAAACCTAGTTAAACCGCACTTCCCTAAAATCGTGTTGCTGTACCTTTCACACTTCGTTAAAAAAGGTTAAGATAGAAGGGGGGGGGGGGGCTTGGCTTTATCACTTTTATGAATACGCGCCATTATTTTTATAGATAGATAGATTCATATCAGTCATTCATACACATTACAAATTTGATCGTCAGTTTAAAATAAAAATAACTATGTATAACAACATTATGCATTGCATAAATTATGATTTTAACATTTATAATTTTTTTTATATTTATTTTTTGTAAATGGCTTAGTTTTTAACTTAAGTTTATAACCCATATTACACACATAAAAGCTGTAAGTTTCCCTATCAAATAAAAATAAAATAAATAAGTCAAATTCCTTAAAGGAATACAATTCGCTGTCCAATAAAAGGTATTTCAGTCGGCGACCAAACGTTTCGTCATCTACTTCACCACGTAAGTCTGCGGGCAGTCTCTCATAGTAAGCGGGCCCTATGACACATTGCTTCCTCTTGGCGAGGATAATAACGTACCTGCATAGGGCTATACTTGACGTATTTGTCCGGGTTCTTAGAGAACGGCAGCGCCGCGCACGCGTCGTAGAATGCGGTGTACGGCGGCAGCAGCGCCTGCTTGTTGTCGCGCTTGAGCGCCTCGCGCAGCTCCGCGTCGGGCACGCTGTAGCCGCGCTGAGCGCGCGCGCACTCATCCCACTCGCGGTTGAAACCCTGCACGACAACCAAATACCATAGAATGGAAATGACAATGCCAGATTCTGCCCCACCATCAACCGCAAGTTGTACAAGATAACGAATAAATGTAAAAATATCTGTTTTTTTATTAAAATTATTGGTTTAAAATAAAGTTTTGTACAAGTTGCGATTCGAAAAAAAACAGCTTTATTAAGAATTCAGAAAATAGTAAGAAATCGAAGCGATTTATTCATTGTTTTTGTTATTCTTCTATAGGAGTTGCGACTTGCGAGAATAGTAGAAAATGATACTGATTATGATTATGCAATATGAAACCTGTAATAAGTCCCCAACAAAATGATAGGTAAAGCTTAAATGGTCACGTAGTTTTGTAGGTGGGGCAAAGCTCCATTGAAATGTGGCAATGTCTTTTACCACACTGGAACCATAGTTGACCCAAAACAAATTGGTCTTAAATAGTTAATAATCGTTCTATTATACCGCACAAACAATTACAGAATTTTTTGAGTCCTTTAAATCACCAAAAGTTTTAATTTAAAATGCAACATTCCAGACTCGATCAAAAACACAGTCCGCCATGATTATCTGTGGCATGACGTCATCGCGGGATGTTCGATGTTGAGAAAACACGATGTTAAAATCGTAATACCTGGTTAAATCTAGCTATAAACATCTAGCCTTCAAATGTATTCATATCCATTTATTTGGCAAATATTTCATTTACATGTCATTAAAATTAAAATTACTATTAATAATTCAATGTATCTACCAAAACCAACATAAGATTGATAAATCAAAAGAATCGGGCATCCCTAAAAATCCAGAGTGACGTCACGAATCTAGCGAACATGGCCGACTAGCGTTTTTAGCGCGTGGGAAAAAAACCGAGAAATATTTTAATTTCAATTTCATTTTTTACAGTCATCTTCTACTTTTATGTAATAAAAAAGTGTTGTAAATTTGTGATCCTGATGTGAAATACTATATGAAATAAATATTGTTTTATTGAATTTCGATATGAGTCACTAACTAACTAGCCTATTGCCAGCGGTATTTTTAATTCGGTCATATAGTGTCCTCACCGCGAACTTGTCCTTGAGCGTCTGTCGGTCGCGGTCGCGCAGCTTGGCCGGCAGCTGCTCGTCCAGCGAGCAGTGCGCCAGCAGCTTGCTCCAGCTGCAATATACAATGAAGTGTTCGTGATTTTAATTACCTACGTACGGCCCTAGCTGCCGCTTTTCCGAGTTTGAGGGCCTTACATGAGCCAACTAGCGCCGCCAATCTTAAAAAAATTATATCTTCCAATTTAATAATTTTTATTTAAAAAGCTATGAACACAATCTTTATTAGGATAAATACAATTTTTCAATATACAATACATGGCATAATTGCGACAAGCTAAGTAGTAATTCACAAATATGCCAAAACGGACGTTTTTCGCAATTATGCGAACTACGACTTACCGAAATTGAATCACGTTATAAATAAGCATTTAAAAAATAGTATTTATTCTAATAAAGATTGTGTACATAGCTGTAATAAAATTGATTATATTGGACGATATTATTTTTTTAAGATTGGCGGCGCTAGTTGGCACATGTCAGGCCCTTAAATTAAAAATAAACGTAAATTGTAAATTATTAAATTCGGTCCAGTAGTTTTTGAGAAAATCGCAACCTTATTGGGGCCCTCTGTATACTTACAAAGAAAGGTGTACAAGAGAGTTTTTAAGGTTGAGATTTTCTGAAAAACTACTTGACCGATTGTAAAAATTCTTTCACTGTTAGATAGATAAAACTTAAAACTATGTAACTGTAATTATTAAAATCGGTCCAGTAGTTCTTGAGAAAATATCAACCATGAGACCCCCTGTATACTTATCTCTGTCTTCGACTGTACCTACCTCATGAGGTACGCGTTCTTGTGTTCCTGTATCATGTCCCTGTACCCGGCCTCGCACTCCGGCTCGGCCAGCGACAGCACGTCCAGCAGCCCGCTGCGCTGCAGACCCTGGCGCATAAGGAACATGTTATAGGAATCATGAGTTTTTAATACCGGTTTCGTAAAAAGAAAAAAATCCTTCCTGTCACGGCAACAGCGTCTTTGGAGACCGTTGTCGTCCAAGGAAAGGAAAATATGAAGGACGACAACGGTCGCCGCTGCGCAAGCGTCGCGTTGACGCTGCGCGGGCGCCGACAATATACGTCGACGCTCGAAAGAACTCTCATAAAAGGAGGTCTTAAGCTATATGGTTCTCAAAAGCAAGAGTCGGACAGAAGATGCCCCGTAGCGGCGGAGTGAAGAGCACGGCGCAGTGCCTCGATATTCGTATTTTTATGAATTTTGGATGAATTTTGACAGAGAAATAAAAATACGCCAATAAAAATAAGATTTTTTAAAAACTGTTTATATATATTTTGTATGAATAACTATTTCGGTTTAAACGTAATTTTCATTTTAGACATGGAAGGGGTATGTTTGCGATTATTTTCTATCGAGCGAAGTTTGACCAATAGTGTATCGGTATTCATCAGTCTCTAAATAGACACCCCAAGTTTGCTATACATTTTTTCAAACGTTTAATTTTAGTGGTTAGTGCCGTAGCCTTCATAGAAAAACTGTAAATCCGCGCATACTAAGCCTTATGCTCTCTCCATTAGAGAGACCTTCCGTGAATGATCTCAGTACATTTGCCGAAAGATCTCACATTTGAGAAAAATAACACCGTGAGGAAACTTGCTTGTCTTTGAATTAAAAAAATATACAACTTTTTCCCCTCATTGTTATATTACCTGCAGTAAGTACAGCGTGTTGTTTAGCAGGAATATGGCCTTGAGTGCGTCCGGGTACTGCTCGCTCTTGTTCCTCAGCGCCAGGTTGAGCTGCGCCAACACCTTGCCTGCAAGACACCATTAAGTCTTATAGCAGGATTACTTCAATAATACTTTGTTATTTCGTACCATGACGACTTTAAAGTAAGCTTACTTTAAGGTCGTATTATTGAAGTAATCCTGCTATAAGAGTTCACGGTAAGAAGGCTGTAGGCAGAAGTATAAGCGCCTAAGATTTTCTCAAAAATACTTGACCTAGGCATTGATCTCCTATAAACAACTAGATACACGAAAGTCTTACAAACAATTTAAAAAACTTCCAAATTAGGGTCCATTGTTAACGTCCAAATAATGTCCAATAAAGCAAATGAGGGTGCATACATCCGCTTTGACCTTCTTTGCGCTCGGACATTTTTAGAAGGCAGACTGTGTATCTAGTTGCTTATAGGAGATCAATGACTAAAACATAACCCTCCTTCTAGCGCAGTCGGGTAACAAAGTGGGTCTGACCAGAGGCGGTTCGTCCTAAGGAGCGCTGGTGCAGTGAACTCCCACCCAAATTTAATATTTTGATTAGAAAAAATACAACTACTTTGTACGCATGTTGAATTCTTCTGGAATTAAACATCATTTCATTTATTTAATTAATCATACATCATACTTAACATCAAGTAAATTTCTATAGAAAACTGCATTTGATAGCGAGTGCCGCCCCAACGATCCGCACCGACGAAACGAAGTTGTTTACAAAGTTAAATAGTGAATTCAATGAGTGCGAAAGAGACAACTGCGCTCATTCTGAAACAGCGCGGTTCGTGATCTTAAAAAAAGGATTTGTACTTATGAGACCGTCTGACGCAGAATGTGCACTTCGCAAAATGTACACTCAACAAAAAATGCGCATTTCGCATTTGGTGCACTTCTCAAAATGTGCATTTTGCAAAATGAGCACTTCGCAGAATGAGCACTTTTTGTGGAAGTTGTTAATTAATAAAAAAGATATGGGTACTGGGTATTTAAAATAAAATAATCACTTTTACAAAGTAATCATTTATTTAAAAAGTAATCCACTAAGTTTTGTTAGTTGGTAACCCCCGGCCCTATTGTGTCCGCTTGTAATACTCACGCATGTAAATGGCGAGCATGGCGGCGTGCCGGTCGTGCGCGGCGGGCAGCTGCGCGGCGGCGCGCGCGTACACGGGCTCAGACCACAGCGCGGGACCTACACGACATGGAACCACGGGTTGATATCATATATGTGATATCTTCAAATAAAACTATGAAATTAATTAATTCCTTTATTTTATATCACCCCATCTTGAGGGCGTATCACGTGATGTCTTTCTCAAGTTTAAGAACTCAAGTAAACGTCGCGGTTCGCCTGCAATCAGCAAATACGTTCTCAAGTGTGAGATTGACAGTTCTCTTGAGAACTAAACAAACAATGCACACGGTGTCTGACCACAGAGTCAGAACACACGAGGTGGCGTTCCTAGTCCACAACATTAAGGGCCTGATATGAGCCAACTAGGGCCGCCAATCTTGAAAAAATAATATCTTCCAATTTAATCAATTTTATTAAAAAAGCTATTTACAAAATGTTTATTAGGATGAATACTATTTGTCAATATACAATACATGGCATAATTGCGACAAACTAAGTTGTAGTTCACAAATGTGCCAAAAACGGCCGTTTTTCGCAATTATGCGAACTACAACTTACCGAAATTGAATCACGTTATAAATAAGCATTTAAAAAATAGTATCTATTTATCGTAATAAACATTGAGAAGGGCCCACGAGGGCGGCCGCGGACGAGGTTGTGGTATTTGGCGCTGCGTTCCCACAACCTCGTTCCAAACGCGATGCGTTGAACACCTTGGGGTTTTAGTGGGTATAGGACCGTATGCTGGCGGGAGTCCCACATAGGTACTCACCGCGCGCCCCTCCTCATTGGCGCGGTGAGATGCGAAAAGCATTTCCCCAAGTAAAAAAAAAAAGGACTTGAACTTGCGACCTTATCATTCCGTGACACGCTCTTACCAACTGAGCCACCACAGGCCACAAGTCCGATCAACGAAATCTTCCATCTTATATACCTACATACTAAGAATATTTCATCAATTTGTTCACTGAACGACTAAATAATTTAGCCCGATAGTCAGACAGTTTTGAGCATGAACTCTGCGTGAGCTCACACTTACGACTGCCAAAAATGTATCTCTTCTGGGTTAAGTACTTAAGTCGCTAACTTAACCCGAGCAAAATGTATGGAGTTTTCACGGGCTAAGTACTTAACCCAGTGTTATTTCGATATTGCAAGTGGTCCTAACTTTACGAGCTCTAATTCCACTTATACTCAAAAGTCTATGAATCCCGGCCTTAACCCCCCAAAAGCACCATCAGTCTATCACTTACCAATGGTCTGCAAGTGTGCGGCCAACGCGTGGCAGTGCGCGAGCGTGGCGGCGGCCAGCTGGTGGACTGTGCCGTCCACCGCGCCCGCTGCGGTGTCGTTCTTGATGCCTTCTATCCACTCCTCAAGGGATTTCACGCACTGCGTATAAGGAAATAATAATTAAAATACTAATTACATCGATATTTTGGTAAACATTAGAGCAGTTGTATTAGCTCACTCGACCAGAGCACGTGATTCACTCGAGCAGAGGTTCTAGTTCACTCTAGCAAAGGCTCTAGCTAGTTCACTCTAGCAAAGGCGCTAGTTCACTCTAGCAGAGGCGCTAGTTATTATTGGTCTAGTACCTGCACACACTAAAATAGAAACGGTTCAAAACTAAGGACACAATAAAATATAAACACCAACAGAAGTTTAATTAAATTGATTTAGATAATTTTTATTCTGCAAGAATATCTCGACAGCAATCTAATGACACAGACAATCAGATAGAACACTTCAATATTATTTTTAAAGATATTTAAAAATAATCGGACAGTGTTAAAAATCCAACACTAGTTCACTCTAGCAGAGACGATAGTTCAGTCTAGCAGAGGCGCTAGTTCAGTCTAGCAAAGGGCCTAGTTCAGCCTAGCAGATAATGTCTCGCTAGAAGCTCGCATGCTTTGCCGGCAATGGTTGACGATGCGGCGCTAGTTCATTTTAGCAGACACCGACTCTCTGCACTAATTGATTTATTCTCTACCATAGACAATCGTCAATGCAATCAGATGCACCAGCTCACTCTAGCACAGGTGCTAGTTCACTCTAGCAAAGGCGCAAAGTCCACCCTAGCAGACTCTGTCTCACTGGATACTCACGCTCTGTTGGCAGTGGCTGACGATGCTGGTGTATAGTGTTGGCGAGGCCGGCGCCAGCGCGCGCTCCATGTCTGGCTGCAGCCGCGTGAGGCGCGCCAGCAGGCCCCAGCACGCGGCCGCGCCGCCGCTGCAGCGGGAAGCGGCGCGGCGGCTGCGGCTGCAGGCGCGCTGTAACAGATACTTATTCATAAACTAAATACCAGAAAACAGCCACGACACAACTGACATACTATCCTCTTTGGCTGCTATTCATAAACGTGGTTTAAAGTTACGCCACCGTTCACCTACTGTCCCTTTCTATCTTAACCTTTTTTAAAGAAGTGTGAAAGGGATAGCAACACGATTTAAAGGAAGTGAGGTTTAACTAGGTTTATGAATAACAGCATTAGCATCTACACGGAATCTCCACTATCACACTACACATTATTTCACTCATTATCCGCTATTAATGGATAGCGGATAATGAGTGAAATAATGTTACACTCACTATCACGCTATAGCCGACTATTACACTCACCCTCACACTATAGCCACTATCACACTCACTGTCCACTATCACACTCACTGTCCACTATCACACTCACTGTCCACTATCACACTCACTGTCCACTATCACACTCACTGTCCACTATCACACTCACTGTCCACTATCACACTCACTGTCCACTATCACACTCACTGTCCACTATCACACTCACTATCCACTATCATACTCAGTGTCCATTATCACACTACGTGTCCACTATCACACATAGTGTCCATTATCACACTAAGTGCCCATTATCAAACTCACTAAGTGTCCATTATCAAACTCACTGTCCACTATTATACTCACTGTCCACTATCACACTCACTGTCCACTATCACCCTCACTGTCCACTATCACCCTCACTATCCACTATCACACTCACTGTCCACTATCACACTCACTGTCCACTATCACCCTCACTGTCCACTATCACACTCACTGTCCACTATCACACTCACTGTCCACTATCACACTCACTGGCCACTACCACACTCACTGTCCACTATCACACTCACTATCCACTATCACACTTACTGTCCACTATCACACTCACTGTCCACTATCGCACTATCCCACTCACGTCCACGTCCGCGTGCAGCGACTGGCAGCAGTCCGCGAGCACGGCTGCGAGCAGCGCGGGCAGGCGCGGCAGCGGCACCAGGCCCAGCAGCCGCCGCTGCTCGTGGCGCGCCAGCCGACACAGCGCCGCGGCCACGGAGCCAGCCACGTCGGACTCGCACTCGTCCGCCGCGTCCGCGCTGCTGCTATCATCCGTATCTATAAATATTTTAATTGTATTTTATTTTGAGACAAACAGGTGTTTATATTAATCTACAGAAAGTACAGACCACTTACCCAATAGACATGAAAATGCACAAATGACAATGCCAGATTCAGCCCCACCATCAACCGCATGATGAACAAGATAACGAATAAATGTAAAAATATCTCCGTTTTTTATTAAAATTATTGGCCTAAAATAAAGTTTTGTACAAGTTGCGATTCGAAAAAAACAGCCTAATTAAGAATTCAGAAAATAGTAAGAAATCGAAGCGATTTTATTCATTGTTTTTGTTATTCTTCTATGGGAGTTGCGAGAGTAGTAGAAAATGATACTGATTATGATTATGCAATATGAAACCTGTAATAAGTCCCCAACAAAAAGATAGGTACAGCTAGGACCATTTAGGTCACGTAGTTTTGTAGGTGGGGCAAAGCTCCATTGAAAAGTGGCAATGTCTTTTTCAAATAATTTTCAAGACAACCTTTATTAACTTTCCAGACATAAATACTCCCGATAACTCAGAAACGGAATCAGTAGCGAGCAGAAAGAAAAGAAATAAGCACAAAACCCCGACGCCAATACCTAAAACACCCGACCAGAGTACAGTTAGAGGTAAAAACGCTCCATAGAAATGTGGTTGTACCGATTTCATGTCTATTGTCACTACTAGTGGTCTATGGTACCAATCCTGTTACTTACACGAGTCGTTCATGCCGCGCCGGGAGCCGATGGCGAAGCCGGTGGACTGCTCCAGGGTCTGAGAGGCCTTCTGCATGATCTTGTTAGCTCGCTTCTCCAGTCTGCATACATAAGTAATACAAAACCCATATAAGATCGACAAATCAAAAAAATCTGGCACTCCAAAAATTCAGAGTGACGTCAAGAATCTCGCGAACACGGCCGACTAGCGTTTTTGACGTGTGAGAAAAAACGGGGAAATATTTTAATTTCAATTTCATTTTTTACAGTTTACTTCTACTTTTATGTACTAAAAGTGATATATTTGGGATCCTAATGTGAAATACTATATGAATTAAATATGATACGATTTGTTTCAAGATATCGTGGCGCCATCTACCTCGGATGCCCAGAGTATATATTTGTTGATAATACGTACACTTTTTGAATTTTGCTCGTTTTTTTCGAAGCACTATCCGTTCGGTGCAGGAGATTCTTAGCTCTCTGGAACATAATAAATAAATTGAAGGTTATTTTATTTATTTTATTAATGGACTCGACAGTTCGTCATTTGCCAATGTCATGTTACAGAAAATTCAATATATTCAATAGTCATCTATCTTCCTCCAGGGGAGTCGCAGTAGCGTCTTCACCCTGGGTAGCCGCGTCTTCATGTCTTCATCCAGAGGAGACCCGTAGCGTCATCACTCTGGACGAAGCTGCTCGACAGTCACGTTCACTCCCGAGCTTGTAGCGGGACTCTTGATAAAAGCTTGAAACCCCAGATCTTGCTCAAATTATCCAACAAATTCACCATACTGTCACTCGCGAACATTTTCTGATTAATTTAACGTGATATTAATCTCAAAATAACCACTGTAGACAATAAAACAAAAATTATCAAATAATTTTGCAACCGTCGTTTCCCGCCATTTTCAAGAGAACCTAAATTGAAGGTATTAATTATTATCAATCAAATTATCAATGGTACCTTGAATCACGATGTCGACTCAAACCGAAGCCCAAATCAAGTGTATTATTTTGTAAACAAAAACTACCCTACGAACATTTTAAGCTGTTCTGTGATTATTGCACAGTTATTTTCAGAATATTAGATCGGATTAATTCATTTTCACAATGATGAACAGGTTCAATCAATCAGTTCATTCAGTGTTACATCACAACAGGTAATTAGACGATCATATTTGTTTACAAAATAAGACACTTGATTTGGGGTGCGGTATACGTGTGTGGTACAGGGTTCAAAGTCCAAAATAACATGAAAATCGAAAAAGTTAAAATCGGAAATAAGGTGATTTGTTATACTTAAGGTTGTTCAAGTATTTCGTTCGTAACGATTTGGTCTAAATGCCTGTGTAGTCAGAATTCGATTCATATTATCAATATTATGATCGTAAATACTGAAGTGGCAGTGGGCTGGTCACATCTGTCGTAGAACCGATGGGGTAGACGAGTTCTCGAATGGAGGCCACGAACGGGTAAACGTAGTATGGCACGCCCCCCGACCAGATGGAGGGATGACCTTCGCAAGATGGCTGGCAGGGACTGGATGCAGAGGGCCGAGAGTAGGGTTGAGTGGCCTACTTTGGGAGAGGCCTACGTCCAGCAGTGGACGTGATGATGATGATGCACTTACCGTAAGCGGTTCCCCCGCGGTTCGTTCCCTCACACAGTCGCGGAATGCGTGCAGCGAGGCGAGCGCGGCGGGCGCGCGCGCGGCCAGCAGCGGCGCGTGGGGCGCGCGACCGGCCGCACTCAGCCACGTCGCGGCCGCGCGCATGCACTCAAGCGCCGCGTTGGATGCGACCGCGCCGCCACCGCTGCCGCTCACGCTTACGCTCTCCACGCTAGAATCTGACAATGTAACCACAGTACAAATATATAAATATAGTATGTCACCATTTTCGAGATATCACGCGCAATGACACGAAGTATTATGTTGACGTTGAAATAAAACGATAAATATCGCTTTCCATACACTTTGCTATCGCTTACATATTTTACCGTCTTTCATTTATGAAAATATCATGTACGTGCGCAAAAATATATCTCTCTTTCCAAAAATCAGTGACGCACATAGTTGTAATACAAGAAATAGAGATAAACTTGCATTTCCCGGATTCAGACTACGTAAGGTTAGTATATCCTTCATGGGGCACTGTATTCGCTTTTATAACAAGTTGCCAGAAAGTGTCACGACGTTGACAGAGAGGAAATTTAAAAATTTCAATAAAGGAACACTTGTTAAGAAGGCGTATTACAGGATAGATGACTATTTAAGCGATGAACATGCATGGTGTGTGTCGCCGGTTCCGCATGAGGGATAAACTTACTAACAATAGTAATAGTTACGTACTGTATAGTTATTAAGTAATAATTGTATTATCATTGTTTTAAAAGATGTGTTGCTGAGAGTTTTTTTGCCACTTTTTCTCCTCAGCGTTGGCACCTTTTCCTTGCAAAGTGGTGTAAATGTAAATTCCAAAAATATATTGATGTGCAAAAATGTACTCAACGTGCTTACTTGCAATAAAGAAATTTGACTTTTGACTTTCTTTTTTTTAGTACGTGGTGGAGCAGGGACCGTACAACCCGTTCCCGGGAAAACCCCATTGAACGGCGTATACTCTGATATTGAATACCCATTGCATATTGTTTTATTTTATTTTGCTTGCTTGCTTACCCTAATTAATTTTATTAAAAATGCTATGTACAAAATGTTTATTACGATAATTACTATTTTTAAAAAGCTCATTTATAACGCGATTCAATTTCGGTATGTTGTAGTTCGCATAATTGCGAAAAACGGCCATTTTGGCATATTTGTGAACTACACTTGTCGCAATTATGCCATGTATTGTATATTGAAACTTTTTTATATAAACTCACGCCTGATTCCCGTAGGGGTAGGCAGAGACGGTGGACTTCCATCTGCTGCGATCCAGGCATCCAGGAACCATTGCCTCCTCCACATTCATCAATCTCTTCATGCATGCTCGTCGGTTTGTAGTTGATAAATAGTATTTATCCTAATAAAGATTGTGTACATAGCTTTTTCAATAAAAATGATTAAATTGGAAGATTTTTTTTTTTTTAAGATTGGCGGCGCTAGTTGGCTCATGTAAGGCCATTAAGGTTGATATTTTCTAATAAATACTTGACCTATTGTAAGAATCTTTCACTGTTAGATAGATAAAAGTTAAAACTATGTTCTTTGTCTCTTCGTATGTGTATATTGTTCGTTTTCATACCTTCCTCCAGTGCGATCATATCCATGAGTGTGGTGGGAGACAGGGGCCTCGTGTTCCGAGCCAGCAGCTCCTCAAATGAAGACTCCAGCTTCAACACGCCAGCGTTGTACAATTGGTTCTGTAAATTATAATAGGGTACTTGACAAGGTATTCTCAGTCGTATTTTTCAATACTGAAGGTGATACTTATCTACTCTTAAAGTACGTAGGCAGCTCGATGCATCGGTATTATAAAAAAAAAATTGTTTATTTCGGACATGGTCCATAGATGTTAGTAAAATACAATAAAATGACTTACAAACTAATGTTAGTAGGTACAAAAACAAGTAAAAATTTTAAAAAAATAGGACGACCCCGGACACAATTTTAAGTCAGGTGTTTCTCGCCCACCCTTCGCCCCTCACCCCGCCGTGTGCAGGTGTGTCCAGTGCGCGAGGATGGGCGAGTCCCATGTTATTATTCACAATAAAGGAGAAATACCATCTAAAGCCCACCTTCAACAGAGCTGTCCTGTCCAGGCAGCCATGTACCAATGAGTTATGCCTCGGCTTTTCGACGGAAAAACTTACCTACATTTACCGAGTGCTCTCAAAACGGTGAAGGAAAATATCGTGATGAAAGAAATCTAAGCCTAGGGACACATTATGCGGAAAGTACGCCACGGAATTCACAAAATTGAAGTCAAAATCAGACGCTCTGCCCATAGCCATAACCCTGCTTTCAGTCTGGCAGGAATGAGTCGGGCGTCGAAACAAAAGCGGTTCACCGCTACAGGTTAAAAGCAGCGTTACAGCTATAAGCAGAAGTTCTGTTTTTGATTTGAGTTTTGTGAATTCCGTCGCGTATTTTCCGCATAATGTGTCTCTAGACTTAGGCATGTGAAATCCGCCAATACGCACTGGGCCCGCGTGGTAGATTATGGCCCCAGCTCCATCGATGTAAGGGAAGGGCTGTGCCCGAACAGTGGGGCATAGACTGATGATGGAAGGGCCAATCAAGTCAACATAAATTAAAATGTGTTGAAAAATAAAATTATTTGCAAATAAGGAATTTTTAAAGTTAAAATACTAACGATATTCTCCAACTCGACACTTTGTGGGTTATTCTTATTGAAGTAATTTTGTGCCTCCGCCAGTTTGTCCAAAGCCTGCAACAATAAAACAGTCATTATATATAAACGGATATCACTCACTTATATTGTTAAAGTCGGCAATTAGACCGACAGTTTCGACCGATTTCGACGGCCTTTTTCAAGGTGAGCGCGCCACGCCCGCGTCGCCGTTGACGTTTCTTCGCGCACTGCGGATGAGCGCCCTCTGTGCGCGCTCCGAGATAACTTGTCCCGCCGCCGACGACGGTGCGTTCGATGGCTGTAGCTCGATTCATATATAATAATTTGTAATGGCTCACTACAGTTTTAATTCTGAAATAAAACAGTCATCAATATTGTACTGTATGTCATCGTTTACATAAATTACGTGACGAACGAAGAGATGAATGATCAGGCAAACAATCCTGTAATCAACTATAAAACCCGTCGTTCTGCATTTGGAACTCTTTTAAAATCCCACGGGACAGGCTACTAAGCACTACGCTATAGTGTGGGCTTCACTGATTACTAAGTTAATGTAAAATATAGTATGGTAAATAAATCATTTCATCCTAAATTCAAAATATGAGACAAATCTCATAAGAAATATTCAAATTATGTGACAAACCTCAGGGTAAATACTTAATTCAAATTATGTGACAAACCTCAGAGTAAATAGTTAATTCAAATTATGGGAGGACAAACCAAGAAGTTTATTGGTTTATCTAGTGATAAATGTTCAAATTCTTTGACAAACCTCAAGGTAAATAAATATTCAAATGCGACAACATCCTAGATAAATATTCAAATTGTGTGACAAACCTCTAGAGAAATATTCAAATTGTATGACAAACCTCGGAGTAAAATCCTCAAGATAAATATTCAAATAGTCTGTCAAAGTTCAGGGTCAATATCCAATTTGTGTGATAAGATAATCCTCAAGAAAAACAGTCAAATTGTGTGACAAACCTCTAGAGAAACATTCAAATTGTGTGACAAACCTCTAGATAAATATTCAAATGGTGTGACAAACCTCAAGGTAAATATTCAATGAGTCTGTAGACGCTGTGTGTGGTCCCGCTTGGATGAGGTCAGCTAGCTCCCGAGTGACCATGTAGTAGTTGATCACGTGGTCTAGGGCTTTCACTGTGCGCTCCATGTCTGTAATGATACAATGTTGTTATATTGCTAAATTCATCATTTAAAAGCAAAAAAAAAACGGAAAATTGCGAGTCGGACTCGAAAAGATAAACTAGAGAACTAATCTTTGCCAATTTCAAAATATTTTGTCAATACATCGACATACTCCTCCTACCGCCCTATTATCGTTCTCAAAACGATGAAATCATACCATGTCATAGCGCGCCTAAAAGAGACGCCGCTATACCAACGCAATAGCACTGTCACGCCCGCTATGAAATGGTATGATTTGATCATTTTGAGAACCGTAATAGCCCGTGATTAGTTGATCATCAGCAAATATAAGTTTGTAATACCAAAAATATATTTTTCGGGAGATGTAATTTCAAATTTACAGTTTTCGGACTTTTTTCTTTTACTTGTGCTATAAGACTAGAATTTCATGATACTAGGGCAACGGGAAGTACACTATTGGTTTTCTTGCATTTCATACAAATATGCCGCATTCTCCGACTGCTGCAGGCGATGTCTCCAGCTGATGCAGGCACTTACTCTGGTGTATGTGCTGCAAGCGCGCCGTGTCGCCGTACAGCGGCAGCACCGCTGTCTCCAGCTGCTGCAGGCGCTGTTCGCACGCGCCTAGCACGGAACACACTTCGCCGGCCAACACCGAGCTGCGGCCAGCAGCACACTTCAGCTCGGCTATATTACTCATCTCCTGGAACGAAGATTAGAGAGTATTTACTATCTACTATAGTTTGACCGCAAGCGCTATACCGCGCCTTGGGTGGCGACAGACTTACGGGGGGAGACGGGAGTGAGGGAGAGAGAGAGCGGACGATGAAATGACAGTGAATCGGGATGTTTAGCCCCCGCGTCTCGCCGCGCACCTACCTAAGGCGCGGTACAGCGCTTGCTGTCAAACTATAATAGATAGTCGAATTTAAGAGTAAAAAATTATCTAACATATTACAATTTTAGGGGTTGTCTCCACCGATCCCGGGATCCGTTTGGATTGGAAACGGATCCCGGCAGTTTGTCTCCACCGATACCGGGATCGGTTTCCAACACAAAAAATAATTAATGTTTGTATCCACCGATCCCGCGGCTACAAGAAATAAATTATATTAATTGTGGAAACAGATCACGGTGTACAGAGATAAGAAAGGAATTATATTATTTTTCCAAAAAAAATCTTTTCACCTAATTTTCCAAACAATAGGAAGTTATAAATAAAATATATTAATTAATTTCATGAAGTTATACAGAGTGTTGTTTTGATTAACGACGAGCGACTAAGGGGTGGTAGTCTAAATAATCTTAATTCCAAAAATTGTGTTTATATTATTTTTAATTAACATAATTACTTTTAGAATTAAAACTATAGTGAGCCATTACTACAAATTATTATATATAAACGGATGTCACTCACTTATATTGTTGAAGTCGGCAATTGGACTTCAACAATACAAGTGAGTGATATCCGTTTATATATAATAACATAATTACTATTAAAAATAGTATTTTCTCTTGAAATTATCGCAGCGCATGGGCGCTGTCATTGTACGGTACAAACACGCCCGACGCACGCTGTCAGTGGCCCGGCCATAGCCCACGAATGTATGACAACAAATTTTATTATTTGTGGATTTAAAAAAAATTAAGTTATACGTTTTATATTTTTTGGGCATTAGTGTCGTGTATATAACCATAAGTCGCTCATCGTTGACCAAAACAACACCCTGTATATTAATTAACAATAAAATCTTTTAACTTACATACTTAATCAAAAATCACAGAAATTATCAGTCACATACCTAAATAAAGGATCTCTTAGGTACTTATTATATTGTATCCATGCGCTGCGATAATTTAAAGAGAAAATATTTTTTTTAATAGTAATTATGTTATTATATAGGTATAAACGGATATCACTCACTTATATTGTTGAAGTCTAATTGCCGACTTCAACAATATAAGTCAGTGACATCCGTTTATTATATAGTATTTGTAGTAATGGCTCACTATAGTTTTAATTCTAAAAGTAATTATGTTAATTAAAAATAATATAAACACAATTTTTGGAATTAAGATTATTTAGACTACCACCCCTTAGTCGCTCGTCGTTAATCAAAACAACACTCTGTATAACTTCATGAAATTAATTAATATGTTTTATTTATAACTTCCTATTGTTTGGAAAATTAGGTGAAAAGAATTTTTTTGGAAAAATAATATAATTCCTTTCTTATCTCTGTACACCGTGATCTGTTTCCACAATTAATATAATTTATTTCTTGTAGCCGCGGGATCGGTGGATACAAACATTAATTATTTTTTGTGTTGGAAACCGATCCCGGTATCGGTGGAGACAAACTGCCGGGATCCGTTTCCAATCCAAACGGATCCTGGGATCGGTGGAGACAACCCCCAATTTTAACTCGAATTGCAAAAGATATTAAGGGTTTCTTGCAATATCGAGATAGCCCTGGGTTAAGTAAACCCCGAGAAAACTCCATACATTTTGCTTCGGGTTAAGTCGCTAACTATAGACTTATCTTATATTGCAAGTGTATGAAAAATATGCTTACCCTTTTCAGTTTCATTTCTATTTCAAACTTTTTCTCCACAGCATACATTATTGATTTTTATTTTCCACAAATCTTTCTGATTGTTGATCTCGTTATTTATGAACGACTACTAGGTATATTGCAAGTATATTTACTTATTTTATTTATATTGAAGTTATCTGCAAAGATACAAGATATAATAAATTACACAAAAAAATCTTCAAACTTTTATCAACATAATCAAGGAATGAGTTTTATATCTATAACAAATATTAAAATTCCATTTTTAATAACATTTTATTTTCAAAAACTCTCGATACAAATTCAATACAAAAATTCGAAATAAAATCCATGCAAAGGGGAAGTTGGGGCAAAATGGTCCTATGGGTTTAAATTAAACCCAATCAAACTGCCAAGTCAAGTGCTGCTGCACGTACGGCGGCGTAATAGTCTCCCAATAATTAGTCCTTTGCTTATCGCACGCCGGCAGCCAACAAAATAAAATCACCAACCTCGCAGCAGTCCAAAAGGTCATCAATGTATTCACTGCTCACGGCAAAGGTATCGTGGTGATCAGCCCAAACAACAAATGCAGCAATGAAAATGCATATAAAGTCCATCGATGTATTCACTGCTCGAGGCAAATGTGTTGTGATGATCAGCCCAAGTAACACGACGACTCACAGTCCACAGCAATGAGTCCCAAATCAAAGTTCCATTAGTCGACAATATTACAAGAGAATCGCAAAGAATAGTGTTTTTCTAAATTAGGTAGGTACCAAGAATCACGTTCAATCGTTTCATGTGCGTTGTTCCCATACGATGTTAAAATGATAATAGCCAGCAAATGATTAAATTTTAATGTGAAAGGGAAGTTTTCGGATTTCTCCATTCTGTCAGGTAGATATCAAAGTTGATTATTGGCTCCTTTACAAACATTATCAAGTAATTTCTTCCAGAAAATGCAGGATGGTGGAAAATCTTCACACGATAGCAACCAATAGGTATTCTAACGACATGTTTTTAAATAGCTATTCTAAATACAAGTAAAGTAGGTATAAAACTAAGATTACATCACAAAATGTCTAAAAGTACAATTACAATAAAGACAACGGCCTTGTTCGACAGATCGCGATACGCAAAAATATGCTATGTGCAAGTTTGCAAAGCAGTACGACCTGGTGGAGACCTGAAACATTAGTTCAGGCATCAACTTCCCACAAACTTCTAGTTAAAAAATTGCACTTGACTACATATAATGTTCTGTTTGTGATGAAGAATGAATAAAATGATTATCACATACTGTCCAGACACAAAGAGTCGCTGCAACGGAGTGACCGTGACGACACTAGGCGGCACTGACAGAATACCAGCGCTGCGCGCGCACCGCCCCGTGCGTGCGCGCGCGCAGCAACATGCTGAGTCAGCGCCTATTCATTACTGCGACACACAGACAATACCTAAAATATTGTTTGTTTTGTTTCAACTTTCATTATTGTATAATTGTATTCTTTCTATTTATATTGTAACCTTCTTTATTCTAGTTATCTATATTTATCTACCAATTGTGTATTTCTTCTGTGTATATGTATTGTGTGTTGTAGAAATGAATAAATGCTTTATCTATCTATCTATTATGATAAATTTTAAACACATTTTAACCTTCTTCCCATCAGGGTGAAAGTTAATACAGGTCATCCGAAGGGGCCTGCCATAGGGAACCATCGCCATTGCCATCACCATCGCCGGTGCTTTTCGCTCGCGAACGTTTATGTAAAGGCGATAACTTCCGACTGCCATATCTACTAGAACGCCTGCGCTGTTGGGTAAATGGGCGTGTTCTGCTGTCAATCCTATCTCGCGGCGGCGAGCGACTATGTGAACGATCCGGTGCGTGGAGGTGGTCCGAACAACGGCACGGGCTCTTACGAACAGATGTGTTCATATTTTTTTCCCAAGTTGGTAGAATATAATTGCACAAAATAGGAAGGTGCATGCCATAGCAATGTTGACAAGGCTGCGCTTGCTTACAATCCCGTTGAAGATGATTCTCAAAACAAGTATAGCACCAACGGCGATATTTTGCAATATTTCGGCGAACCTCAACATGCTCCTTCTTAAACTCGTGACAAGAGACAGTTGGGTGCCCCTGTTTCTCGCAATATTTACAATAGTTAGGAGGAGTCGCATCGTCAGTAGACGAAGTATGCTGTCGGCGAGTGTCAGAATGTCTAGGTGACAATTTGCGGTCAGAACGTCGAGCTCTTGTACGGGCATCACGTCCAGATTTTATGGACTTAGCCTGCCGAGATTTTGTCGGCATAGTCTGCTGAGACTTTGTAGGCTTCTGAGATTTGGTGGGTTTAGGCTTCTGAGATTTGGTGGGTGTAGCCTGCAGAGTTTTTGTGGGTGTAGTCGGCTGAGATTCTGTAGGCGTAGCCTGTTGAGATTTTGTGGACGTAGCTTGTGGAGTAGGCATGGACGCAGCTGGTGTGGCCGCCGAATCATTCTCATTACGAATTTTACATACAACCTCAGTGATTGTGTCAATCATACCCAAAGACTGTTCAAAATCAGCATTTACTTGGTTAAAGATGTCCTCTGATATTGTTTCAGTATTCGCTGCAGATACAAAAGTTACAAAGTCTTCTCTCAATTCATCTTCCAGAGGAGAAATTGAATCGTAACGTTTCAGTAGTGCTTGGTGCCTATCTGGTCTATCGATCAAGGCCAAAACATTTTTTATATATCGTAAATTTACCCCAATCCTAGCTGCAGCTAAAGACCAGGCACTAGGAGAAGCCATGATTTAAATATCTACTTTTATTATTAAGTTAAAAAATTGCACAATGTTTTCAGTTCTCATTAGAATATTACACTTTAAATTTATGATAGTCTTGTTTAGGATGTTGTCAAAATCATTTAGGACAATTAAAACGATGTAACAAAATGCTGCTTACCCGCAGATTACTGCTAGAAGAATAGCAAAAGTCTTAAAAGAAGGGAGGTTGGCCAAGTTGGACTAGTAGGTTTAAACCCAGTTAAACCCATATCTGGGTTTACTTTATCAAATGCAATTATTTTAATTATTTCTAATGAGTGTAATATCAGAAAATACAAGTACATTAATAATAATATTTAAAGATACAGAAGCCTAGAGCTAATGTGGAGGTTTTATATCCACCTCATCCCTTATATTCCGCTAAGAGATTTGGATCGAACAGAGTCAAATGATTACATAACTACTTAGTATAAGCATAGCATTACGAATTTAATTGGGGCCGGCTAACTTATACGTAACCATTCAATAGATACCAAATATCTTAGCAGAACAGTAGGCCAGAACTATTGCGATAGCCGCTCCTAGCACAAGTTGAGGAGAAAATCAATGTGAAAACACTATTTGAATTTTTTGAAAATAATCTTAAAGTTCAATAATTCACTTGTTGCGAGGATCTCTTCAAACAAAGTTTTTATTCATCGATGAACTGAGTAATGCCTACAAATAAAGATACTTTTAATCACACACATCACAACTTAATAATGATTATATTTTACACTAAGTAACACTGGCTAATTCACGGTATTGGCTAATTCACTTATGAAAGGCAAGACGGTGTACGTTCCTGTTTGGAGATGAATATTCAAAATATATTGATCACTTGCAGTCATAAAACACGGTTCGCTGCAACATGTTTCAGTGTTACAAAACACTGTAACATGTCTTGGTAACCGATTTAACAAATAAAATTGTTACGCCACGTCTCTAAATCGGATGTTAGGGTGTTTTGTAACAATGAAACACATCGCAGCGGACCATGCTTTACTGACAATTTAATACTCTTGCCTCCAGTTTGGTACAACCTTCATGTAGCGATGTACACATTGTTGGAAACCAAACTAGCAGTACTCTAGTTATAAATATGGGAAAGTAGGGAATGGCAACCTATTATTAAAACTGGCATTCAAAAAGAGGATGTTCTCAATTTTATTCTATTTATTTTTAAAAACGTTTTAGCGTCACTTGTCCCGCTTGTCCCATATTATGGTATTAGAACGCCCCTATTCGATTTTTAAGGCTGAGCCGTCCCTTCCTTACTGCATGGAAAGATAACATTGCAAATCTACAAACAAGGTTACTTTTTGCTTGAGGGTTTATAGGGAGCGGATAGGATAAGGATATGGTCTTGTACGGTTTTCTATTTTCTAAGCAGAGGAAAAGCGAAGCGTATATAATTATATTGCTATACTTACATAAACTAGAATGTGATGTGATGTTACTTTAGCAATCGTAGTTAAATTATGTGTTGATATTTATACACTACTGCTCCATAAAAGGCCGATAAACTTGAACTTGAAATCAAGCAAATCTGAGTAAGTAAACAAAAGGTCAAAAGTGGAGAAAAGAGTTGGAAAAGCAAAAATTACAAAACTCGGAAACGCAAGTAAAGCAAACCAAAGAAAATCCAAAATATTTTTTTTTGGCTGTCATTTTTTTGTAAAATCCTTTTCAGAGTGAAAGGCGAAGCCAACTAGTGCATACATCCTAGTCTGATGTTAATAGAATATCTGTAAATTATTATATATAAACGGATATATGATATGGCTCACTATAGTTTTAATTCTAAAATAGAATATCTGTCTTAAGCTGCGTCCGATGCATGATGCACGATGATGAAACACCGTAACATGTTTCTGCGACTTGTTACTGTGTTACGAACACGGTAACATCCGATTTAGGGGCGTTCCTTTGTTAACCGATTTAACGAAGAAAATTGTTACGCCACGCACCTAAATAAAAATTATCGCCCTTGCCCCTTGTTTAAAAAAATAAATTTCAATCAATCAATCGTCAAGTTTACTACGTGTATCCGAACAAAATATGGTGACGTGAGTGAAATTTTCGAGACGTGGCTGACGTTTTTCGTTTTCTGTCATTTGTCGAGTGAATAATTTCAAAAGCAAAAGCATTGATCGATTTAGAAATCACTAGTATTCCTCGTATTTACTGCTTTAGTGAAGGACAGACATAATATAATTTGTAAGTATTTAGAAAAACAGTTTCCTCTATTCGTGTTGCTTGTTTTTATTCAAGTTTTGCTATATAACTATGAATCTGTTATTTGCAGAAAATGGATCAAATCACCAAGTTTGTGGAGCCCGGAAAGCAGTTCGCCAAGGACTCCCTCAGATTAGTGAGAAGGTGCACGAAGCCTGACAGAAAAGGTACGAAACATTGTATTTTACGACCCCATTCAGAAACAGTTAACATTTAGAAAGGGAATTTTGGAAACGATAGTGCATTGTGACACTTATTCTACCACATTTTGCGGTGTTGGCAGACAGCCACAAAATCCACACATGAATGTACACATTTTTCTCTATCTGCATTCAAAATCCTATGAATTAGGATCACTTTCACCAATCTAACACTATATAACCTTGTGTTAACATTAACTTTAGTCAAACCTTCGGGTAAGATATGGAGTATGGAAAGCTTGGTAAAGTTATTTAACTTATTTCATCATGTCTGAGATTCCAATCAGGGATTCCTCGAAGTCTGTAGTGTAAAGTTGTTTGCTCACTGTCGATCATATTATATTTATATGTTTTTGAGACATGCCACTGTTAGCGATTCTGGAGTGTATTATGTATGCTCGGTTATTTAGAAATACTGTTATGTACAGTTCCATGATGTCACAGTTCTATAGAAATAGAACTAATGGGTATCACACATCATCATCATCAGTCTATTTATATTGCCCCACTGCTCGGGCACAGACCTTGCCTTACATCGAGCACGGACCATGGATCCACCATGCAGGCCCAGTGCGGATTGACAGATTTAACATGCCTTGGATTTTCTTCTTCTACGGCACGCAGGTTTCATCATGATGTTTTCCTTCACCGTTTTGAGAGC
Source organism: Tachystola acroxantha (assembly GCA_963506565.1). Taxonomy (NCBI): domain Eukaryota; kingdom Metazoa; phylum Arthropoda; class Insecta; order Lepidoptera; family Oecophoridae; genus Tachystola; species Tachystola acroxantha. The sequence continues at coordinate 13,698,470 of OY735874.1, read as the reverse complement.
ACTCTGTAAATGTACGTATGTTATTCCATTGAAAAAACCGAGGATAACTCATTGGTATATGGCTGCCTTGGCTGGGAATCGAACCTGGGGCCTCCATATCGCAAGTCCATTGACCCAACCACTGAGCCACCGAGCTCTTCAATCACAATCACACATATTATGCCAAAAAACCTATAGTAATAAATACTATACTAACCTATAGTAACAAAAAAATACTTTAATTGTTACAGAATTCCAAAAAATTGCAATCGCCACCGCCATCGGATTCTGCATCATGGGCTTCATCGGTTTCTTCGTGAAGCTGATACACATTCCTATCAACAACATCATTGTTGGATCCTAAAGCTCACTAGATCAATTAGTTACAAGCATAGACTACCTACATATGGTTTAACACGGAGAAAAGTATACCGGGGTCTAATTAACGTCGAGATTTGCTCTAGAACTGCTTGACCGATTGTAAAATTTACCGCAACCACTGTACTGCGCCTTAGGTAGCTGCACGGCGAGACGCCGGGTTTGAGTAGCTCGCGTCACTCTGTCATTGCGTCGTCCGCTCTCTCTCGCACCCCCCCCTTATGTCTGTCGCCATTCAAGATCAAAATAGCGATCAAACTATAGTGGATAGTACGTACATATATACACACTATAGATAGTGAACCATATTTAAAAATCAGTGTAGTACTTTTTGAGAATATCTCAACCTTAATGACACTCCAAGACTCTCCTATACCCTTTTCTTTGTTTTAGATCGTACAATGAATATAGACCTAAATATGCTAATAGTTTAAATCTTGTAGTGAAACTGGTTGGATAGATGGGTAAGTTATTGGTATACAAAATAGGACTTCTAAAGATATTTTTTTCGTTCTTGTACTCCTAAATTCCTTTACTTCTTTCTTATTATTCACTTCACTCTGTTAAAATGATGAAAATAGCAAATAATAAACATTGTATAAGTGTAACAAACAAAAAAACAAGTAAGTAGGTATAAATCATAGCAATTCTCAATTCATACTGATATGTTTACTATTATTCTATTTTAAGTTATTACTTTATGAAGTTGTTCATCAAACGAAGTGGAGTAGGTAGTCTATATTTCTAGATTTAATTGTTACCTCTAAGGCCTCCAGACATATAAGTTAATATTCTCAATCATATATCATGTGTTATGATTTTAAAAAGAATAAATTATTCCATTTTGTACTTGGTTTTGTTTGAAGAATTTCGACAAATCATCTAAAATATATAGTGTTGGGGAAATTGAGTAGAAATTAAGAAAGTATTCTGCCACTTACCTCCGTACTCCCGTTTTTGGTCTTCCTCAGGGTACCCTGGTATGCAGCAGTCCACAGGCGATCGCAACGGCTGGCTTAGGCTTTATGTAGATATTTTGCTTGGATTTGGACCGAATTTGATTAGGTTTCGATTTTTAAGGAATTTATTTATTGGCGAGCGGTTCGCACAGTGCGCGCAGTAGTCTAGCGACGGTTAGAGAGTCTAGTTCTCATAGGCTGCGGCAGAGGGCAGCACAATCGGCAAAGTGACAGATACTTTCTTTAGAGATAAAATTAACGTTACGTTTAAAGACTGGTTTGTGCTAACATTGTGAATTCGTGACAAGCTAAAGTACGGAACATGCCGCCGACCTTAAAATATATCATATTTTAAAAAGAATAACAGAAAAAATACTATCCTAACTTAAATCTAAGACAGGACGCAAAACGCCTAGTCAATAGGCAAAGGTCAGACCTTTACTACAGGTCTTTTTGTAAGAGTGTTACCCATGCGTACTGTTACGACACGAATAACACCATCCGAGCCCGGGTGTAGCGCGTGCACACGGGCCAGGCGCCATTGCAGTGGCGGCAGCGTGTTGTCGATCAACACCACTACCGTGCCCTCGGCGAGGGGTGTATGTGTACTGTCGCGGAACCATTTACTTCTTTGCTGAAGCTGGTTGAGGTATTCAACACTCCAGCGTTTCCAAAAATGCTGTACAGCTTGTTGAATCAATTGCCATCGAACGAGGCGGTTTGGTTGATCGTTTGAGAAATCGAACTCTGATAAAGAAGTGAATGGCTCGCCGATGAGAAAGTGTGCAGGTGTGAGAGGTAAGGGATCTGTAGGATCGTCACTCTGGCTGCAGAGCAGTCTCGAATTGAAATGCCATGTTATTTCTAGGTCGGTAAGTTTAACAGTAATTTGAAACTGATTCACTTCAGTTTTGAGAAACGTGAAAAGATATTTCAGATACCTGTCACAACCAATGATATTGCGACCACAATCGGAATAGATATCCGTACATAATCTGAGTAGAGATGTAAAACGGCGTAAAGGATTAAGAAAAGATGTCGTTGGTAAATCGTTTTTGATTTCTAATGGTGTTAGCCATAAACGTGGCTTAACGTAAGGCTGAAATAATTTCGAGTTTACGAATGGGCCCAGTTTCGAACTTTTCGGGGCTATATTGATAACTCGGTTGAGAGCAAACTTGGTTTTGTGGACTGTATTTTTTGTGTAGGACCTTGTCTTACGACGTGTATAATAAATTTTAACAAAGGGAGAAATAATGCGAAGCATTTTGTGTAACGACGGATATCGTGTTGTTTTATTAGATGTGAGAACGTTCGTACGTCGTTCTTCGTTTGTGTGAACATCAATGTTTGAAGTAGGCCGCTCAGGCTGGGCCTGGTTGAGCCGAGAAGGACCTGTGAACCATTGTTGTTGGTTCAGATGTGACGGTAAGACGACACCACTGGACGCAGAGTCATCTACAAGTCGACACGTACTCAAATTCGAATAAACTTGAGTAGGTGTCGAATTATAAATTTTACCATTGAGTAGGTAACCGAAAATGCTATTAATGGCAACAGGGCCATGTGAGCCTTTAACGATGTCGTGAAGCAGTATGCTGTCACTACAATCCGAACCTAGCAGTAGTTCCACCGGGCGCACCGAACGTAGTTCAGGGTCCGCGAGAGGAAGGTTTTTCAGGTGAGGAATCTGCTCGAATGAGTTCGGTACTTTTGGAATGTAGCTTGTAATCATTGGTATGATCAAAGCTTCAATAAATAATTTTGGTTCCGACTTGTTGTGAGGCGTAACCTCACACACTACGTACCCCCGCGGTTGCTCGCTCTTATCCCCGATACCACTGACGGTCATACTAGGGCTAGTATGGAGGCGTGGCAGGCCGAGGCGTTGGACGCAGGACTCGGTGATGAGAGTGACTTGGGAGCCGGGATCGACTAAGGCTCGCACAGGCTTGGGTTCGTAAGGCCCAGAGTCTGTGGGATGCAAATTCACAAGCGCGGTGGATAGTAGAACTGTGCAGTTCTTGTCGGGTTGTCCAGGAACACCATGTAATGATGTGGATGGAATATGTTGCCCGGAGATACCACGAAATGGTGCGGGCGAGTAGGTTTCCGCTACCGAGTGTAACTCAGGGGGAGAGTATTTATTACACTCACTTGTGAGTGTAACATTAGGAGCCGGCCCATCTTCGTGTAACGAGGAGTGGTGGCGCTTAAAACAAACACGACAACTGTGTCGGGATTTGCAGTCATTCATATCATGACCGATACATAAACAATTAGTACAAATGTTCTTGTCCTTTATAAATAACTTCCGTTCAGGTAACGAAAGTTTATGAAAAAGTTCGCATTTATTTAAATAATGTGCATTAGTTTTACAATATAAACATTTCAAGTTAGAAAAATAATTAGACGTCGCTGCGTGGACACTCATGGTACGCGTGGTGTGTGCTTGCGATGAGTCACGAGATGAGGTGCGCTGCAAGTCTGAGTGCGAGCGGGCGAGTGCGTTGCGTGAGACGGCGATATGGCGCGCGGAGTACACTGGCGCGGCGGCCGGCCCGGCGGCGGCGGCCAGCGGGCGCGACGATGGCGGTGCACAGCTAGCGGCGGCGTGCGGGCGAGGGCCCATGGCGGCCGACATCACTTCTGACGCAGATAGCTCCTTTTCGAGGAATTCGAGTAGTTCACTCACGAGGGGGATGTCACGTGACGACGGCAACGATAACTCGAAACGACGACGAATATTTGGAGGAATTTTGCGTAGCAAAATATTTAAAAGAATAAAACTCCAGTGTTCAACTGGGAGTTCTAACGATCTCAAAGCTGTAAGATTCTCGTAATAAACGTTTAAAAGGTTACGTAAACTTTGTTGACTATTTTTGTCATTGATAGGTTCGACATCAATAATTTTGTCTAAGTGTTTAGTAGCCAAAATTCGCTTGTTTTCGTAACGATTTGTTAAAACTTCTAAAGCGTTTTCGTAATTAGAAGCGGTAATCGGAATCGATTTAATGAGGTTATAAGGTTCGTCTTGTAAAGACAATAACAAGTAACGAAAACGTTCAACATCTGATAACTGTGTGTTATCATGTACTAATGATTTGAATAAATCGTAAAATGCATTCCATTCGGTGAGGTTACCGTGGAATGTAGGCAAAGGAAGCGTAGGTAATTGAATTCTTGAATGAATCTGTTGCGGAGCTAAGGACAGTGCTACACTAGCAGCACTTTGCTTACGCTGTGTAACTTTGAAATTGTCAAGTGTAACTTGAACTTGGTAATACAGGTCGTCAAAGTTAACACGTATGGCGAGTTGTTCGTCCCGTTTAAATTCGTTATTTTTTGCTAAAACCTTTTCTATTTTCTCTTGAACTTTGGTAAATAGTTTTTTAACATTGTTAAGTTCTTTGGAACGTACACGAAACTCTGCCTCCTTGTCTGCACAATCAACCATTCGTTGTACGTTATTGATGCAAAGATCTCTCTCGAAAATTAATTGTTCGAGTTCCATTTTGTAGGTAGATGAAAATTAGAAATTTAGAAAATTAAGTACTTATGTATTTGGAAAAAACAGAATAAGGATTCTGTGTAAATGTTTGTGACTTACTTACTTACTGAAGTATGTGAAAATTACTTATTCGGTACGTAGTACGCGAAGTAAGATTGGCGATACACTAAGTCGTAGCGAAATATTTAGCACGAAATGCGTAAATATGTTTAGTACGTAGTACATAAACAGTGTACGAAAAGCGTATGCAGGAAAGCTAATATTCAGCACGAAATGCCGGAATATTAATTAAGTGCTTAGGTACGAAATACGTAAACACTAATTTTTTACGAAGTAAAAATTAATAATAATAACACGTAATGTTATGTACTATTGTGTCTGGCACGTAATGCATAGACAGTAGGAAGATGTGTATGAAAGTAAAAGTGAGTAAGTAAGTGTACGGTGTGTCACTGGCTTTATGTTGCACTGGCGACTGACGAATGCTAACGGCTCGCGAAATAAAATATACCCTACCGCAGATCGCGATAAAAAAAAATGAAGTGATTTTTCGTAAAATCGATGTATTTAGTTGCACAATAATGTAAAATGCACTGATTAGGTCTCGTAAAGACCGTAGGTAGTGATATTGTCGAAAAACAATACGCATGAGTAGTACAAATTGAATAAGAAAGTTACTTGTCTGGCGGTAGGTTAATATTTTAGAAAATAAAACTATCGAAAAATAGTTAAAATTGCAAACTATGCTAGCACAAAACCAAAGAGCCGTGGAAATATCCGGCTCGAAGAAGTATGTTGGGGAAATTGAGTAGAAATTAAGAAAGTATTCTGCCACTTACCTCCGTACTCCCGTTTTTGGTCTTCCTCAGGGTACCCTGGTATGCAGCAGTCCACAGGCGATCGCAACGGCTGGCTTAGGCTTTATGTAGATATTTTGCTTGGATTTGGACCGAATTTGATTAGGTTTCGATTTTTAAGGAATTTATTTATTGGCGAGCGGTTCGCACAGTGCGCGCAGTAGTCTAGCGACGGTTAGAGAGTCTAGTTCTCATAGGCTGCGGCAGAGGGCAGCACAATCGGCAAAGTGACAGATACTTTCTTTAGAGATAAAATTAACGTTACGTTTAAAGACTGGTTTGTGCTAACATTGTGAATTCGTGACAAGCTAAAGTACGGAACATATAGGTTTAAGAAAAGACAGTATCTTAAATAATTTACAAAATTTATTTGCGAATAAATATAGGTATGTACTTATAGTACTCTTAAAACGATGTATTACTATATTTTTAAATAACATTTATACTTTATCTATAAGTTTTTGGATACAGCAACCTCATTCCTATTTATTTCATTACAAATATTATTATTTTATTACACATACTATTGATTTCGATTACCATCAAATGTCAGTTCAGATACACATTATTAAAGCCTACAAAGGTTTCGATAACAATTTATGTACAGCAGCCTCTCTGCAACAGCCTTAGATGATTAATATGATGCAAATTTAATTCGCTACAAATGACACCAAAAATTGCATTATATATCGAAAACTCGGTCTCATTCATGACTTTCTTATGACTGGTTAAAACATTGACCTTTTAACAAACAAGATTATTACCAAAAACCTACTTAAGGCTTTTTTGCATACAATATATTATGATATTGCAGTCTGGGTAAAAAAGGCAACACAACAAGACAAGTGAAATCCCATGTTTTAATGAAATTTTCAGGTGACTGAATCTTAGGTAATTCTTAATAAATATAACTGTTTTTTTATACGAAAAAGACTGATTCAGAATCTCAGTCAAAACCTGTTTTAACGTCATAATTTTCACACCAGCCAATCAGAGGACTACATTCCCCATTTTACGACACTATTGTGATAATTTCAACGTTATTTGAGATTCTGTCCACCCTTAGGCCCGTATTAATAAATCACTCAGCTCAAAAGTCAATCTTGAGAAATACCTCAAGATGGAGTTCCTATAAACGTAACTTAGGCGTGCGTTTAGGAATCGGGTATCACGTGAGTAAAGTATTAATAAACAACTCGGTTCTCAAGAAAACTGTCAAACTCACACATGAGAACGTATTTGATGATTGCAGGCGAACCGCGACTTGAGAAATACATCACGTGATACGCCCTCAACATTGGTTTATTAATAATAAATAAATCTTTATTTCATCTCACAATAAAAAATAACATTTTGCTTAGAACTAGGACAAATAAATTATTAGTTAGGTAGATGCCATTCTTTAATGTCTCACAATGTGTTTGAGTCTGGTGTCTGAACTAGGTAAAAATACCTGTGGCACAGATCACCAGGCTGCCTCTCCTAGGTAATGGACTCATATAATGTAACGTTTATGCGTGAGTGCGTGGTGTGTGAGTGAGTGTTTAAGAGGGCGTGACTCTGTGTGTGAGTGTGTGTGTGACATATATATACTTATAAATGACATACTTGAGATGGTGATCACGTCTTGAGAGTGTATCAGCTGAATTCGCTCTTGAGGTTTGAGCTCAGACTATTAATACGGGCCTTAGACTATTGGTCCACTACTGGTCAATTTTTCTTCTCCATGACGTGTATATAGAAGACTGCGTTGGCCACGGCCTCCATTGGCTTGAAGTCTGCGTAGATGCTGTGCTTCGCTCGACCCTCGAATGCTTCGTCCAGCATCGAGGTGAACTGCTTCCGCTTGTACGGGTAGTAGCAAAGACGGAACTCGCTGCGGACGAAAGTATAAGACATTGATATCACGAAATGAAATAAATTTATTTGCATATGATTTTGGTAATTAAATAGGATGTTCGATAGGTTCAGGCGGATCAATCAAAATCTGCTTAGACATAAGCGTGCAAATATTTAAAATAGAACAATGTGAAATTATTTAAAATTAATCACATTTTAGTATCTGGGTGGCCTTGAATTCATTCGACAAAATTAAATGGATGGGTAGGCTTGTGACATACATTAATTTTGCACAGCGTTTAAAGGCCTTCCATGAGCCAACTAGTGCCGCCAATCTGGACAAAAATAATATCTCCCAATTTAATCAATTTTATTAAAAAAGCTATTTACAAAATGTTTATTACGATAAATACTATTTTTTAAATGCATATTTATAACGTGATTCAATTTCGGTAAGTTGTAGTTCGCATAATTGCGAAAAACGGCCGTTTTTAGCACATTTGTGAACTATGTAACTTAGCTTGTCGCAATTATGCCATGTATTGTAAATTGAAAAATAGTATTCATCCGAATAATTTTTTTGTAAATAGCTTGTTTAATCAAATTTATTAAATTGTAAGATGTTATTTTTTTAAGATTGGCGGCGCTAGTTGGCTCATGGAAGGAGCTTAAGTAAATTAAACCATTTATGAAAAAAATTATGTACAATAAATTGAACAATCAATTTTTTTTTAGATAATTAAATAGTTATGGAGATAATCTCAGCCTTAAACTCTCATGTACTTACACATTTCTCTATGTTAGATTAGACCGTACCTTCGCTCGTTGATTTCTCCGTCTGACGTGGCGTCTATGCAGTAGTCCAGCGCGATCAGCTCCGGCTTGCCTCGCACCACCAGCACAGACGTTTTGATGTCCACAGGGTATTTACTCTGAAATAAAACGATTATTATTAGGCCTCTCTCTCTCTCTTGTAGTGTGATTCAGTACTTTCTGTTATCAACTGTTGTATTGCCAACTATAACTTTGGAATTTTGCTGAAATATTTCGGGAGAGTACAAAATTAAGTACACATTCATTCAGAAATTGTATTACGCATTATCCATGCTCGGTGAACAAATGACAATGCCAGATTCTGCCCCACCATCAACCGTATGATGAACAAGATAACGAATAAATGTAAAAATATCTCAGTTTTTTATTAAAATTATTGGTTTAAAATAAAGTTTTGTACAAGTTGCGAGTCGAAAAAAACAGCTTAATTAGAATTCAGAAAATAGTAAGAAATCGAAGCGATTTATTCATTGTTTTTGTTATTCTTCTATAGGAGTTGCGAGAGTAGTAGAAAATGATACTGATTATGCAATATGAAACCAGTAATAAGCAGTAGCTTAAATGGTCACGTAGTTTTGTAGGCGGGGCAAAGCTCCATTGAAATGTGGCAATGTCTTTTGCAAGCCGATATAAATTACAGATGTGTGTGAGAACAGGCGACGACGCGGCCGCGTGGAGGGAATAGGAGAGACAGTAGTAGTTGCATTTGGTTCGATAATTTTTTCTAATCTCTGGAGGGGGGGCTGCTGCCCCTATTCCCCCCTTCAACGTGTACCTACTCGCAACTGGACTACGAACCCTTCACTATTATAGGCTGAGTCTAGACAGGAACTTTTGGGTATGACTTATGAGTGGATTTTGAGTTTAGTCTTACAACTGTCAGTTTTAAATTTTCATATAATTTTGACAGTTCGTGCTCTAAATTGTCTATATGACTATATCCTTAGTTTCTTGCGATGACGATATTCAAGTGTGTCAATAATATTATTGTAAAATCGCGATAAACGTTAATTTTTAGGTACTAACTATTAATAACAATTTGATATCGTACCATTTAAATTTATAAACATAAGATAAGAATATAGATAACCGCTCAACGGGATAAATAACAGGATTTTGATAATCACTCACTTGACAATAAAAACGATATCCTTACTTATGTATAAAATAACTAAAATCCGTCTCGAAGGACCAGAAATAGTTGACCAACAGCTTTAAGAAATAAATAAGAAAGAGACTAATGTTTTACGGTATATATGTCAGTTTATTTGTTGCCACCCGATATAAATAATTTGATAAAATATTTTGATGTAGGTAACTACGATCATTGAAAGTGCTGCAATTTCGACCAATCCAATAACCTTTGAACCTACAATAGGCAAAATACGTGTGGGCATGGGCGTACCCATTTAGCTTATTCCCCCCCCCCCCCCCCCCCCCCCGGTGCGCCCATGCGTGTGGGCCAACATTACAACACCAACTATATCCATATTCGTGTTTGTTATTATGGCATATAATAATAATAATAATAAATATCTTTATTTCAGGCATTAACTTTTACACACAATGTACAGTCATACACCCATATTAAAATAAAATAAAATTAAAATTTGCCGTTCTCACATCGGTGCATGGCCAACCAGTGTTTTAGGAATGAGTTAGTATGGTCCTCGTGTATGGCAGCCAAGATTTTGTTGCGCGACAGCTGCAGTCTTTCCCGGAACGAGGCCGTCCGAGACCTGAGGATGGCGTAGAAGTCGGGGACTCCCGCGTCAGCGAACATGCCCTTCGCACTGCAGTAACGGGGCAATTTCATCAATATGCGAAATGCGTCGTTGTACTGAACTCTCAAGACGTTAAATGATCTCTTGGTAAACTTTATCCACAGTTGGCAGGTATAAAAACATTGGCAAAATGCTTTGAATAAAGTAATTTTAACGTCTCTCGAGCAGCGTGCAAATCGGCGTGCGAGCATGTTGCACCGGACAGCGAGAGCCCTGCGCTCCCTTTCCATATCCGCGTCATCACTGAGGTTCTCCGTGAGTATATGACCTAGGTATTTAAAACTCTTAACAACCCGAATTGGCGAGCCGTCCAAATACACAGGAAGCACGTTCTCCGGACCCCTTCCTGCTCTAAATACCATCATTTCCGTTTTAGACACGTTGTATTTTAAGCCATGTTTTTTTGCATATTCTTCACAGATGGCGAGCAGTTTTCTAAGGCCGTTTATCGAGGGACTAAGGAGTACCATGTCATCCGCGTAACTCAAATTGTTAACACACAGGTTACCAATGTGACAACCGGTGGCGGCACCCCTCAGTTCCTCGATAAGATCGTTTATATACAGATTGAAGAGGTCCGGAGACGTGAGACCACCTTGACGAACGCCACAGTCTAGTCTAAAACCACTAGACAGTGCTTCGCCCCATCTTACGTTATTGGTTTGGTTTTCGTACCAGAATCGCAACACATTAACAACTTCCCTAGGCGTACCGGACCGCAGTAACTTTGTCCAAAGTAGGTTGTAGTTTACTAGGTCAAAAGCACGGCTCAGGTCAAGAAAACACGCATATACTGACGTGTCCCTATTACCATAATAGTTGACAGCATATTTGAGACTCATGACAGCTGAATCTGTTGCGAGTCCGGCACGAAAACCAAACTGCGCGTCATTAATATCAAAGTGTTTCGTCAATTCGGGTTGCAAGAGTCTCTCGAGGACCTTACCTACTATTGTGCCTAGGGATATAGGCCTGTAGTTTTTCAGGCTAGACAGATCGCCGGTTTTGTTCTTTACGATTGGGACCACCACAGTCTTCATCATTTCAGATGGTAAGTAACTATGATTAATACATAAATTAAACAAAACAGACAAAATACGATAAATCTCATCGCTGGCGTAGGATATGTGCTCGACACTTAGCCCGTCGTGCCCAGGCGACTTTCCACGCTTCATCAGCCTAACAACTTTGGCGATATCCGTTGGAGTAAACTCCAAGGTGCGCGTCGCCGGAGCCTCGAGATCCGCGTCTGACACACACTCTACGGTCTCCACGCCCAAAGGTTCAGCTTTAAAATGTCGAGCGAACATATCTGCAATTAGTTTCGGCTCTTGCTCACTATTAACAGTGATTGGAAGCACCTCCTTGTGATTAAGTGCTTTGGTAGCGTTCCAAAAGCGGGGAAAATTCTTATTCGATCTATGCAGGGCCAAGATATCCATTTTTATACTATCTTCGTTGTTTTGACACCATCTTAGCTTATTTTTAAATATTTTTCTGCTTTCATACATTTTCGAATAGGCGTCACCCGATGTTGGCTTGCCACACTCCACCCACTGCGTAAAATATAATTTAGCATTTTAGTATTTTAATTTAGCTTTTTAATATAACATATGGGCCTAGGGTTGAGTGGCGCGCTTTGGGAGAGGCATACTGCCAGCACTGGACTGATATGGGCTGATGATGATGATTATTACGGCATAACTGGGGGGTGACCACGACTTCAATCGTTATGGTTATCGTTTTCATTTTGACACTTGAACGATATACATTGCTGCGTTTCGTTGTCGTTTGTAAAAACTTGCAAAAACATAGCAGCCATGTAAAGGGTCCATGTGTCAAATTGAAAGCGATTAAGATAAAGATAAGATAAATATTCTTTATTGCAAAAAAATAAAAAGTATTACACAAAAGAAATAGGCTAATACAGTTAGTATTACAATTGGCGGTCTTATCGCTCAAAGCGATCTCTTCCAGACAACCTTTGGGTAGAGAATTCGGCGTATGAATAGGTAGCTTGTTGAGCAATATTAAATACCTATCATTAGATTACTATAACGATTGGAAGTCGCGGTCACCCCACTGATCATAACTCACATTATAGTATATAGAATGTCCCGGCGTCGCTCCACTGTCGATCATATCATCATAGTTCCTATGATCAATGAAGAGAAGTCCGCCGGGTCTCAGGCACTTCGCGAAGTTGGCCATGCACTGCTTCTGCATCCTCTGGTCGCCGTGTTCGTCCAGGAGATGGGCGAAGGAGTTCCCGAGGCATATGACAGCGTCAAACAAAGGGTCCGGGAGGAAATTCTCGATATCTCTCGGTAACGTTTCCCAGTTAGCTTCTTCGATTACTGGAAACAATAATATTGCATAAGTAGGTTAATAAAGTCGATAATAGAGACGTTAATAGAGACGCTGGGTCCGTGGGGGCCGGGAGCCATGGAAATTTATAAAGACCTGTCGGGGCGGCTCGTGGAGTCCACACGTGACCAAAATGCTGGCCTGTATTTCGCCCAAAGGATCAGCCTAGCGATCCAGAGGGGAAATGCCGCCAGCATTTTGGGCACGTTGCCGGACAACGGGGATCGGTTGAACTATCTGTAATGCTAAGTCATTCAGATAGTTCAACCGACCTATTGTACATATAGTTTTTAGTTTAGTTTATATATATATTTTTAGGTTAATGTTATAATAGTTATTTAGAATTTTTATTATTGTTATATGGAATAAATGATTTTTTTTATTAAATACAAAAAAAAAAAAGTCGTAGATTATCAAATACTTTTATTGTGCATAAAAAATATAGGTTACATAATTGAGTGTGCGCTAGGCAAGCCTGTCTTATAGACATCAGCGCCCCCTCTCCATGCCTAATACAATTCCGCTAACATCAAAAATAAAACATAGATCACTATCACAATAGTACACATGGATGGCGTGTGAGCGAGGAATGTATGTTTATATATATAAATATGTAAGTATATGTTGTTAATATATAAAGTTACATATATATTTATAGTACCTAACGAATCAACAGAGATATATAAATAAATATAAAGAGGTGTAGGTAATACGTGTAAGGCGGAATAAATAGATGAATATATTTAAATATATATATATTTTTTTAATTTATTAGATTTGAAGTTTTAGACACAAAAATCACACAAAAAATATTATTTTAATTAAAGTAGGAAACATATGTACCTATAATACCTAAATAATAAAACTTAAATAAGAGGTCGATGGCATGATGGTTAGGACAGTGGACTTCCGATACGAGGTCAATACTCAATACAAAGGTCCCAAGTTCGATTGGTCAGCCAGAGTTGGATACACGAATATTGGGCCTAAGATTTCCGACTGAACAAAAAGTCTACTCTGATTCAACAAATATTCCTAGTCTATGGCATTCGACCCTACGTATATTCGACGCTCATCCACATATTGAATTCAGATCCCACAGTAACCAAGTGTTCCATAGAGTACTAGTGTTGCAACAGAACTCTGCTTCCGCTTCTGGTTTCGCAAACTTTATACTGAACTCTAATCGGAAATCAACAGCTTTAATATATGAAGAACACCTCAACAGACTCAAAGGTGTAAAAGCGTCCAAATTACTTTTTGATAAATATAACTTGCCTCTTAGCCCAGTAGAAATCGACATTAAATCGCAAAGCATGATGTAGTTCCGCATTTTTGATATGTTGTAGGGATCAGTTAGGGTGATGTTAATCCAAAAGACATTGCCACATTTCAATAGAGCTTTGCCCCACCTACAAAACTACGTGACCATTTAATATGTACCTATCATTTTGTTGGGGATTTATTACAGTTTTCATATTGCATAATCATAATCAGTATCAATTTCTACTACTCTCGCAACTCCTATAGAAGAATAACAAAAACAATGAATAAATCGCTTCGATTTCTTACTATTTTCTGAATTCTTAATTAAGCTGTTTTTCTCGAATCGCAACTTGTACAAAACTTTATTTTAAACCATAATTTTAATAAAAAACGGAGATATTTATTTATTCGTTGTCTAGTACATCTTGCGGTTGATGGTGGGGCAGAATCTGGCAATGTCATTTGCAACTTCGAAAAACTCTAACTCTAAGAGTACCTAAGGTGTAATAAATGAGTATTATGGGATACAATTTGGTTTGGGTACTTCTAGCTTCTCGTATCTGCTGTCTAGTTCTCACATCGTGAGTGAATCTGCATGCCTTTTTTTGTCCCAGGTAAAACACGTTTACGCTCGGGGGAGCGTGTTGATTATGTCGGGCTCGCCGCCCTGAAGGGGCGGAATACCGTCTAAACTTCCTGGGGTGTTCCACCTCGTGCCATTGTTGCCGAGCCACGGTACAGTCGACGACAGAGATAAGTACACAGGGGGCCTCAATAAGGTTGCGATTTTCTCAAAAACTACTGGACCGATTTTAGTAATTGTTTTACAGTTACGTAGTTTTCACTTTTATCTATCAAACAGTGAAAGAATTTTTGCAATAACCTTAAAAACTCTCCTGTACACCTTTCTCTGTGTTCCACCGTACATCCGCGACCCGACTAGCGCCCCGAGCACTCCCCATTGTTAGGTAATAGCCCACAATTCATCATCCATTTATCCATCACCTTTCTTCTCCCCGTCTCGAGCCACTCGGGCGCCGTGCGGTTCGCGCCCTGCGTCCGTGGGCCTGGGCCCGAATCTACATGCCTAGAATAAAACCAAGGCGTGTATAATGCACACCATGAATCTCCTCGCTATCGTCGAGTCCTACTTTCATTCATCAATCTTATCTTCCATGCAAAATATGCAATGGCCAACCTACCCCACTCGTCATATTTAGGGTCCTTCCTCTTGTCCCACCTGGCTTTGAGCGCATGTTTCAGCATCTTATCCGAAGCGTCCACGGAGACCACCTGGAAACCGTTGTCCACCAGCATCATGGAGTCTACACTGAAACGTACAGTTGCATTGAGCGGTGCATAAATTGACCAATCATAAAGTTTGCCCGGCGAGGCGGGCGCCTTCAGTAGACACGCACCCTGGGGTCATCCATAAATTACGTCACATGTTACGGGGGAGCACAGACCGCTTACCCCATAGACATGAAATCGGTACAAATTTGCAAGCGATAGGCGCAATTAGACGAAGCGGGGTCAGGGGCGCCATATTAAACCCGTTTCGATATCTCAAGGTTACGCGCGTCGCGAAACAATTTTGCGCTCATGTGCAGGCTCACAAATGTGACAAGGACGGGGGAGGGATAAAAAAAGGATGTAATTTGTGTGACGTAATTTATGGATGGATTTATCGATCTCCTATTTAAACGACTTCTAAAAGGGTTTTCAATTACGATGTAGGTATATTTTTTACTTGCGAAATTGTTTTAATTCATTCATTCATCCGATAAACTTTATGGGAGGGAGATAAGAGAGCAAAGCTGTCTTTCACCTTTATGTTATCTCGTGTTATTGTCAATAGTAGGTAGGTAACTGTTATTTAACTTGGTTAAGAAGATAATAATTAAAAGATAATACGTAAATGATAAGGGGAAGCTGTGATTTTTTATTTATTTTGGGTATAGGTAGATATCTAGGTCTCTACTTTTAATATAAGTATGATTTCTTGATTAGGAATTCAGCTGAGAATCGGTTTTCATGCCGCGCCTTTCTCAAGAGAACTGTCAAACTCACACTTGAGAACGTATTTGCTGATTGCAGGCGAACCGCGACTTGAGAAAAACATCACGTGATACGCCCTCAAGGTAGGTTGCATTAAGCTTGAGTTGGTGATCACGTCTTGAGAGTGAATCAGCTGAATTCGATCTTGAGGGCGGGTTTGAGCTCAGACTATTTAATACGGACCTTAGAAGAGGCCTACGTCTAACAATGGGCTGCCCCCCCCCCCCCCCCCCCCCCTAATTCTGCTAAGATTTTCGATCGAACGATTATGTAACCAGTAGGTATAATCTGGCCCGGGACCAATTAACTTCATCATGCTTCTTTATTCTGGTTAAGTAGGTAATCGCTCGACTCTGTACGATTCAAATCTCTATTCTCTTAGTTTTATTTTAAAGTGACAGTTATAAGAAAAGAAAACAAGCTTTTTAAGTTGATAATAGATGGCGCTGCACCGAAGTGCGATAACATGGTAAAAAACACAGCACCATGAAAACAAAATCATTGTCAGCTGAATATTTTTATTATTATTGGTTTGTTTGTATCATTTAAACAGAGGGGTGACCGCGACTTCAATCGTTATGGCTATCGTTTTCATTTTGACACTTGAACGATATACATGGCTGCGTTTCGTTGTCGTTTATTAAAACTTGCAAAAACATAGCAGCAATGTATAGCGTCTATGTGTCAAATTGAAAGCGATAACGATAACGATTGGAAGTCGCGGTCACCCCACAGTACAGTACAAATTAACACTAGGCATGAAATACGAAAAGCCCAAGTTACAAGCAATAACAACGCATTTAATGTTGACATCAGACCAGTCAGTGCCATCTACCGGGGCTATCGGTACTTTCTTTCTTTTTTAAATGTAACCTTGAAACCCCTCTTACCGACTGATGATGATGACTTACCCAGTACCGCAGGCCGCATCAAGCACCTTCACACACCCATTCTTCCTCAGCAGACCGACGAGGAAATCCTTGTAATTTTGAGTGCGCTGGTTGGAGTCTCCTACGAACTTCTTCCAGATCCTCGCCGCCTTGCCATCGGCGTACTGGTCCTTCACTCCCTCCGAGGGGATACCTTCCGACCGAGAGTGGAATACTTTGTCGGCTGACATTATTGAGGATTATTGGGGTTCTGAAAGGTGAGCAACTTGATAGAAATTCTCATTTCACTTATGAGTAGGTACGGTCGAAGACAGAGAAAGGTGTACAGGAGAGTTTTTAAGGTTGAGATTTCCTCCAAAACTACTTGACCTATTGCAAAAAAAAATTCACTGTTTTATACATAAAAGTTAAAACTATATACTATAAAAGAATTATTAAATTCGGTCCAGTAGTTCTTTAGAAAATCTCAACTTTATTGAGACCCCTGTACCTATACTTATCTCTGTCTTCGACTGTACTTAGGTTTAGATAACACCTTAGACCTACCTATGTTGTAATGCCACGCGCATGTGACGATGTCTGTATTATATATCTGTCTTCGAACAGTCGAAGATAAGTATACAGGGGGTCTCAATAAGGTTGAGGTTTTCTCAAAAACTAATGGACCGAATTTAATAATTCTTTTAGTTTTAACTTTTATATATCAAACAGTGAAATAATTTTTGCAATGGTCATGTAGTTTTTGAGAAAATCTCAACCTTAATAACTCTCCTGTACACCTTTCTCTGTGTTCCACCGTACTACTGCTTAGAAGATAAGTGATAGCAACCCCTAATGCTGTTATTCATAAACCTAGACCTCACTTCCTTTAAATCGTGTTGCTATCCCTTTCACACTTCGTTAAAAAAGGTTAATATAGAAAGGACCTACCTTTCTATATTAACCTAAACGGTGGTGTAACTTTTTTTTAATAATGGACTCGACAGTTCGTCATTTGCCAATGTCATGTTACAGAAAATTCAATATATTCAATAGTCTTCTATCTTCCTCCAGGGGAGGCGCAGTAGCGTATTCACCCTGGGTAGCCGCGTCTTCATCCAGAGGAGACGCCGTAGCGTCATCACTCTGGACGAAGCAGCTCGACAGTCACGTTCACTCCCGAGCTTGTAGCGGGAACTCTTGATAAAAGCTTGAAACTTCAGATCTTGCATAAATAATCCAATAACTTCACCGTACTGTCATTCGCGAACATTTTCTGATTAATTTAACGTGATATTAAACACAAAATAGCCCCTGTAGACATTAAAAGGAAAATTATCAAATAATTTCGCAACCGTCGTTTCCCGCCATTTTCAAGAGAACCTGGTGTAACTTTAAATCACGTATAAATTATATTACTTATACAGGATGGTTGGAAACTCGATACATTCCTTGAAAGGGGTGTTAAAAAAAAAATCAATTATTAATTAAAAATTAAATTTCATCCTCGAAGTATCGACATACTCCAAGATAGACTACATTTATAGCACTCGAAAGTCTGCCAAGTCTCGCTAACTTTCACTACGATCGGTTGCGATTTCCGTTACCTCTGCCAGTAATTTAATATTATCTACTACTTACCTTGAAATTATGGCCACTAATGCATATATTACAGTCACAATCGCTCACTATTATTCTTCTTAATAAGAAAACACTGAATAACGCAACGTCTGTTTTGCTAATGTAAGATGGTAAACAAACTGAGTCTTATATGTGAAGGTGAAGGTTTAATTCGTACTGGCGGCAGCGCAAGTAATACTTGCAAAATGATTTTATAATATGCCTTATTGTCTTCGCTTAGGTGTGTATATTACTCGTGATGTGGTGACACTGTACATTGATTCATTGTCGTGTCATTCTGAGGCCGTCTCTACCGTAAAGCTAACTACTAAAATTAAACGTCTGAAATACACGATTGGACAAACTACACTCGATAGAAAAAAATATCACAAACATCAAAATAATTTAAAGTTATTCATACGAAATATCAAAATGTAGGGTATTATAAATACGAGAGCGACAGCCACATAGCGCCCTAATATAATAATAAATTCTTTATTGGAGTTGTGGCAACCCGGCATTCAGGTAGGGCCAATCGCGGTCAACTGCCCGCCAGATACAAGCCATAATTCGGCGTTGTAATGTTGTCACTATGTAACGCGGCGCTGGAGACGCTTTTGTTTAAACTGTCACGCCAGTCGACTGAAAGCTCTCGCCGGCATAGCCCGCGTCGCGTGTCCAGAGCCGCGCACCCGCGAAAACACCTTTTTGTAATACCTACTCTACCAGTTTTTATTGAATTTGCCCTGTTTTCTCAATAAACATTAATATCACACCCTGACTTTTGCTCTACCGACTACGCTACCCCATATCTGGCAGCCCAACAGTGGGTTTTCGAACCGAAAAAGTGTTTTTATTTCAATTCAGTGAAAATTAACGGACACCATTTTTTTTTCTCTCGACGCGAGTTGACAAGTTTCGTCAGTTTTAACTATGCCTATTACTAGAAGTGCACTCGGTGATAGTAGGGAGAATGTTGACGAAGATGAGAGACGGTTCCTGCAGGATCAAAGGGCCGCCGCCGCCGCCGCCGCGCAATTCGCGGCCAGCGCGCGCGCAGAGGCCGCCGCCGCGCGCTTTGCCGCCGCCGGTGATGACCTTGGCCCTCCGCCCTCGTCGACGCCACGTGTCGAAGCGACCTTTTCACAGGAGAGTGTCGCCCAGCTCATTTCGTCTTTGCAACGCACACAGACAGAGGCCATCAGGGAAATCCTAGACAATTTTATCGGGCCCCGAGCTGCGACGTCGACACCGACGACATTTTATGTACCCCCCGCCTCCGCCGTCCCCCAAGGCACATTCGCAAAATGCAGAGCAACCTTCAGCGGCTCACCGCAAGAGTCCATAGACGGATTTATAGACGCCGTAGAAACATACAAAGAATGTTCTAATGTCACGGACAGTAATGCCATAAAGGGATTATCAATGTTGCTAAGTCATTCCGCCGCCACGTGGTGGCAAGGCATAAAGCCCCAGGTCAATACCTGGGCAGATGTTATATCGAACCTCAGATGTGCATTCGGAGATAGGAGACCGCCTCACAGAATTTACAAAGATCTTTTCTCGACGGAGCAACAGGCGGAGAACACGGATATATTCGTGTCAAAGGCTCGTGCCTTGCTTTCCCGACTGCCGCCCGGCGAGCTACCTGAAAAGGTACAACTAGATATGATTTACGGGCTCCTACACACACGAATTAGACGGAGGTTACGCAGGGAGGAAGTTACGACATTCGGCGAATTATTAGAGCGAGCGAGAAATATTGAAGACTCTATAACAGAGGCAGAACGCCAATCAATCGCAAGCAAACAACTTTCAACGTCGTCGCCGAGTTCGTACGTCGCGCAAGGTCAAACCCAGGCGCGTTTTCCCGCCCCTAGCAACACACAAGGAGCGCGCGGGCCGCGCGCATTCCAGCACGCCGCCGCCGCACCCGCACCTATATCCACGCATACGCCACCGCACGTCGCGCCGGCGAACATTTCGCACGCCGCGCGCAATTCGTCGCCGCACTTCGCGCACGCGCCGCCGCCATGCGTCGCGCGCGCGCTACCACCCCCGCCGCCGCCGCGCCCCGGCCCCGCCGCCGGCCACGCAGCGGACACTTCGGGCGGTGTTCCCGCGTTCCCCTCGACGAAGAATCGTACTACGTGTGCGTACTGTAAGCGTTACGGACACACGAAAGAACAATGCCGTAAGTTACTGGACAAGGGTGAGTGGAAATATACTGGCTCTCTAGGCCATCAAAGTGATACTGATAATAAGTGCTCTGAAGATTTTTATAATGTTGTCAGTTCAGTATTTTCTAATAATTATAATATTTTGCCCAATTGTATTGGATGTGAGACAGATAAAATTTCTTGTGGCGTCTCAAAGGTTAAGTGTCGTAAACCCATTTTTTCTAAAAATGTGAATAATAATTTAACGACTTCTATGAATAACTGTTGCAGTAACGACAATGTTTTGGGTCAAACCCCCGCACAGTTGAAATGTAATTTTTCTAAAAATGATGTTGTTTCTGATAATAGCATTTTATGTGTTCAGGAAGAGTTGTCACTGTACAGTGACCGCGATAGGCCCGCCAGCTTGCGTCCCATTTTTAAAATCGGGATTTTAGGTATAAACGGATCCGCAATGATTGATACAGGCGCTAAGCACTGTATTGCCGGCCACTCGCTACACACTCTCCTTCAAGGTAAAGGCCACCCCTTTTCGCCTACCACAAGGCATGTTAAACTCGCTGACGGTCACGTTCGTTTAATGAATATGCTCACCACGACAGTAGATGTGAAACTAGAACATAAAGTTTTTACGATTCCATTTTTGATTTTTCCCGAATCGGGTAACAACGAAACGCTTCTCGGTATCGATTTTATTAAAGCTGCAAAGGTAGTTATCGATTTTCATAACGAGTTATGGCATTTTGCCGATGATAAGGTGGATCGAAAGTTGTGTTTTGAACCAGTTTCACGGGTCACTGCTTGTGCCGCGGCTAACATTCTTAGGAATGACGAGGGACCTCAACTCGGGCCATCTGAACGACAGATACTGGCCCAGACTCTCGTTAATCACGCGCACATTTTCGAGCTAGGGGGAGCGCCGACTCCGTACGCCGAGCACCGCATCGATACGGGTGAACACCCGCCGACCTCCGTGCCTCCATATCGCCTGAATCCTGCGAAGAAAGAGCAGATGAAAAATGAAATCGAGAAGATGTTAAAAGATGACGTCATCGAGGAGTGCGAATCTGCATGGAGTGCTCCAGCGTTGATGATACCTAAAGCTAATGGTGATATTAGATTCTGCGTCGATTATAGACGACTTAATGATGTTACAAAATCAGATTCTTACCCCATGCCGTTGATTGACGAGCTGCTGCAATCGACGAAGAAGAACTGTTTCATGAGCACACTAGACCTCAGGTCTGGTTACTGGCAGGTGAAGGTCAGGGATGAGGATAAAGATAAGACAGCCTTCGTAACACCCCTGGGTACTTACCGTTTCAAGCGCATGCCGTTTGGCTTGAAAAATGCGCCATCCACCTTCCAGCGGCTCATAGATCGCTTCCGGTCCTGTTCAGCATTAAAGGACGTGACAGTCCTAGCGTACTTGGACGATTTGTTAATAATCTCGGAAGGATTTACGCAGCACATTCAAGATCTCGAGGCCGTTTTCAAGCGCCTGGCCGAGTTTAACCTCCACGCTAATAGGGAGAAGTGCGTTTTCGCAAGAGAGAACGTTAAATATCTCGGCCACGTGATAACGCAAGAGGGCGTTTCCGTCGATACTGAAAAGGTATCAGCTGTTCTCGAGATGAAAGAACCTACAAATTTGAAACATATGAGAACATTTTTGCAAACATGCTCATGGTTCAGGAAATTCATACCAAATTTCTCACAAGTAGCCGAACCATTAACTAGTCTGACCAGAAAGGATAAACCTTGGAAGTGGGGCCCAGCACAGAAAGGAGCTTTCGAAGAACTGAAAAGACTGTTGACCTGTGCCCCAATCTTGACCCAAGCAGACTATTCGAAGCTCTTCATCCTGAGGACGGATGCGAGTAACTACGCATTAGGAGCCGTTTTAATGCAGGGGGAGGAGAAAACCGAAAGACCAATCGAGTATGCCAGTAGACTACTCACGTCTGCTGAGCGCAACTATTCAACGACAGAGAGGGAAGCCCTTGCCGTCGTGTGGGCAGTGGAACGATTTCGCAGCTACATAGAAGGCCACCCTGTCGTTGTCGGTAGCGACCACCAACCTCTGAAGTGGTTGTTTACATTAAAGTCGCCGTCTGGACGTTTAGTAAGATGGGCGCTTAAGCTTCAAGCTTATGATCTTCGCTTTGAATACACACCTGGAAAAGCCAATCTAGTGGCGGATACGCTCAGTCGTCCCAACTGCGATGATGAGACTGCAGATGCGTGCGGTATTTGTACCGTGATCGTCGACTTACCTGCAAAGAAGCCACAAGAGTTACGGCAGGAACAGCTGGCAGATCCAGAAGTTGAGAAGATTGTGAAACAGCTCGAAGACACCGATGAAGTTGCTACTCGAAGATGGACTGAAAGAGGTTACTTACTTGATCAAGGAGTTTTGTACAGGTACAACCCTGACTCCGACAATGATGCACCGCAGCTTGTAGTCCCTGTAAACATGAGAAGTGAAATTCTTAACGAGTGCCATGATTCCTCGTTGGCCGGTCATCCCGGAATAGACAGGACTTACCAGAGAGTAGCTCGGTTGTATTACTTTCCAGGAATGCGGAGGATAGTTACAGACTATGTGAAAGCCTGCATTCACTGCCAGCGCTATAAAGCGACCAACGAAAAGCCTCCAGGACTTCTTCAGACGCCCGTGATGAACCAGAGAAACGAGGTGTTGGCGATTGATCTATTTGGTCCTTTGCCCGAGGGAGAACAAGGAGAGAGATGGATTTTATTAGTTGAAGACACAGCAACACGATTCGTCGAGCTTTACGCTTTAAAAGATGCCACAGCAGAGGCATGTGCTGTTGTTTTGATAGAAGAATATTTCACGCGTTATGGGTTGCCCCGACGCATCATTTCAGACAATGGTGTACAATTTGTGGCTGCTGTCATGCGATACTGCATGGCCACATTAGGCATACAACAGAATTTTGTGCCTTTGTATCATCCGGAGGCAAACCCCGCGGAACGGAAGAACCGCGACCTTAAAGTATTGTTAGCACAGCTCGTTGAGGGTGACCATGGTTCATGGCCCAAGAAATTACCTGTGATAAGGTTTGCTATGAACAGCGCAGTATGCCGCATTACCGGTGTAACCCCAGCGTTTCTGACTTTCGCAAGAGAGATGAGATCACCCACAGAAGTGGCGCATGACCTTCGTGCTATACAGGAGAAAGACAATTTCGCTCCTCAAATTGCTCCTTACATCAGAAAGTTTTTAAATTCTTTGTCTGCAGTAAGAGAACGCGTTGAAATTCAGCAAGATAAATGCAAAAGCTATGCGGATCAGTCACGCCGACCCATGGACACATTTAAAATCGGAGATAAAGTACTTCTCAAGTCGCATGTCCTCAGTAAAGGATCAAAGTCGTTAACCTCCAAGTTTGTGCCAAAGCGTGACGGTCCATATGTTATAACCAAAGTAAATAGCCCCACAACGTACAATGTCTCGCATTTAGATAACCAGGGGGAGAGTTTGGGCAAGTATCACGTTCAGGATCTCACACGCTTCATTAATGGAGACGATCCTCCTCCAAAACCTGTTATTCCTAAACGAATGCGAGGTCGCCCTAAGCAATTAGTGGCACAAGTCCAGGAACGAGCGCGTTCTCCTGGTCTTGAAGGGGAGTCTGTGGCAACCCGGCATTCAGGTAGGGCCAATCGCGGTCAACTGCCCGCCAGATACAAGCCATAATTCGGCGTTGTAATGTTGTCACTATGTAACGCGGCGCTGGAGACGCTTTTGTTTAATTAAACTGTCACGCCAGTCGACTGAAAGCTCTCGCCGGCATAGCCCGCGTCGCGTGTCCAGAGCCGCGCACCCGCGAAAACACCTTTTTGTAATACCTACTCTACCAGTTTTTATTGAATTTGCCCTGTTTTCTCAATAAACATTAATATCACACCCTGACTTTTGCTCTACCGACTACGCTACCCCATAGAGTTTAATTAATAAATTATTTTATTAAAATTAGTTTGTAGTTTTATTTCATAAGTATTTTATTTTAGATATTAAGTTAGTTTTATTTTGTAGTAGTTATTTTTTTTTGCACTCACTTTGAGTGATATCCGTAAAAAAAATCTTTATTAGAATTTAAGGTAACATGTACTTACAATAATGCACGAGCTTGCATGTGGGTGTAGACTTATGCTATATAATTATAAAACAAAGAGAATGAGTTTATCAGATCGTGCTGATGTAGTGCACTAGCACCCCACACTAGGATTCCCTGTGTTGTATATTTCGTTATACATTTATGTTTCGTCGGTTACCGCGATGCCACCGGCCTCTGACGTAACTCGCGGTTCTGTTGCGAGATGATTGTGTTATCTCGCGACACTGGGTCACGTCACGTTCCGTAGGTATAGTTTGTTTTCGATTTTTTGTCCAAATACAGATCAATAGGCGGCTTTAAAATATTCGGTGTGATAAGAAAAGAATAATGAAAAGATTCAGAAGTTGTTTATTAGTAACTCCATTCTAAATGCTCCAAGGCTGATAAGCTGATAACGGACGCGTATCAAACCGGTTTGCTTCGAAGGTCGGTTAAAATTAACTCAATTTATTTTCATTTATGATATGAAATAATAGAAAAAAGTAGTTCATCTGTGGAAAGTAGTGGATTTATATTACATTGTAGAGTTAGTATATGTTAGTAGAACAAATAGAGAAAATAAATATCATTCGTTCCATGAACAAATAGGTAATAAATTGGTCATTTTGTCCAACGACGTAGAGTTCCATAGAAAAAATGGGACTAACTCGTAATTCCACAGGGAAATCTGGGAATAGTCCAATTATATTTGGACTCTCAAAAAGTGAATTGTCATTAGTTTTATTCAATTTGTTTTATGCATATGCCATGCTCGGCGACCAAATTTAAATGATGAAAGATTTCTAGCCGTTGGGCAGGACTTGAACCTGCGACCTTGTCATGACACTCTTACCAACTGAGCCACCACAGGCCCACGCCCCGCCTACCGAAATTCTTCATCTTATTATACAAAGTGCAAAGTTCAAGTCCTACCCACGGCTAGAAATTGATCGTCATTTAAAATATTATATGTGGAAACTTGTAATTGGCACATAGATATTATTTATAAGCTCATATTGTAACATAATACGCGGAAGTTCCGCGAATGGAACAAAATAAAAATGGTTAATTTGTAAATAAAACAATAAAATACCCATGATAGTTTTATTATCATTAAAAATAAACATCGTTTAGAGTCTAGTTTAGACCTAACGAAATAATACATAATATCACTAATACAATTACGATACTTTCAGTAATCCTCTAGGATTTTCCACTGATTAATACCACGTTAATAACTCTTAATTATTATTTATGTTGTTTGGCAAAAAATGAATCATGCGTTCCGTGTTTGAAATGTATCTGTCGACATCTCATACATCCAAATATGATGACCGCTATAGTGGAGCCGCCGAGAAAAGCCCGATATGACGTTTGGGGAAGGTGCGGCCGACATAATTTTGAAACGGTGCACAAGTTACGGATAAATAATTATTGTCTTGAATTCTTTTACGTAATCCATTTTGTACAAAAATAATAAAATTTAGGAATTTCGTAATAATTTCAAACATGCAACAGAGTAAATTCACATTCTTTCTTATGAAACAAATTGATTTAGTTTTCCATGAAGCACAGTTACAATGTTATGTCGTCCGAATTAAATCGTAGAGAAGAGATTAAAATACTAAGTGACGATATTTGGTATCAGTTACTAATATCGTTATTATATCATCACAGGAAAATTCTTTTTCGTTACTTTCGTCTTAATTTCAGAATGAAACTGGTGTGTCTTTGTATCAAATTAAATACAAAACAGTTAAAAATAAATCTTTAGTAAGGAAAGCCGCCGACAAAAGATAGTCAATTACTAACACGTTACCTATGGGTACATCACTATTAACGTCATATTGTCATGTGTCATATCGGGCCTATTAAAACGGCCGTCTCATACATACAAATATGATGACCGCTAGTTTTACATTTTCATCTGAGCTCTTCCGTGCCTCGGAAAGCACGTTAAGCAGTTGGTCCCGGTTGCTGTCGCTTGACAGCTGTCGTTAGTTGTCAGAGGCCTACGGGCGGCCTGAATAACTCTGACAAATAGGTTGGGTCACTAAACGACACGAGAAAAAAAAGAATCAAAATCAAGCCTTTTAGGCTGCAGGAGGTGACAAAAACCGACATTCGGTTATATTCACATTAAAATGGCGTCAAAAAATAACAAAATGCTTAGAAAGAATTTTACGATCAGTTAACATGAGTTGATGAAGTTCAATCGCTAGCGACGTAAATACGTAAGCTATAGGGTTCGGGATTAGTGGGAGTGTTGTTGTTTCCGCAGCGGCAATGGCGTGCACAAAATCACTTCCTACCATGCGTTAGATCTACCAAAAATTCCATAGCCAAGTGATATTGGTTGTCGTTAACGCTAGTAGAATAGCTCGGTGGCTTAGTGGTTGGGTCAATGTACTTGCGATACGGAGATTCTAGGTTCGATTCCCAGCCAGGGCAGCCATGTACCAATGAGTTATACTCGGTTTTTTCGACGGAAAAACTTACGTACATTCACCGAGTGCTCTCAAAACGGTGAAGGAAAACATCGCGATGAAACCTGTATGCCGTAGAAGAAAACATCTAAGGCATGTGAATTCCGCCAATTCGCACCTGGGCCCGCGTGGTGGATCATGGCCCAACTCCCTAGTATAAGGCAAGGTCTGTGCCCGAGCAGTGGGGCAATATAAATAGACTGATGATAGTAGAATAGAGCGAACAATGTATGGGATTGACATTATATAACGAAAAAGCAAAACGTCAAAAAATCTGATCAGCATAGAGCGAAATATAACATAGTAAACCGAAGCCTACTAACATTTTAAGCTGTTCTGTGATTATTGCATAGTTATATTCACATTATTAGATCGGGTCACTTTATTTTCACAACGATGAACAGGTTCAACCAATCAGTTCCTTCAGTGTTACATCACAACAGGTAATTAGACGATCATATTTGTTTACAAAATAAGACACTTGATTTGGGCTGCAGTATACGTACATTTCCATTATTCCATCGAGGGCAATATGTGTACTGAACGCAGTGTCCTTGTCCATTGATTTGGCGCAGTGTTCGCTTACGGAATTCACAGACGCGGCCCTGAGGCACCACCACCACCTAGCTTAATTGTGTTTATTCCTACTTGTACACCTTTTTTTTTCAAATGACTGTACATACATTATCGTATTGGGGATACCTGTTAAGATATTGTAGTTGTAATAATAAAAAAATTAGATAATACCGCCATAGTTTTGCAACCACTGTGTCAATGTACGCCTCTGTTTAGCGGCCAGTACCGGACGGAACTAAAATCCCACCAATCCTAAACGCTATATGTATTTTACGTATTCGTCAGCGACCTAACAGCAACCTATGGTAACCGACCTATCGTCATTTTCACATTCCCGCAACATCAGATGCATCTATCCCTAACATCGCTAAATCATCCATCTGCTCTTTCTTCCTCGCGGCATCACCGTTCTCCGGTTTCTTATTCTGAGCCTGTTTATTCTGATTATTACGATTCTGTTGGTTTTTATTTTTATTTTGATTCTGATTATTCTTGTTTTGAATCTGATTATTCTTGTTTTGATTTTGTCTATTCCTATTGTTTTGGCGTGGTTTCGGGCTAGGAACTAACGGGACATGTGTGTCGTAGAGTTGCGGTCTCGGGAGGAAAGGGGGGCCGTTCATATCGAAGCCCATCATCATTTGTGGGGGCATTTGTGGTTGGAGGAAGGGTGGGAATGGGGGCATGACCCCGCCTAATCCCATGGGGAACCCTGGGGGCAGACCGGGCATGCCGCCGAAGAGGTCTGCCTGCGAGAGGTCAGGCTTCACGTCTGTTGGGAAGATGATGTCCAGAGCTTCTTGGAAATCCTTTGGTAGGGTCGGCGGCTGGGGGGTTCTGCAAACAAATATATGACATATATGGTGTTGTTTTGTTCAACGACAAGCGAGTCAGGGGTGATATCTTATGAATGAATAAACATGTTTATATAAAGACAGTACTTATTTCAATAAACATTCCCGAAATTTCAGAAGTAGTCCTAATGAGATGTAGCCCTAATGAGAAGTAGCCCTAATGAGAAGTAGACAAAATCGCTATCGAGTTCAGTTTTTCACAATGAGCCGTTTTCATTTAGAGTTCATCTTTAAAACTAGATGTCATCTGCGGATGCCTCGATTAGGTACTCACGGCGGCGGCTGTGCGGGCAGCAGTGGCTGCGGCGCGGGCGCAGGCGGAGCGGGCGCGGGCGCGGGCGGTGCGGGCGGCAGGTACGCGTGCGGCACGGCGGTGCCCAGCTGGGTGGGGAGCGCGATCGCGGGCGGGGGCAGCTCGACCTGCTGCTGTCGGTCCAACTGAGCTTTGGCTATCTTCTCCTTGAATTCGGCTACCTGGGGGGGTTGAAATGAAATGAAAAATATTTATTACACATACAAGGTGACTTTATTTATACGGTTCCCTATTTTTGTGCATAAATTTTTATGTCATAATATAACATGGCATACTTTAAATTGTCCTAGTAATAACTACGCATAATAGTCATTAGGCATAACTTTATAGGCATAATATTATTAAGCATAACTACAAACAGCATAAAGATTGTTAAGAATAATATTATAAAGCCTAAATAAACTTTGTCATAATGATATTGAAACATAATTGTAATAATCATATTAATTACTCGCCGAAAAATATACTCCTGAAGTTTTAAAAACAAAAATTAAACCAAGGGCCACCCCCGCCGCACCGTAACCAACTATTACACTATAATACCTACTTTTTGATTGTAGGTATATAAAATAAACATGTTGGCGGCTTACGGGTGGCCCAAGGGCCACCCCCGCCGCACCGTAACCTACTATTACACTATGGTACCTAAGTTATATCTGATATACCTACCTAATACCTACTTTTTGATTGTATATAAAATAATCATGTTGGCGGCTTACGGGTGGCCCAAGGGCCACCCCCGCCGCACCTATTACCTAATACACCATACATACAACACTAATACCAACAAAAAAGAAGAAATACACAAACAAACATTATTTATGTATAATATCTATTAGACGAATAAACCATATGCCATAAAACAATATGGAAATCAAAATTAGGGCAAAAACGATTAGCCCAAACTAGAATTATGCTTAGTTAGATTGTATGCCCAAAAACAATTATGACAAAATATGATTATGACAAAAAACATTATGCTAAATTAATTTAGGACAAAAAAATTATGCGAAAAAAAGGGATCCCTATTTATACACTTGGAGCTAACTTAAAATACTATGCGTAATAGGACTGTGATCAGCTGAAATGCTGTGCACATCCCGTACTGTTTTGGGTTGGAGGCATCACTTCAAACTGGAGCTTAATACAGAGTGTCCTTGAATTCATTTAAAATTAGCACCCAAGAATTCCCGGTAGGAAGTCCCGGTAGCTCTGTTGGAATAGAGTATGCAACGGAATGGCGAGGTTCATACTTCGAATCCCGATCGTGATTTTCTCTGTTTCACATTTAGTAATGAACAAACACAAAATTAGTAGGTATATATTTCTTATCTATACATATAAAAAGACGGTAAAAAAGTTGTGTCATGTGTTTTAGGATCGATACTGATGCAAAAACACTATTTTTTAGAATTTTTGTCTGTGACTTTGTGCAAGTATCACGCCATAACTACTGAAGGGATTTTGATGGGAGTTTCACTAAGAGATAGCTGAAATATCCGGACAGCTCATAGGCTATAAGCCATGGCGGTATATGATGTGGAAACAAGGATCCAGAGAGGAAAATCTGCCTCCTGATCTCCTCCATCCTCCTCCTCTACGCAAACGTAGTTGCGGGGTACAGCTAGTTATATATATATATATAATTATCAACACTATAAAGGCTTGAAATAAGATATTATTATGCATTACCTTCTTCTGTATTTCCGCGTCCATCTCTTCCCGTCTCTTCTTGGATGCCTCTTCATCTTCCTTCTTCTTCTGTTCTTCCTTCTTCTGATCCTCACTCTTGCTCTTGCCTAGACTCTTGTACACTGGCATTTTGCCTGTTGGAAGAAAAGGATTGAAATAAAAGTACTTGTAACTATTTAATGAATTTGTATAATTAAAATGGCTCACACGCATTTCGTCAGATACTCAACTTGTCAAATACGCATTTCGTCAGATATCAAAACGGATACTCAACTCGTCAGGTTCGCAATTGGACAGACACGTAACTCGTCAGACTCGTAACTCGTCAGAAACTCTACTCGTCAAATACGCATCTCGTCAGATGTTTATAAATAGCACAGAATATCTAAATAGAGAGAGAGAATAGTCTGTTTGTCCGTCCGTCCGGGTTCATAGTGATAATCAAAATTATCATTTTACATAAAAATGACGACACCTCATATGTTAAAATCATAATTAAAGTCATACATACTCGAGTAAAAAAAAAAATCAAGTAATAATAATTTTTCAAATAAAAAATAAATTCATGTCTCATACAAATCGATCAGTTGCCCGGTACGATATGTATGAAAAGTCAAAAAATAAATTCACGAAAATCGAAAAGTCGTAGAACAAAAGTTGTTTAGTTACCGATATTGAACACCCTCCCTTCGGCTTCATATACCCTTTACGTTACACCCTGTATATGTAAGACAACCATGTACCTACCTACAACATTGTGCAGATGAATAAACGTCTTTTTATTTAATTTTTTTATTTAAAGAATTTTTGCAATAGGTCAAGTAGTTTTTGAGAAAATCTCAACCTTAAAAACTCTCCTGTACACCTTTCTCTGTGTTCCATCGTACCAATGAAGGGCATCTTCTTGATCTCTGGTTTCTTAGTCTCCCTGGGCGGGCTGGTGTGCGCGCGCTCGTCCCGCCGCCGCTCGTCGCGTCGCTCGCGCTCGTCCCGCCGCCGCGCGTCGTCGCGACGCTCGCGGTCGCGGGTGTCACGCGCGCGGGACTCGCGACGATCGTCTACCCTGTGGAGACATACTGTATTTGCCAATGTTTCTCGCATAACCCCTTACAAAATCATCTAGATATCATGATTGGCAAGGAGTTGAAGAAATTTACTTGATGTTAAGTATGAATAGAACACACACTCTCTCTCTCTCACACATCACACGCACCCTAATACACCCTCTCACATACTATCACGCACCCTCTCACACACCATGCATGCGTATTATTAAAAAATTATTAAATAATTGTATACCTTTTATAAGTACATTATGTTATTTAATTTAAAAGTAAGGATAGTAAGACCATTGGAAGACACCGTCTCTTACAGCACAGGCTATCCTAGTGTAAGGGTTCACATTGAATATATTCTCTGTAATTTTATGAAATATACAATTTTTCATTTTCATTTTTAATTAATTAAATTAAATGATGTTTAATTCCAGAAGAATTAAACATGCGTAGAAAGTAGCTGTCTTCTAATCAAAATATTAAATAAATACTATTGCTACTACTCTAATATGATACGAAAGTTTAATTGATATTTAAATTTTTTGGGTGGGAGTTCACTGCACCAGCGCTCCTTAGGACGAACCGCCTCTGCTTGCCACGGGGAGGCGAGGAAGGTTATGTCGGACTCTTACCGACTAAAAACCCCTCGGTGTTCCGTCTCGCCGCCCTATGACGGAGTCACGGCGAGACTTGCGAATTACTTCCGCGACTCCGCCGGACGAACCCCTTACCCCTATGTTATGTCATTTTTACCCGACTGCGCAAGGAAGGTTATGTTTTTCGAGTGTATGTATGTGGGCATGTATGTCTAATTCTTTGTCCCTGCAGCCTAAACGGCGTAATGGATTGTGTCGTTAGATACGTCTAGATTATAAGAGTGACATAAAAAATTTAATCAAAGTAATGACGCAGTCATTTTTAGGGTTCCGTGCCTTAAGAGGAAGAATGGAACTTATAAGATCACTTTGTTGTCCGTAATTTTTTATTATTATTACAAACTTATATTTGTAGATGATGAACTAATCAGGAGCATATCGATGTATGGATATAATATTTTGATAATGGCAAAGAAAAGTCGGTCTCTAAATCTAGTTTATCTTTTCGTTAGAGCAAAGTTACGGAGTTAAGGGCCTTCATAGAGCCAACTAGCGCCGCCAATCATAAAAAAATAATATCTTCCAATATAATCATTTTATTAAAAAAGCTATTTACGAAATGTTTATTACGATAAATACTATTTTTTAAATGCTTATTTATAACGTGATTCAATGTCGGTAAGCGGCCGTTTTTGGCACATTTGTGAACTACAACTTAGCTTGTCGCAATTATGCCATGAATATATATTGAAAAATAGTATTTATCGTAATAAACATTTTGTAAATAGCTTTTTTAATAAAATTGATTATATTGGAAGATATTATTTTTTTAAGATTGGCGGCGCTAGTTGGCTCTATGAAGTTATTTGCACGGAAGCCTCGGTGAGACCGACTCGCACTTAGCCGGTTTTCTCACCTTTTCCTCGCATCCGCTGATCGTTCCCGCTCGCTCCGGCTCGGCGAGCGACGCTCCTCTTCGTCTTGCTTCTCCACTTTGATCCTGACACAAAGAACATGCATGTTACAAAAAATTATTATCATCTAGTGTCCGACTACTTACGACATGCATTACGGCGTTCTTAGGACATGCTCTGAGGCACTAGCGCCATGAGTTGCTCCAACTTATGATGACGGGTGCTCGGTGGCTCAGTGGTTGGGTCAATGGACTTGCAATATAATGGAATTGCAAGTCCATTGACCCAACCATTAATTTACATTCACATCGCATCAAGGAAGTAAGGGCCAGAAACTTTCAGTAACTATCGGTTATTGAAATGACTTAAGAACGGATGGACTTGCGATACGGAGGTCCCAGGTTCGATTCCCAGCCAGGGCAGCCATGTACCAATGAGTTATCCTCGGTTTTTTCGACGGAAAAACTTACGTACATTTACCGAGTGCTCTCAAAACGGTGAAGGAAAACATCGTGATGAAACCTGCATGTCGATGAAGAAGAAAAAAAATCATGTGAATTCCGCCAAACCGCACCGGGCCCGCGTGGTGGATTATGGCCCGAGCTCCCTCGATGTAAGGGAAGGTCTGTGCCCGAGCAGTGGGGCAATATAAATAGACTGATGATGATGATGATGGGAAAAGTCGCCGGAAAGAGAAGAATCGGTCGCAGGAAAAAGTCGTGGCTGCGTAACATCCGGGAATGGACTGGAATCGCGAGCGCCGCAGACCTGTTCCGTCTCGCGAGAGATAGGCACAGATATGAAGAGCTGATTGCCAACCTTCACTAGTTGGAGAGGCAACCCCCAAGGAGAAGAAGAAGTGTCCGACCGAAACTAGGTTTTAGGACCGAAACTAGGTTTTAGGGCTGAAACCGAAACTTCCATATAAGGTCATGTTGTCGTGGAAAAATAAATAGGCAATTATAATACAGCCATGCTACAGCCTAAACGGCTTGATGGATTTTAACATATGAGGTGTCGTTAGATTCGTCTTGATTGTAGAAATGACATAGGTTATAAAAATTTAATCAAAGCGGCTTAAACGACATTGCCACATTTCAATGGAGCTTTGCCCCACATTTGGTCACCTACGTGACCATTGAAGCTCATATATCATTTTGTTGGGGACTTATTACAGGTTTCATGTTGCATAAACATAAACAGTAGGAGTTGCGAGAGTAGTAGAAAATTGAATATTTCGCTTCGATTTCTTACTATTTTCTGAATTCTTAAGCTGTTTTTTCGACTCGCATGTTGTACAAAACTTTATTTTAAACCAATAATTTTGTGCCAGGATCGCAGCAGATGGAAGTCCATCGTCTCTGCCTACCCCTACGGGAATCAGGCGTGAGTTTACAAATAAATAAATAATTTTAATAAAAAACGGAAATATTTTTACATTTATTCGTTATCTTGTTCATGCGGTTGATGGTGGGGCAGAATCTGGCATTGTCATTTTTGGTAGTCGGGTTTTAATAGAAATTAATTTCTTTATTAATATTGATAATGATTAATCACCCGAAGGTTGCCTGGAAGAAATCGCTTAAAGCGATAAGGCCGCCTGTCTGTACACTAGCTAACTTTGGTTTTATATGTAACTGATGTATTTTCATTTGTGTACAAATAAAGTATATTTGAATTGAATTGATAATGGAAAATATATAATTCTCGATACATTGACATTTGATGTTTTCTTTGCGATGAGAAAATAAATAAATGATTGATATTTATGTATCTATTATCATTTTGTAGTGTGATAGTATGTAGTGATAAATAAATCAGTTGTTTTTCTTTCTTTTATTCTCGGTGTGGCTAATTAATTATAGACTTGCCTGCTCTTGAGTGTGTCAAGCAGTTTCCGGTCGTTGTCGTTGAGCCGGTCCGCCTGTATGGCCGACATCCACTCGGTAAGCGTCTTATCGTCCGCCGCACTCAACTTGTCCTTCTCTGCAAGTCAAAGTCAAATCTATGTTTAATGGATAACATTTATTTAATTATTTGTATTAAAATTGAATACCTATTTACAATTGAATTAGGATATAGAAACATTTATTTCGAAAACAATAAAAAATAACTATTATAATATTAACCTAGAAAATAAAAACTAAACTAAAAATTATATATACAATAGGTCGGTTGAACTATCTGAATGGCTTAGCATTACAGATAGTTCAACCGATCCCCGTTGTCCGGCAACGTGCCCAAAATGCTGGCGGCATTTCCCCTCTGGATCGCTAGGCTGATCCTTTGGGCGAAATACAGGCCAGCATTTTGGTCACGCGTGGACTCCACGAGCCGCCCCGACAGATCTTTCAAAATCTCCATCGCTCCCGGCCCCCACGGACCCAGCGTCTCTACCCCAAACGGCACAAATATGTAGCCTCTGTCAAGACTACTATACTTGCGCCGCTTGAGGGATTCGGCTGCTGCAGCAGCGCCACTTGCTCGTTGTGATGTTTCAGGAAGATGGGACGGCGGCAGCGTATCAACACACGTGGCATCCCACACCAATGAATAAATACCTATTGAATGTGACTGACAAAATTGAATTTTAATTAATGTTGCAGTGCCCTTACAGGCTCATGTGAGCACTACCTGTACTATAACAACCATGTCACATAAAGCAATGAATAAATAATTGTGAAATGACAAACTGTAGAGTCCATACACAGAGCACCCCCACTAGAGTCCGCATATGAGGGCCCCCGCTGCTGCCAAGCATACATGTAAGTACCCCTATAATAGCGCCACGCCTCAAAACATCGTTTCATTCGCCTATAGTACGTCGTCATGAGTTTGTGAGTGAAAATGAAGTAAAAAACTATCTAAATATGTCTTACTGTGCGGTAAAATGAATTGGCCAATCAGGATGTGGCTTGTCCCGCCCCGCACCTCGTTCCTGTGGCGATTTCGTTTTCAAACAAAAATTTGGTAATGCGGACTCTAGTGGGGGTGCTCTGTGAGTCCATAAAACCAATACTCACTCTTTTTCTTCTTCCTTGCGGGCTCGCTGTCAGAGCTGCTGGAGTCGCTGGAAGAGCTGCTGCTGCTGCTCCTTCTCCTCTTGCTTTTCTTCTTCTTCTTATCTTTCTTCTTCTTCTCCTCGGGGGGCGGGACGGGGCTCTCCTTGCGCTTTGTGTGGAACCCGTCCTTACGTGTTAAAATTTCGTCCATTTGGTTACAATGTTTTTAACCTCCCACGCGAAATGAGGGATGCTATAAGGTGTATCTGTGGCATCGTGGCTCAAAAACGGGGAAAGAGTATTAGTAGTAGTAAGTAGGTATTATTTGTAGTATTTATGTCGGTGTTTCCAGACACTTATAACCTTGGGATCTTTAAGGCAAGATGAATAGGCATTTACTAGGCCCGCGTGCTTCATCATCGGCCTCATCGTCAGTACCATCAGGTGAGATCGGGGCCAAACGCGGGTTTAGTCAATCAATAAATAAAAAATTGTTACTTTATTACCCGACTGCCCCAGAAGGAGGGTAATGTTTTTCAGGGCTATGTATGTAAACCGAAGCCCAAATCAAGTGTCTTATTTTGTAAACAAAAACTACCCTACCCTACTACCATTTTAAGCTATTCTGTGTGTGTTATTGCATAGTTATTTTCACATTATTAGATCGGATCCATTGATCTCCTATAAAACTAGATACACAAAGATCTTACTAAAACAACTTTAAAAACGTGCAAATAAGGGTACATTGTTAACGTCCAAATAATGTCCAATAAAGCAAATGAGGGTCCATTCATCCGTTTGGACCTTCTTTGCGCTCGGACATTTTTAGAAGGCAGACTGTGTATCTAGTTGTTTATAGGAGATCAATGATCGGATTACTTTATTTTCACAATGATGAACAGGTCCTATCAGTTCCTTCAGTGTTACATCACAACAGGTAATTAGACGATCATATTTGTTTACAAAATAAGACACTTGATTTGGGCTGCGGTATATGCATGCATGTCCATTCCTTCCTGCCATCCTGTAGCCTAAACGGCTTGACGGATTTAGGGGTATGAGGTATCGTTAGATTCGTCTTGATTACGGGAGTGTTTTAGGATATAAAAAATTAATCAAAATGTTTTTTTTTATATCTACCGTACCTTGTTGAAGGTAATCGTGTGCGCCGTGTACTGCGGCTTGTCCTCCAGCTTGCCTTTGTTGGCGCGCGCCTTCTCGAACGCCTTCTGCCGGTCCGACATCCAGTCGGTCTCCCAGTGAGGGTTCTGCTCCACGAAGTTCTGTAACAGACATAGTCCATGTTACCATGCGGTCTATTTCGACCACATCATATAGTTGGCCGCCTAAATTGTAAATAGCAATGTTTTTATAAAAAGAAGCTGTCACTTCACTTTTTGACTTGTGTTGGCATTGATTTGTTGATTTTCTCCGACTATTTTTTAAGATTTTCAAAACTATTACTATTCAGAAATAAAACTCAAACTGAACTGGTCACACAGCTTGTAGTACCAGGCGTTTGGCACGAAGAACTGCAGCCCACGGATGGGTGTCCGCAGAGGGGAATCCCCGTACCAGAGAGTTTCTATACGTGGGCCATGGCGTGATAGAGAACCTCATCCTCGTTTTAAAGCTGTTTAGATTTACTTAGTCACGTTGCTCATTACTACTGAAAATTGCACCATGTTATATTTTCAGGATTGTTGTTTCTCATTTCTTACCACCTTCGATCTATCCGGAACAGGTTAGTCACTCATAAAATCTAAATTAACGACTACAAGCCTACTTTTTCAGGTGAATCT
This sequence comes from Tachystola acroxantha, assembly GCA_963506565.1. NCBI lineage: Eukaryota > Metazoa > Arthropoda > Insecta > Lepidoptera > Oecophoridae > Tachystola > Tachystola acroxantha. The sequence goes on along the minus strand of OY735874.1, from coordinate 13,660,555 downwards.
CAAACACCGTATAGACTGCAGTATGGGCTGCAATTTTATCGACAGCAAAACTAAGTTATGAATTGTTATGACATTGAATTTTTATTAATTGTATTTAATTAGGTAGATAATAGTGTTATTGTTTGCGTTAGATTATATTGTTTGGATTACAATGAATTTCGAACACAATGAACATTGTTAACGGAATAAATAAATATGAAATATGAAATAAGTTTGTCATAAAACTTACAGTGTAATTCTTGGAATGCACCACAGATTTCAAGTGCGCCGACGCGCAGTGCAAGTCCCCAATGAACTGGTCACACAGCTTGCAGTACCAGGCGGTTGAGGGCACGAAGAACTGCAGCCCGCGGATGGGTGTCCGCTTGGTGGGCGCTGAGGGGAATCCGGGGAATCCCTCGTTGACACCGGTCACGCCGTGCCAGGGAGCCTCCATGTGAGCGGCGGCCATTCTGGATGGGAAAGGTGGTTTGAAGTAGAATGAAATTGTTATGTAAATTAATAATTATTATTAATAGTAGGTGTAGGTGTAGGACATGCATGGTGTGTCGCCGGTTCCGCATGATGGATCAAATTTGGACTCAGAATTTGAAGCAAAGTCAAAATCAAATTTCTTTATTGCAAGTAAGCACGTTGAGTACATTTTTGCACGTCAATATATTTTTTGAATTTACATTTACACCACTTTGCAAGGAAAAGGTGCTAACGCTGAGGAGAAAAAGTGGCAAAAAAACTCTCAGCAACACATCTTTTAAAACAATGATAATACAATGGTTACTTAATAACTATACAGTACGTAACTATTACTATTACGCATTATCCATGCTCGGTGAATAAATTAGAACATGATGAGAAAATTCTTGCTGTGGGCAATTGTATAACATACCCTTTAAGTATGTATAAAGCGATGAAGATTTTCGGTGGGCGTGGCGTGGCCGGTGGTGGCTCAGTTGGTAAGTTTGGACTGTTAATAATAATCTTCTGTCTTTGTCGTTTCTATGGCATTGTGCGAAAGAGATAACTATGCTAGCTCGTTAAAATAAACAAAGTATAGTTAGTAATTTAATTGTTATTGTTTTAAAAGATGTGCTGTTGATTGATTTTTACCCGACTGCGCAAGAAGGAGGGTGATGTTTTTCGTATATCCATTCTTTCCTGCCATCCTGTAGCCTAAACGGCCTGATGGATTTTGGTGTATGAGGTATCGTTAGATTCGTCTTGATTACGGGAGTGTCATAGGTTATAAAAAATTAATCAAAAGAAGATAGTTTTATGCAGTCGGGTTTTTTGTTTTTTGAAATAATTTCTTCTTGTTCAAATCGAATCGAGCGTTATCGAACCTTTTCCTTGCAAAGGTGTAAGTCAATTATAAAAAATATTGACATGCAAATATGTACACAGCGTGCTTACTTGCCATAAATATATTTGATTTGATTAGGTATATTTAATTTTATGCAATAAACCCAGCTAGTTTATTATTATCATTAAAGCATGCTCGGTGAACACATTAAATTGGTAGAATTTTTTAGCCATGGGCAGGACTTGAACCTGCGACCTTGTCATTCTGTGACAAATGTCTCGATGTTGTCACGTATGTGACTTGCGTAAATTATACTAACCCCCACTTGCAATATAAGATAACTCTAGAGTTAGCGACTTAACCCTAGCAAAATGTATGGAGTTATCTCGGGTTAACTACTTAACCCAGTGTTAGCTCGATATTGTAAGAGGCCCTTACAACAATGTTATCTTTTTTGTGCGAATTTAAGTCTCATTAGGAAGAGAAAAATACTATTAATTAAAAGTAATGTCTAACCTTTTCGCAACACAACTGTTTTTCCGTTTAAATATTTTCTTTGCACTGAAACCAATGATAAAATGTTTTTTTTACTTATACTTTCTCTGACTATTGAGACTGGCTTTGGTATAAGTTATTATAAATATACTACATTACAAAGATATACAATACACAGCAAGTCTGTAAACAAATATTTAAATATTAAGCATTTAGCCATGCTCGGCCAACATGATGAAAATTTCTAGCCGTAAGGCACAGGGTTGCCAGATGGGAGTTTTCAAATTTCCCCGAATTGAATTTTTTTTTCCCAAACTGATGTTTTAAAAAAATAATCCCCAAAAATTTTTAGCAAAAAAAATACTATAATCACGTTATTAAGGTTTAAAAAAAACGATATACAACACCACTTGTTAAGAAGATTACATTTTATATTTTACGTCTTCTGCTGAGTTGAATTTTAGCAGTTGGCATAAAGGTTGAGCATCCCCCACGGGATTTTAAGCCATATCCCACCCTATTTATGTAGTCACTTGAAAACTTTTCCCCAGCAGCCAATTTTTTCCCCAAAACCCCCCAATCTGGCAACCCTCGTGGACCACTGGCCTAAGGGATGTGGGCTCCATAAATTAAACTAGATAAACAGAACAGCTCACTTATGATGTGCCGGTGAGTGCAGATGGTTGAGGTAATCCTTAGCCGTCGGCGGGAACTCGTTGCACACGCGGCACCAGTGCATCTCAGGGTCGTAATACACATAGTTGAACTTGCGGCCGGCTGACGGAGACCTGTAGGAGTGGGCGAGGCTTTTAGCTAGACTGATCATGGATTTTACATGAGTTAAATCAAAGTTACATGAGTCCCATCCGTGAAGGACGAGCTTTCTAAAGGGAGGATGGAAAAAAAATCATATCCTCCCCAAAATCATTTTAATATTTAAAATACAGCATTCTATACCGAAACCCAAATCAAGTGTCATAATTTGTAAACAAAAACCACTAACACTTTAAGCTCTTCTCTGATTATTGCATAGTTATTTTCACATTATTAGATCGGATCACTTCGTCTTCTATGTGGCCTGAACTTCAATGGAACTTGATTCATACCTGAGTTGATACCAATCTTTACGACATATCTGAACATAGTCACGTGTGGCGTCGCTACTGATTGAATATTCAATTATAAAATTACATAAATGTCAATTAAACACATTAATAAGATAAGATAAATATTCTTTATTGCAATTGCAATATGCTAATACAGTAACCCCCACTTGCAATATAAGATAACTCTAGAGTTAGCGACTTAACCCGAGCGAAATGTATGGAGTTTTCTCGGGTTAATTACTTAACCCAGGGTTATTTCGATATTGCAAGAGACCCTTAGTATCACAATTGGCGGTCTTATCGCTTAAAGCTAATGCTCATTATCCGTTATAAACTTCGTCAATCAAGCAACCCGCCTCTTGTCGTACCCGGTGCAAAGGTGCCCACAACGCTGTATTGCAATGTCCAGTCTTTGCACCAGGTAGGGCCCGGAGCCAGGGTCACAGCCCGTGTCCCTAAGGCGACGGCCAATTTCAGTCAATGGTATTTAATTGACATTTATGTAATTTTTTAATTGAATAATTGAATTGATTTATATTCAGAACCGCCATCAAGTTCGACGCGCACCATATCTGCCAGGATTTCAGTCAAACATAAAATAATGATGATGTTTTATAATAAAACCCAAAATAGTTATTTATTCCTTTTATATCACAATACTTGCAGATACTGTTGTATAAAATACAATTATGTACAATCTATCTTATTAATTAAAGATATTACACAAAATATCATCTACAGATCAATATAGGTTAATGACAATTATAAATTTTAATTTAAAAAATACTAATTATTTGTTTACAACATAAAAACTTACAATAGAGCAGGTTGTGTGTAGCGTCTTATTACAAAATATCTCTTACCAGCAAAGATAAAAGTACTTATAATATTAAAATTCACTTATTATTATAAAAAAGTGTGTATAACAAGCAATATGTAAATATATAAGCTTACAAAAATTCCTTACAAAATGTACAGCATTTTAATTAGGGCACCATTTAAGCGGCTGGAATATCCTCCGTGTCCTGTGTCGCCATCACTATCGAATATCACTGAAATTCCGATTAAAAGCAAAGCTTGTGACGTCACGCGTAAGCTCGAGCAATCCTGCTTTTGGGAGAAAACTATATAACCAAAAACTCACCTAAATCTACACAGTATATCTTGTCAAACTTACAGAGAAGCCCAAAGAAGTTGAAACCTGACCGTTTACTGACATTTTATAGAACTATAAAATATAGTCTCATTAATGCATGAGTAACCAAGCTTTTATTAATTGTATATCAATTTATACTTTAACTATTAATTTACATTATTGATATTGATAAAATTTCAACTCTGTGGCCCATCTCCGCTGTAAAGTCAAAGAAATCATGAAGCAAACTGATCAATATTTAAGTTTTAAATTAGAAATAAGTCATATCTGTCAGCCGGCAACCCTGCTGCGCTATTGCAGTGAGCTGGGGTTAAGCTGACAGCATGAGGGAAATGCACAAAACTCCCACCGTGGAGTCGGTGCACTCTCTCACCCCCACTTAAGAATAAAGTCAAATTGAAACGGAACGCACCTGGATTTCCGCTTGGACCCACGTTCCGAGTCGTCCGAGTCTTGATGCAACTCGGTAGCATCTTCCCCGATGATGCCGTTCAGCATATCCACCACGTTGTTGATGGTCTTCAACTTATTCTGGATCTCCAACTAAACAATGCAAGGCAGAACAGATGCAACAAAGTCCTAGTTGTGAAAGCTTCAATAACATAAGCGAATACACCACAACTCAGAATTCTGGAGCCGAACGTTTAATACAAAGTCAAACCTGTAACTTTGTGTTTTCCTTCAAGAACCTCTTTGTATCTGGACTAGGAGATCTCTTGGCATCCCCTCGGAGTTCATTCCGTTGGTCTTTCAAAGTATCCAGTTCCTTCTTCAGTATCCCAGCTTTCTTCATGTAGTCTTCGCGTTGTTTCGAAAGAGCTGCTTTCTGGTGACGCATTTCAGTCTCTATCGCAGCTGTGAGAAGGAGAAATTTAGCATCAACTCTAGTTTTGTTAGTTAAACGAGTGAAACGTCACTTAACTTTTCGTTCTACAACATTATTAATGAAATTTTTTGAGGTTAAGTCAATGTTAAGTGATATTACACCCGTACGAATAGCAAAAATTGTAATTGGATGTACATTAGCTGTTAGGCTGGTTTATATAGTGGTAGTAAGGCATTGTCCATTGCATTATGTAAATTAATCAGGCTACAACTAAACGGGTTCTTTCTTCAGATCATATATTTGTAGGTACCAAAACACTCCTCGATTTCCATGTCCGCGTTGTATTCTCCTAAAATATAAATGTTAGGTATAAAAAATAATTATATAAAGTAGTAATTAATTAAATTGGTTCAGTTAATTAAGATTAACAAACCTGAGTATGAAGTTTAATCAAAAATGCAATTCCTAACTGCATCTTATTTTGAAGTAAAAAGCATTTTATATACATTGCTTGTTCAATATTGCACAAAGTCTCTACTAATGATGCTCGACAGGCGTTGAATGAATTAGTTGCATGCTAATTAGCCCAAGAGGTTAAATATACCATTTACGTAAATCAACACGCTTGCATGTAAACGATGATGATTATTACTAGAAATGTTACAAACTTATTACTAATCTACAAAATATACAGCACTATAAAATGTTATGGAAAGACATGGGCTTACCACACATATCAACAAACACATACATACACTATATTAATAAGTATTTTATTTATTAAATCATGCATTAGACTTAGTATTTCGGCAAGTAAAAAACAAAGTATATAATAATACGATGTGATAATCCGCACGTAATAATTTTCATACAGATCTGAAGATGTGGGGAAGCTAGACTATTTATATAAGTAAACATGCACAATAGAATCATTGCAAATACAAAAAAAATCTAGTGAAAATGAAAATAATAATAATAAAATGCAGTAGAAAGAAAGTGCAGAAGAAAATAATATTATAACAGCCTCTCCGAAAGGGATGTAGCATGAAGATAGCAGAGTCTTCTAAACACTTGGTGAAAAAACGCTATAGGAAATCACACAGAAAATACAACTACCTAATTAAAGAAATAGTGTTCTCATTGCAATATAATTATCAATTCGTGCCCTATAAGTATCTGTAAGAATATCTATGGATATTGTAAAACAGTTACAATTTTATTTTATTATTAAAAAAGTGAAAACGAAATATTGGAGGAGTTTTTTTTAAATTCCTATCATTAATACTATTTAAATTAATTAATACCTACTTATACAAATACAGTTCTTTAGACTTCAGTCGTTCAAAGAAGACCCATAAGTGATTTCAAAACATATCTTCTTTAATGAGACAAAACAGCAATTACCGTATTAAACATTGATCCATCAAGGTCAGGAGAAGACTGGTAATTCCCATATAGGTCTTTAATGACTTATAGGTCTTTTCGTATTAGCGTCAGAACTACGCGGCCGAGCTCCCAAGCCCTCAAGGCATATCCTGGATGTACCGCTTAAGCTGGAATTAGTTCCGGCAGTCTCATAATTTGTGAGACTTCACTCCTCAACGTTTAACACAGTAATTCTGTAAACCGTGTAAGTTTAAAAAGTAACATACCTTCTTTCTTCAATTGGTCCTCAGGGGTGGTGATGAAAGGTGCCCCCAATACGTTTGGTGGTGGCGGCAGAGACATCTGGTTCCATGTGCCGATCTCCGGGGGCTGAGGCGGTATGGGCACCGAGGACAGAGTCGGGAAGTCATCGTAGATACCACTGCTGTACGACGGTTGGTAGTTTGAGGCGTAGCTGGGATTCGCAGGCTTTGATTGAAGAAAATGTTTTATTATTTAGTGAGATACATTGTAAAGTATTGTGATGACAAAATAATAAATAAATACTTATACTGTTATTCATAAACATAGGTAAACCTCACTTTCCTTAAACCATATTATTGTCATTTTCACACTTCATTTAAAAACGTAAATGGATGGTAACGGCTTGATGGATTTTAACATATGAGGATTCATCTTGATTGTAGAAGTGACATAGGCTATAAAAACTCCATTAAAGTGGCTTAAATGACAATGCCAGATTCTGCCTCACCATCAACCGCAAGTTGTACAAGATAACAAATAAATGTAAAAATATCTCCGTTTTTTTTTAAATTATTGGTTTAAAATAAAGTTTTGTACAAGTTGCGATTCGAAAAAAACAGCTTAATTAAGAATTCAGAAAATAGTAAGAAATCAAAGGGATTTATTCATTGTTCTTGTTATTCTTCTATAGGAGTTGCAACAGTAGTAGAAAATGATACTGATTATGCAATATTAAACCTGTAATAAGTCCCCAACAAAATGATAGGTACAGCTTCAATGGTCTAGGTCCTACAAAACTGTAGGTGGGGCAAAGCTCCATTGAAATCTGGCAATGTCATTTATGGCAGGTTTTTGTTTCGTTTCTTTATATTAATTTCTTTATTAAGTAATGATGGCCTAATTTTATTTTTACATGAACAGAAACATTTTCTAAAGAACAAACTACTATAAATAAAACAATACTAGCCTCCTTTTTGGTAAAGAAGCTGTCTTCCCAGTCCAAGGCATTTATACGTCTATAAACCTAGGTGGAAAAAAGGAATAAGGGTTAGGCAGGATAGGATAGACATTGTTGTGCGAGAAAAGCAAGGAAAGATTATTATGGAGTCACTAAACCCGCAGACACAGCCCAACGGCTTGTGCTAGTTATACCCCACTTGCCTTAAATCGTGTTGCTATCCCTTTCACACTTCGTTAAAAAAGGTTAAGATTAAGATAGAAAGGGACAGGGGGCCTAACGGTAAATGGTGGCATAACTTTAAATCACATTTATGATTATGCGCCTTGGTGTATAATAGATACAGACTGTGTCGGCGGCTTTGGTGTGGCGCGCACCGCTCTGCCACCGCCTGAGACAGTTACCAATGACACCATAGAAGAGAAATATGTCAATACACAACAAATCTCGTTAAAAAGAGGATAAGGTGTTAATATCAGATCAGCCGTTTCTATAGAATAACAATGAAGATTAAAAATGTACCTCGGATTGAAATGACGGGGGCGGAGGCCCCGAAAAGGTACCATCCTGAAACTGATTGTCCCATAGTTCACTAGGCTCTGGCAGCTTCGAAATCTCGCTCATAATGTTTTCATCCAGTAAGTCTTTGTCATTTTTTCGCGGCGAGCGACTAATACGCTTCTCTATATCGCTTCGGAGAGGCACGGGGCCCGGGCTGCGGCTTTTTCTTGGTGGTCCCGGACGGCCTCGGTAATCCGGGCGCTCCCAATCTCGCCCGCGATTACGAGGGTCGCGGTTGAAGTAACCTTTCCTATTCTGGTCGCGGGACATTATTTATCACTTTACTTCACTGTTTTACAGACACACAAACAAACAAATCACAATACAAGCAATTTCTAAAAAACCTCAAGTAAACACACGCTTGCCTTGACAGCGGTCACAGCGGAAGCCATTTTGCTCAGTGTTGCCAAATATAATTTCAAATTTTAACCAAATACGTTCTGGTTAAAATTCAACCGTTTAACTTAAAAATCTTTCTTTTGTAAGAGCTTTAATATTTCCTGAGCTAAATACAACCAAAAAAAAGGTTTTTCTAAATTTTGACCATTTTATAATACAACATCCTTGATTTTATCACTAATTATACGTATCCACTTACTTCTCAATCCGCTAGATCTAACAGGAAATTCGTTATATTGACAACACTGAAGTTTTTTTTAAATGTTGCTAGTAAAGTACTTTAAAAGTTACAGATTACTTAATTAAAATCCTACAGAATCACATTTTGAATACTAAGCTCCAGCAACATTAAAAGGTGTCATCAATAAAAGCATGATAGAAGCCTTTCAATAAATGAATCGGCTGCTACGCTAAGTTTTAAATTGAATAGTATAATGTTGAGGATTTCCAGAATTGGCTCAAAAGTTTTTTATCCAGAGTCGTAAAATCTATTTAAAAATAAATAGTTTCGTTCCGTTTCACTCTGTCAGTTCAAATTCAAGTTACATAATTTCCCCCAAAAAATATATAATCTTAGATCAAGTATATAATTATTACACAAGTCACCGTAGATGAAAAATAAATAAATAAAATATGATAGGATATTTCGCACACCATAAAATTATGAAAAAGTTGAAATACATATAAACGAAACGGAACGGTAACCGGAAATAAGATATTTCCACGCTTTTCTTTAACAGGAACCGGAAGTAACTCAGTTTTGAAGAAACTTTTACTTTAAACTGATGAAAACAGTAAGTTACAGTGATTACATAAAGCAATTAGATTAATTATTAAACTTATTGAGCTATCCTAGCATGTAAAAGTCAATGAGTACCTACTTATATTACTTACATCTCATTTTTTGTTCGAAACATCGAAAAATCGAACGACAATCGACATCAAACTCTTAACACTTAACAAAAAACAAATGCCCGTGAAAATTAGTCAATGTTAATCATCATTGGGTAACTGAACAAAGTTGCATGCTATGCAAAGCGAGATTGCGAGCCAGTATTTCGGGTGGCTAATTTGCGTGTCACTGAGCATCAAGGTTGTAAGTAGATTGGTTTTATAATTTGTAACGATTTGTGAAGATAAGCGTCATCTGTTATAAATGAGGCTAACCCCCACTACAATATAAAGTCAAATACTCAAGAATCAGCGACTTAACTCGAGCAATATGTATGGAGTTTTCTCGGGTTAAGTAAATACTTAACCCAGGGTTATCTCGATATTGGAAGAGACCCTAACCCCCACTTGCAATATAAGTTAAGTATCTAACACTAGAATTAGCGACTTAAAACGAGCAAAATGTACGGAATTTTTTCGTGTAGCCACCCTAAGAATTTAATTGTTTCCGGTAATAATAATTTATAGATACTAAGGCGCGTATTCATAAACGTGATTTAAAGATACGCCACTGTTTAGGCCTCCTGTCCCTTTCCTTTTTTAACGAAGTGTGAAAGGGATAGCAACACGATTTCAGGGAAGTGAGGTTTAACTAAGTTTATGAATAACAGCATTACTGTTTATTTCAGGTAATAAGGAGCCATATTATAACAATTTAATATTAAATGAAACTTAATACTTATATTAAATATAGGTAATAATTTAAGTTCAATTCAGACATTACAAATGGATCAGATGATTATTGTAAAATGCATGGACACTCACAAAAGATTTTAACAAAAATGAAATAGTTGTTAGTAAGTATCTGGAACAAAAAAAATCTGTACAATACTGAACACAGGCTTACTTAGGGGTAGTTATTTTATTGTCATACACACCGTGTATAATTAAATAACAATCCTAAAATCTTAGGAAAAACCTTCAGCCTTTTATATAGGTAGCTACGCAACGCAATTTCTCATATTGTTAATGATTATACAAGCGTATATCTTCCATAGAGGTAGACCATATAGACGATGGGATAATGAGATTTACAGAGAGTGGGAAAGACGTGGACAAGGGTGGCGTTGGACAAAAAAAGAGTGGAGAAGACTGGGGGAGGCCTTTGCCTGGACTCTGGAGGCAAATCTAGACTAATTTTGTTACCGTAGCATATATTAAGAAGTTTAAATCTGTAAAGAAGCTGTAATAAATAAATAAAAATATCTTCCATAACCCCGAAAACATGACTAAATGGTTTACAATGCGGTGTAACCTACCCATTTTACTGTTACGGTTAGGTAGGTATTGAAAGAATCCTTCCTTTCATTAAAGTCGGACACCAGACTAAGTCAATGCACGTTATTCGTGTTAAGCCGTTATATTTTCTAACAATTGAGTAATTTACGAGTGAATTTAAGATGCAGTGTTACTCCAAATATTTATTTACCTGCAATAAAGGAAAGCCGAAAATTCGGCAGGAGGTCAAATATCTAATCCAACGAAAATGTAATAGTGAAACACATTTAAATCGGACTGCGATTTCGGCAGCTATTTCGTATCTAATCTTTGCCACTAGAGCAAGAGTAGAATTGGTTTTTGTAATGAAACCGAAGCTAATGAGATACGGCAGTGATTCTCGTTTGTAAAAGTAACTAAATCGGAAAGGTCTAAAATAATATCTGGTTAAGGGATTTCATACACAAAGTTATGAAAAGGATATATTACGTCTATTAGAAACATCAATCAGGAAAAGTGCATCGGATTTTGAAAAACTCTTCATCCTCGGTTTGTTACCAATAGGTACTAAAAAAACCTTTTTGAAGTCATTCGCATTCTAATAAAATTTTAACAATTAAAAAAATGAGAATTTTTTATTTCGACATGCGTAATTTTTTTGCTTCATCTTATGTTGAGCTGTGAATAAATGAGTTAATTTACCGGAGTTGATAAAAAAACTAGGTACGACTGTACGGACAACAGCAGATCAATGGTAACACTTGCAGTGCGGTTTTAAATCTTACGACGCAGATAATAAGAACGATACACTTGCTTGATCTTGTTAGCTGTACCTAGTTTTACCTAATCAAATTCATTGCAATCATCACTTTAATACCGTCGCGCGTCGCGTAGAATGCCGTGTCCGTTTTTACTCTTGATGCGCTGTTCACTGTACTTATGTACGAGTAGGTACTTTTAATCTATACTTAGGTAAGTAAATTTTTAATTCAAAAAGTATAAACTTATCAAGACACGTCGTTAGGTTTTAATTGGGATTATTAAGTTTTTTGCAAGCTATTTTACTCGTAAAAATAGCTAAAAATAAATTCTTAACAACGTTCGAACTATTTTAGCGAAATCACACAAGTGTAACTCTTTGGACTTTGTTTGTACTGTTTTCTTAGGGTCATTTGTTCATAGCGAGATAACCTTGAGTTAAGCCTTAAATCTTGTTCAAATCTCAAGTGTCTCTTTTACCATAACCTCTTCAAATGCGAGTTAATCCTTGCCATACAATAGGTTAAATAACGGTTTAAATTAAGCTCAACTACTTATATTTAAATTTAACAACAGAGTTACCTAAATCGGTTCAAACATAATAAGTAGGTAACTCGAGCTTTATCGCAAGTGAATTTATTTATTACAGTTGTCGGGTTCTAAGATAAAATTAGCCAACGTGATAATTTTTTGCCGATGTCCGTCAAATCGAAACCGAAGCCGAAGTCTCCAGCGGACCTTACTAATTTAGTTTTACCAGTTTTGCCTTCACCTTAGCCGCGTCCATTGCTGCACCAGCTAGAAGGAAGTTTGTTTGTTTGTTTGCGGCGGGTCGTTGCACCGCTTTGACGGGAAGCAAAACTGCCGCTCCGGCAGAATCAGCGCCATTTCCACTAGCGCGCGGCGAAACGTACGCATGCGCGACAACTCGAGAGCGCGCGCCAAAACTGCAACCGTTCAGAAATCGGATGACAATATAATTTATGAATTAAAAATAAATAATAATTAGGAAAATAAATATTTAATAATAAGTTTTTGTTAGTAATATTTAAAAAAAACTTTAGTGTAGTGTTTTTATTGAAACGGTGTCGGAAAATCGCAAGATGAAGTATAAGGTAAGTTTTCAAAAAGTTTTAATACTATTTAGGTGAATTACTTTTAAGTAAGTGCGGATAAAAAATAAAGTAAGATAAATACGTAGCTGGGTATTAATCAAGGCGACTTTTAAGCCGATTTAATAATTAACTTTAATGTAATAATTAATTGGTTTAAAAATATATTTTACGGAAATGATTTAAAAAAAAATATATTTTAAATGCGATGGTTTCAATAATAATAGATTGTTTAACCATGGATTGTTTCATTAAAACCATGGTTAAGGGCCTAAATTTTAGATAATTAAATCTTACGTACTTAATTAAACCACTGAATACTCCATAGTCTAGGCTGTATAAATTAATTTAATACTTACGAGTATTAATTATTCGAGCCAAACATAATTGTTGCCTTTGCCGCATACAATCTAGAAAGCCTTGAGGTTGCGTCTTGAAGCACGTAAAATCATCGGCAAGGCAATAATCGTCACCAACCAACTATGACTGTAGAGGTAGGTATAATTTTTACCTCTTCAGGTTTACGCGGTCGGCCATTGTATTATCATTTATCATCAAGCTACATGGTTTAATAAATAAGTACTTACTTACTTGAACTTTTTTTTTTTACATAAATTTTTTTTTTTTAAAGAGTTATTTATAATATCTATCTATTATTCTTTGCATAGATATAAAAATACGCGAATTTATGAAATTAAACGACTAGACGCACCGTCCGTAAGACGAATACGGAGAAAGATTTCGCCGACCCGAAATAGAGAGTGCCACGGAATGGTGATCCCTGGTTCGAATCCCGGTCGTGACAGTTTGTTTTCTCTATTTAATAAACAACTTATAATAGTGTAAGGGTAACTGAATGACTTTTCAATTATTTTTGTCTCATTATACATACATAAGTGCCGATTGTGAGTTTAATTTATTTTTAAGTATTTATTATTTGAACACATAATTACTTACTTCCATATTTATAAAAAAATCGCAAACTTAAACCGGACCACTTTTAGGTAGGTATCTAGCTAGCTAGCTAATAAAAACCTTTCACTAAACACAAAAAAAAAACAATTCAGTGTTCCGAAATACATGCTAGGCCATTCTCAGCACAATATAATCTGAGAAACGCTGTTTTTACCTTTTAAAAGTATTGCAATAGGGCTGTAATATATTTTTGTCTGTCTGTCCGTCTGTCAAGACCTATATCTCCGAAACGCGTGAACGGATAAAGTTGATATTAATATCGAATTCTCAGATCTGCAACCTCAAACAGCCGTGAAATTAACCTACTATAATACGTTAACGCAATCAAAGGATATGGCCGCTTATGTCGAATTTTGGCGCATATTTGTATGAAAAAGCAAAAATCTCATAACCTACTTCCCGTTGACATAGAATGATGAAAAGACAAAACATTTCAATAGAGCTTTAGCCCCACCTACAAAACTACGTGACCATTTAAGCTGTACCTATCATTTTGTCGGGGACTTATTACAGGTTTCATATTGCATAATCATAATCAGTATCATTTTCTACTACTCTCGCAACTCCTATAGAAGAATGACAAAAACAATGAATAAATCGCTTCGATTTCTTACTATTTTCTGAATTCTTAATAAGCTGTTTTTTTCGAATCGCAACTTGTACCAAACTTTATTTTAAACCAATAATTTTAATAAAAAACGGAGATATTTTTACATTTATTCGTTATCTTGTACAACTTGCGGTTGATGGTGGGGCAGAATCTGGCATTGTCATTTGGCAAGAACGGCCATACAACAATTTATTATTATTACACACTCTGCCAATCAAAAATATTTGATAAATTCATAACTTCCGAACAACCATTGTCAATTGAGCACTGTTTTAATTACAAATATAAATACACCATTGAAATCAGTGAACAATGTGATTTAAGTACATGGGTTAAACTCTTATTTACGACTAAGAAATAACTCGAGTCAAAACGAAACATGTGACAGCAAGAATCAAGATATCCCCAGAATAGCTACACCGCTGTTCATGGTTGAACGTTTTTTAAGTCCATCCATGGAATGGAAGTTGACGTTTGTAAGAGCGAGCTCACGCTAAGCTTGGGCTTAAGTGTCTACGAATTTTGGCCTTGGCCCAAGTGTGGCTTAATAGTTAGTTAAGCACTTAAATCACTCTGTGTATTGTTAGAAAATATAAACCATTACCTATAGGAAAAGCTGTATCAATAATGAACTAGTATTTGGTGACATAATTAATTATGTTGAGCTTAAAACATCTGGGTGAAATGATAATGAATGAGTAATAAAATTGATGGAATGTAAAAGAAACTATTACCCTACATAGAGACAGCTACGTAAATAAACAAATTACTTAAAATAAATTTGTTAAATAACAGAAAAAAATTAATCAGATCCAATATGTTTATTCACTCATTCATTCCTTAAACACACACATCCATGTACACACATGTATGTGTGTGTTTTAGATTTTGATGTTCAAATATTGGAAATGAAATAAAAACAACTTCATGCATGAGCCGGCCGGTTATGAGACATGTGTGACCCATCAATCCGCCCGGGGTCCGCGTGGTGGATCATGGTTCCATCTCCCTCGATGTAAGGGGGTCTGTACTCCAATAATGATGTTGTGATTTGACTGATGCAATGTAAAACAATAGAGTCAAACAGCCTTCGTGCCAATGAACTTTGGACCCTAATAATATGGTCTTCGATCGCCTGTCATATTCAATATGCGGTGGAACACAGAGAAAGGTGTACAGGAGAGTTTTTAAAGTTGAGATTTTCTCAAAAACTACTTACCTATTGCAAAAAATCTTTCACTGTTTGATAGTTAAAAGTTAAAACTATGTAACTGTAAAATAATTATTAATATCGGTTAAGTAGTTCTTGAGAAAATCTCAACCTTCGACTGTACCTACTTCAGTATTTATTTCAAGAACAAAA
Organism: Tachystola acroxantha; assembly: GCA_963506565.1. Lineage (NCBI taxonomy): Eukaryota > Metazoa > Arthropoda > Insecta > Lepidoptera > Oecophoridae > Tachystola > Tachystola acroxantha. Next base: position 13,645,137 of record OY735874.1, on the reverse strand, counting down.
AAACATAAGTAATGAATAAAACTGTAGTATATTTGGATGTAATTTTTGAGAAAATCTCAACCTTATTGAGGCCACCTGTATACTTATCTCTGTCTTCGACTGTATAGTATATGATTCAAGGAGAACAATACTCAATCATTGCGAGGAAGTGATAAAGTTTCGGAACTAACTGTCCCACATCCTTTGCTGGTCCCGTTTTAATGCGGTTCCTATTACAGTGGACGGACCGTTACGCTGATCTTACAATATCATTGTTCTGTGACATCCACACGACATTATCTGTCATCAAATGCCATCCTTAAAAAATGCCTTTGTATAAGGGTTCCGTTAAGAAATGGTTGTCGGAATAGGTACCAGCAAGTTTTGAAGAGGTACCTTGCAAATATGTACTTTAAGTATATGTATGAAAATTAAAAGTTGCCATATTAATTAAGATAAAACCGGAATTACCTATGGTGTTTAATTAATTGAGGATTGAACTCTCGATATTTCGGTGACAATGTATAAAAATTAAAAGCAAAGTGTACCAAAGTATTTACCCATTTAATTTAACCCAAAAAATAAACAAAAACTACGTAGCTTGTTGCCGACTCTAATTGTTATAACTGTCGGTCGACGCTGAAATTATATCGCTAAAATTGCAACTTTTTTACCCAAGTACAGAAAGGAGGATAACATTTTTCGAATGAATATTATTGTGTGTCGGTTTGTAGCCTTTTATAGTTAAAACGACTTGATAGATATTGATGACATCAAGCCTAGATGATCTAGGATACCTACGTTTTATGCCAAAAAGCAGTATTCTTTATTGTTTTATGTAATGTAAAGTGTCATTGTGACTCCGCTAGCGGACATCCTGATAGAGGCAGTAATATTACATACGGAACCATAAAAACATAATCGCAATGGTCATCAACCCCTTACGGCTCTTGATTTAACAATGGACATTATACAGTTAGGATTACATTATATTTCATACACGATCAATTAATCTATACCCACACGGATTTTTTGCCACGAATCGTTTGACCTAAATCTTTTAACAATGCTCTCATGATTATTTTTTATGCGACGCTTTTTTGTGTAAGTAAGTACGGATAACAGCAGATCAACGGTAACACTTGCAGTACGATTTTAAATCTTACGACGCAGATAATAAGAACGGCCCAAAATCCAAAGTGTTACACTTTATCTGCTGTTAGCCCCACCTATTACTTTACTGTGTTACAGACGGGTAAAGAATAGTAAAATTATCGGCTACGTCCACTTGGATCCCTCGGTTGGATCCATGGATGCATGTTTTTGTACACTCGGATTCATTATCTAATAGTTTTCTGGAATTGGATTCAAAAACACTTCTCCGTCTATTAGGAATCCTTTGATCATCATCCTCCTCCTAGGCCTTGATCCTGTTTATTTGGGGTCAGCCCTCCTTGTCCTCAGTCTCCATTGAGCACGGTTTTGTGCCAGGCTGGAGTCTATTTCGGCTTCATTAAGGTCTTTTTGTACCATCGTCAGCCAGGTGGCAGGGGGTCTTCCGTGTCCCCGTTTCGTCGTTGGCAGGTTTAAAGCGACTTTGACGATATGATCTTCCGGTCGTCTCTGCAGTTTCTGCTTCAGCTTGTCGACTATGGGAGTGACTTTGAAGCTTCTCCTGATGTAACTATTTCTAATTTTGTCCAACAAGGTGACACCTGCAGACCAGCGGAGTATGCGCATTTCCGTTGTATGGAGTTTATCCAGGTGATGTTTATTGGTTGCTCAACATTCAGATCCATGAAGCATTGCAGGTCTTATTGTATTTGGAATCCTTTGATCAGCGGTTGTTAAAGTAGGTTATAAGTATCCAAATTGTTCGATAACAGTACCTTTAGGGAAGGGAAGGTCTTTGCCCCATAGGTGGGGACATAAACATATTTTGATTATGATGGTAAGTAAAATTAATTTACATTAGTATCAGCAACTCGTATTCTATTTAATTTAAAAGCCTGTAATTTCCAATTGCTGGGCAAAGGCCTCCCCCCAACCCTTCCACTCATCTCTATTCTGCGCATACTCAGACCACAAATCGTTTCCTATATTTAAAAAAACCATTGTCACACAGTTTCTGATTATTCTCTGTGACTAGATGGAATTGAGGCTTCATAAAACACAATTGCATCGAATGCCATTCCCATAAGGCGCGGCGCAATCTCGTAAAAGCCCTCGTCTCGTCCTTGCATAACGGATGCGTCTGCGCATCCAACGGGCGTAGGCACGAGTTGCTTCACCACGGGGTTGCCACTTTACCGTTTACTTTTACCCTACAACAACCGCTGCCTAATAATCACCCTCCTTCTTGTGCAGTCGTGTTAATTTCTGCATCATCTACTTGCGATGCCTCATCACTGCTGAAGGTGGCACTGCTGTGTCAGTAGTCAGGCCATGCCAGAGAGCCTAGAGCCTATCCGCAGGCTACTGGCGTTCTGGAGGGAGCTGGGCTGGCGTCAAGAAGAAGAAGAAGAAGTCAGAGAGCCTATAGGCATTAACTTTGATAATAAGTTTGGTCACTAACCACACGAGAAGAAGAAGAATATATTTGTTAGACCGAGATCTACCTATATTTAGGTATATACTTATACATGCACTCTTCCGTTACGGATATAGAGAGATCTCTAACACATATATAGAGTTCGCTCTATCTCTCTTTTATGACTCTCCACAAATTAATTCATTTTTCCTAGATTCTTTAGAATATGAACTATAGGTACCTATAGGTACTGGGATTAATATCCTCTCACATAATTTAATACAAAAAGTGAATTACTTATTCAAAAAATACATCTTTTTTGGCGTCAAAGACGCACATAGCCTAGGCTTCGGGTTGTCACAAAGGAATGGACAAATCTAGTACTTAGGCTACCTAAAATCTTCCCTAAACACGGATATTTTTCAATAAGCGGCAACACTGACACAAAAAGGCTTTGCTGTAATCCGCAAACTAGATATCCACGATTTGTATAGCTTTGATAGTTTAGCTAAAATATCTCAGATCGTAACGTCGTCAGGCGATATTTAAATGGTTAAATCGAAAACCGTCAATGCTAAATCGTTTCTGGCCAAAGTCTTAAGCAATCCTTGTAAGGTAAAAAAACAATTTTGCAACAATGAGCGTTCTAAAATAGAATTATTCATACATATTAAATTATATTTCCTTTTTAGAGTCGATTTGTAGGTGTGGTTGACATTGGACACAAACTCAATTTGTAAAGCTTAAACTTTTTCATCATCAACCCGTATCAGTTACTACTGGACATTAGCCTCTCAACGCGATTGATTTATACAGATTGATCCAGCCCCTGCCGCTACCTTGCGTAGATGATCCTACTGGTCGGGGAGCATCCCACACCGTTCGTGGTTTCCATTCGAGAACTCGTCTACCCCGGTTATTGCTTATCGCATCTACGACTGATAAACAATATTTTGAATAAGTATAAGTATCAACGATGGCAGATCGGCTGAAGAAAAGTGGTCTGAAACGTGGAAAAGGGAGCGGCCTCCGAATTGCCACCTCATCTCTGACCCCAATATCCAAGTTCCCGGATTTAACCTACCTCGGAAATATTGGAGCCAAATAAACAGGTTTCGAACATCAGAGGGCCGCGGCCGGTGCGCAGAACTCATGCACTTCGGGTCGGACACTGCTCATATGGCGAAATCCAGAGCATGTCACACGTCACCGATAACTGCCCGCAATAGTCAATTGAGGGTGGTCTTGTCTCTGGTGAATAGCTTCCCACTCACGGTCTGATCTCCTGTCACGTCGCCGTGACCATACGAAAAATAAAAAATAAAATAAATATTTTGATTGTTTACTTTGGAAATTCAAATAATTTTACAGCTAATAACACAATGAAATTATCTAAGTAACTTGTTTTATATTCTCGACTTACCTACTTATTATTCTAATTAAAAATACATGGTTGTACTTATAAATAAGTAACATTTAGCACACTCACGTAACGTTTATGTGTGGGCAGTTAGATCTAATTATTTCTCCTCATATAGTTATATTTTCATTCATACTTCCGTTATGCATGAGGAAATTGTATATTTTTATGTGTGCTTAGATAACCATGCACGAGAAGCTAGATTTAGGATTAGAAGTTTAATTCAGTTTTTATATAATTTTACAAAGCAACCTTTCCAGTGTTTTGTTTTACTATTGTTTATATACAGAGTTGAGCGATGAGCATTCGTCGTGGCTTATAAAAAGAAATTTTGAATAGGTACAAAATCCATTGGGTTGGTTGGGCTATTACTTCTGGCAGATTCTCTCATAGATACCTACCTCTATAATATTTTCACATGTAAAATGCAGTCAAAAGAAATCATAAACGTGATTAGTTACGCAACCGTATAGGCCCCCTGTCCCTTTCTATCTTAACCTATTTTACGAAGTGTGAAAGGGATAGCAACACGATTTAAGGGAAGTGAGGTTTAACTTGGTTTATGAATAACAGCATATAAGTAACATACAAAGCATGTAATTGGCAGCAAGACTGGTCCATTCTCCAAATTATTATGTTTAATTGAGTACAAAATTATATTTATGTGTATGTTTTTAAGGTGAATAATACTTTTTATTTACTTTCACTTCTATACAGTAATGGAAAGGGTATAAGGGATACATGTCGTAGTTAGATGGTGTTACTAAGCATTTCACAAAATATCCATATTGTAAAGTGCGATTTCCGCCGCGTTATTCATAAATCCCTCTACCCACTTCACGATATGGGATTTACGTTATACATATGGTGTAGTTCGATGTCTTTACAGCAAATGGCAATAAGCTAACAGCATGTCTTCAGATGTATGTAATTTTTTGGTCACATCTTGAAACTAGCTTGAAATACAACACCTTTTCAAGATGTGTCTAGATACTTGTGAACTCGAGACAGAGGGTGTTATTCTGTCGCCGCTAAATCTAATCCTAAACGCAACTGTCATTCTTATGATAGGTACACACGGAGATAGAGACAAGTATACAGGGGACCTAAATAAGGTTGAGATTTTTTCAAAAACTACTCGACCGAATTTAATTACTTTTATCTATTTAACAGTGAAATATTTCTTGCAATAGGTCAAGTAGTTTTTGAAAAAATCTCAACCTATATAAACTCTCCTGTACACCTTTTTACTGTGTTAGACCGTAGGTACAGTCGAAGACAGAGATAAGTATACAGAGGGCCTCAATAAGGTTGAGATTTTCACAAAAACAACTGGACCGAATTTAATAATTCTTTTACAGTACATAGTTTTAACTTTTACCTATCAATCAGTGACATAATTTTTGCAATAGATCAAGTAGTTTTTCAGATTATCTCAACCTTAAAAACTCTCCTGTACACCTTTCTCTGTGTTCCACTGTGCATCGTGTAAGAGTGGGCGGGAAGCCTCGCTTAGCTACGATTATAATTGGCGTGACACGCTATGGAATTGCTAGTATCTATCTATTCTCCTAATAAGTCGTTATTTTTATCCACACATACATGTATACAAAGCACTTTTGTTAACAACATATAATTTAAGTATAAATTACTGTAATTTCACGTAACACCTTTATTAACAACTTAATAGCTGTTAAAATGCACAATTACATCTATTATTGCTATCACACATTTTAAATTTAGGTCAAATTGCAATCTTGCTTCATAGTTCATACTAATCATCGCTAATAACAATAAAGCCATTCTGTTTGTCAGTTTGTTTCCATACCATATTAAAGAACTAGTTGAACGAAGGATCCGATCTTCTCCATCAGTCTATTTATATTGCCCCACTACTCGGGCACAACCTTCCCCTTACATCGAGGGAGATGGGGCCATGATCCACCACGCGGGCCCAGTGCGGATTGGCGGATTTCAACATGCCTTAGATTCTACGGCATGCAGGTTTCATCACGATGTTTTCCTTCACCGTTTTCAAATCAAATATTATTTATTGCATAAAAAAATACATATACTTACTTATAAGTGTGACTCAAAAACAAACAAAAATTCCATGCACTAGGCAGCAGGCTCAGCATATAGTCCATCCGTTCTTAAGTCATTTCAATAACCGATAGTTACTGAAAGTATCTGGCCCTTACTTCCTTGATGCGATGTAAATGTAAATTCTGGAAATATGCTAAAAGATACACAATATCTTGTAAATACTTGCAATAGGCGATATATGACATTGAATCTGACCTATTACCGTTCTCAAAGCGATGAAATCATACCATGTCATGGCGCGCCAAACAGAGACGCCGTAGCATTGGTGTAGACCAATGCAATAGCACTGTCCCTTTCATGGCCGCTATGACATGGTATGAATTGATCGTTTTGAGAACCGTAATAGCCCCACTGGTCAAGTCCTCTACGTCATAAGTATGTGATGTAGAGTCAATAATGTAACTAACTTGTGGTGTTTTGGCTATGGTGTGTTATCAATTAAATTAGCTTTTGAGATGTTGTGCTTTCAGTGCCTCAAATATGTACTATACCGCATCTAATAGTGACGACCACAGATTAAAGATATAAGTTTTCTATGTGACGACCTATTATTGGCTTACTGTTATTATTTTCATGACTACTTATTTATACAGGTGTTGGTCTTCCCAAAAATGCAAAATAAAATTAAAATAAAACATAGTAAAGAGAGAAAATTAGTGAATAACATAACATAAAAAAACGACCTTTATTTTAATCTTGGAATATATAAAAATTTATCATTATCAATCATTAATTTACCGCGACGACTACCACTTACAACACTGTTCTCTCTTTCGCGGGTTTGCTGGTAGAAATCTCTTTTGATATAAGCTCGCCCTTTGTGCCAATATGTTTCTCTTGTAATTTTATTTATGTATTTGTGTTGTACAATAAAGTGTCAAAAACAAACAAACATTATCAATCGTTTTACCTTTAGAATGTTTCTTCAAATATCTATTAAGTTATATAAAATAATAATATTCATATGTATGTTTTGTTTTGTTAGATGTCCAATGAACCATTCTCAGGAAACTAAATCACCTATAAGAATAAATACATATTGCAATGCAACACACGCTACTAAAATAATTAATTAAAATAAGTAGGACTCACACTCGTCACAACTAATTAAATCTCCACTCATCTTCAATACGTTTGTTGACATTCCGAGTTTATTTCCCATAGCGTTAATGAACATAACACTAAGGGAATATGGTCTCTGAATAATGCATGCGCCCGCGCGCATAATTCAACGGGTTAATTGCTGTGATTACACGCGCAGACAGATAATCTCACTGGCGTTTCATGGAGTGTTTATTAAGTCTAGTGTATTTATAACTACAGGATGTAATGTCAAATCCTTTAGCTAATAAGCTGTAACAGTAGACATGTTGTGTAAGCGATAGATGACAGTTAAGGATACTCTAGGCAGTCTTTTTCAACGTGGCAATAACGCCCACATGTGGGCGCTGGAGGCCTAGAGGGTAAGGGCTCCAGAATTATTTTAGAATGTAAGTTTAAACTCCAGACCAGACTAATATAGCACAAAGTTTTATTAAAGTAATAAATGTCATTGTGGTTTTTAAACTGGGGTAAAGAAAAAAAAGGCCTGAAAAAGAATTTATTTTCAAAGTAGACAAAACAAGTTTGAGAACCTATGCTCGCGGTACTTAACAAATAGTAACGTAAACCCTTACACCTGTGAAACCAGCGCTTTAGGTCCAAGTGGTGTGTTTTAACATAGGACAGCAAATACCTTTGAGACAGGGAGAGTTGAAGTGGAGACGGAGAAAAGTAGGAAGCGAAAGGAGAAAGAGGCTAAACCGACTCCTCAGGATGGATTGCCCGAAGAGACAACATGCGACATGAGCAGACGCTTTTGTGGGTCAAGGATTTGGCTCAGCAACTGAAGCGTTGTAGAGGACAAGTTGTAGTACAAAAGTGGTTTAGGTACATTTCAGCTTACTATAATGGTTTAATTACGTTTTAAGATAGTTATTACTGAGAAAATGTACAAAAATATTTCGCATAACAAGAGTTTTTAAATCCTCACTTTGGGCTTCCCAAGGCGATGCTAAAAAAATTTCAACGCGCCTGGTCTCTGGTTCTATTACATATTTAGCTCTTGAATATGGTATGGAAACACATAAGTATACAAATCGGTTATAGCGATAATTAGTAGGTATGAACTATGAAGTAAGTAGATAGATTTGACCTACATTTTTTTTTTAAAGAATTTAGGTATTTTTTTAAATTATTATGATGCTATTACACATTTAAAATGTGTGATAGCATTGATATATTGTAAATTTTTAACAACTATTAAAAGGAGCTTCATGGAGCCAACTAGCGCCGCCAATCTTTAAAAAATTATATTTCCAATATAATCAATTTTATTAAAAAAGCTACGTTCACATTGTTTATTGCTATAAATATTTTATAATATTTATAGCAATAAACTATATAATTATTATTTTTTAAATGCTTATTTGTAACGTGATTCAATGTAAGTAAGTTGTAGTTCACAAATGTGCCAGAAACGGCCGTTTTTCGCAATTATGTGAACTACAACTTACCTACATTGCATCACGTTACAAATAAGCATTTAAAAAATAATATTTATAGCAATAAACAATGTGAACGTAGCTTTTTTAATAAAATTGATCAACATGATTGATGAAACATGTCAGCGCCTTAAGTTAGGTTCATCCTATACTTGATTAGCCTGCATTGCACTTATATGGTAAAAGCCGCATCCTATTGGAATAGACGTCATTTTGAATGAGGCATCGGACGTGCGATTGACTTATAGCTTGTTTACTAGCACAAGTGTTTGTTATATTTTAATTTTACATACTTGCATTATTACATAAAGTGTCATCTAATCATTGACTATTTGTCATCAATAATACTCTTTATATTATTTATTAAACATATTACTTCATCATCATCATCATCATCAGTCTATTTATATCGCCCCACTGCTCGGGCACAGACCTTCCCTTACATCGAGGGAGCATACATTACATGGAGGACATATTACTTACCTACTTGTATTTCTACGTTTTATATTACGTCAAAGTACATCATTGAATATCGCAGCCCTGAATGAATGAATGAACGAACGAACGGACAGACGAACGAACGCGCGAGCGAACTAACGAACGAATGAATGAATAGACATTTATTTGACACTATACAGCACACCAACACACTTAAATACATAATGTACAGACTATGTATTTACCTAATATCTTATACTTGACCTATTTCAAGATTTTAGTTAGATAAATAAAAGTTAAAACTACCTATGTAACTGTATAATGATGATTTAATTCGGTCCAGTAGCATTTGAGAAAATCTCAACCTGTATACTTTTCTGTCTTCATGTGACCTATGCCTTGGAGGTATTAATATGCGCTTTCCCTCCAAAGATGACTGCTGACAACTCATTCAGTCTAGTTATGGATGTCCTGTTATGTAAGCTTTGTTCCGGCACGGATAATCGGTTTGTTGGTGTGATGTATGATTGCAATGAATGGCGGCGAAACAGAGAGAGTTTTGCAGACGATGCAATATTACGTCTGTGAAATAGTGATTGTGGGTAGAGTAGTAATGTGGGTATTGGCAAATGATGTGGTTGCGTTTCTTAACCTTTTTCAGTCCGCGGACCCCTAGAAAATCAAGCACAATTTCCCTTAATAAAAATAACACAGGAATAAATTTAGGAGAAATTATTTTAGTACTGAAAAAAAATGTGCTAAGCGTAACGATTACGAGACTTGCTGGCATTTATTTATTAATTCAAATATTCATAGATAAGACGGCGGACCCGGACCCCCAGGGGTCCGCGGACCACAGGTTAAGAAACACTGGCCGTTAAGGGATTGCTTGGAAGGTTTATGATAAGATAACGTTTATTTGACACACACAAACAATGCACAATACACAAGAAAAAGAATAGAATAGTACAATACAAGGTGAGGGTGCAGTGGTGTGGTGCCAAACCGGCCCCAGCTCAGCGTGTGCTGTAGTAGTGGTACTACTACAATACAGAGAAAGATAGTGACCCTTATAAGGTTGGGATTTTCTTTAACTGCTTGATTTTTTTTTTTAAATTCCTACGTTACGGTTAGAGCTCGGTGGCGCAGTGGTTGTGGGTCACTAGACTTGCGATACTTAGGTCCCAGGTTTTAATCCCCGACCAGCCCTTGTAGCACGAGTCAGCGTTAGCGATCGACGCAACGCCGCGGAGCTGTCAAAGTGACATTATTACAAGGCGTTGACATTAGTTTGACAGCTCCGCCGCGTTGCGTCGATCGCTAACGCGACTCGTTCTAGTCCTGCAGTTCCGCAATGTACCAATGAGTTATCCTCGCGTTTTTCGACAGACAAATGCTCTCAAAACGGTGAAGAAAAACATCGTGATAAAACCTGCATGCCGTAGAAAAAAATCAAAGTCATGGTAATCCACCAATCCGCACTCGACCCGCGTGGTGAATCATGGCCCGAGCTCCCTCGGTGTAAGTGAAGGTCTGTGCCCGAGCAATGGGGAGAGAAAAATAGACTGATGATGACGTGTTCACTACAATTATATAGCCCACACCCTAAACACATACTTACCTTTTTAAGTCGCTACGGATGGAAACGGGACGGGTAAAATCGCCACGGATGGAAACAGGACGGGTAAAGTAGCCACGGATGGAAACAGGACGGGTAAAGTAGCCACGGATGGAAACAGGACGGGTAAAATCGCCACGGATGGAAACAGGACGGGTAAAGTAGCCACGGATGGAAACAGGACGGGTAAAGTAGCCACGGATGGAAACAGGACGGGTAAAATCGACACGGATGGAAACAGGACGGGTAAAATCGACACGGGTGGAAACAGGACGGTTAAAATCGACACGGGTGGAAACAGGACGGGTAAAATCGACACGGGTGGAAACAGGACGGGTAAAATCGCCAAAGGTGGAAACGGTAACGGGTGGAATCGACACACTTCTAAATTTAATATTATGTATTGTAAATTCATCAGTAAGCTGCTACATTCCCAAAGGTTGTCTGGAAGAGATCGCTTTAAGCGATAAGACCGCCAATTGTGATACTAACTGTATTAGCATATTTATTTTGTGTAATTCCTTTTTTTGCAATAAAGAATATTTATCTTATCTTATCTATATTGTAAATATTCGTTTGTTAAAATCTTGAAAGAACTTGAGATTTCTTTTGGTAAATCATTTCGTACTTGTGCCATTGCGGTTTTCGCTGGCACCGAACCAGTCAGTGGTTTGTACAGTCAACCACATAACATGAGCCCTACCTAAGCCCTTACTTTCCCAAATAAATATCTATATTTTACTGCAGCTGGTTTTTAAAACGAAATTCTTTGTTTTGAAGGATACTAAACTTATATTTATTATTGAATACCTAATCATGACCTTATACCTAACAACGATTCTTATTTCTTTATTGTAAGTAAATCAATATATATTTGTGCACGTCAACTTTTTTACCTACATTGGCACCACTTACCAAGTGCCAACGCTGAAGAGAAAAGATGCATTTACGATCTGCTACAATCATTGATCTCCTATAAACAACTAAGTAGATACACAAAGGTCTTACTAAAACAATTTAAAAAACGTCCAAATAAGGATCCATTGTTAACGTCCAAATAATGTCCAATATAAATGAGGGTCCATTCATCCGTTTGGACCTTCTTTGCGCTCGGACATTTTTAGAAGGCAGACTGTGTATCTATTTGTTTATAGGAGATCAATGGCTACAATTAATTATTCTGCAATTAAAAAAACATATTTACCCCTGTAATTCCAACAGTCGTGTAAAATAAATTAAAACAAATCGCTACAGGTATCGTCATGTACTCGCCACTGATATAATGACTGTGTCATTATCTTATCTATTTATTTTATTAATGGACATTGGATTCGTCATTTGCCAATGTCATGTTACAGAAAATTCAATATATAATAGTCTTCTATCTTCCTCCAGAGGAGTCGCCATAGCGTCTTCACCCTGGGTAGCTGCGTCTTCATGTCTTCATCCAGAGGAGACGCCGTAGCGTCATCGCTCTGAACGAAGCAGCTCGACAGTCACGTTCACTCCCGAGCTTGTAGCGGACTTGTCGGGACTCTGGATAAAAGCTTGAAACTTCAGATCTTGCTCAAATTATCCAATAAATTTCAAGAAATTGAAAGACAATTTTCTGATTAATTTAACGTGATATTAAACACAAAATAGCCGCTGTAGACATTAAAATGTTAATTATCAAATAATTTCGCAACCGTCGTTTTCCGCCATTTTCAAGAGCTCTACGGACGCTAGTTTCTCAAGGCGATGCAAGAATTAAATATCCATTGAAAACTGCTGCGTTCGCTACTGTACGCTTTTATTGCCCCCATCGACTACATCGATGGGACTAATAGCCATTGGCTCGGTCAGTGAAAACTGGTAAAATGACCATTGCGCAATTGCGGGGTGAAAATGGCGACCGTCTGGCAGTGGCGCAAGGTTGGAGGTCATGATCCACTGAGCTGTGCTTAGCTGGCTCACAGATTTAGGCTCTTAGCCATAATTAAGACACAATTTAAAGATTTTCGCCAGTTAGCCTTACGAAATCGGTGTTTTATCAACTGTCAAAATAATCGACCGTTACCAATCTTTATGGCTACGAGCCTAAGACTCTTAGCCATAAACCCAGTTTAACCTCACTTTTAAGGTAAATACCTAATAGTTTCTACTGGTTTAATGAAAATAAATAAAGAAAAATAAGTTTCAAAATCCACAATTTATTTAGACATCTTTGAATTATCATCATCAGTCTATTATTATGTCCCCAACTGCTCGGAACAGACCTTACATCGAGGGAGCTCGGGCAATAATCCACCACGCGGACCCAGTACGAATTGGCGGCTTATACAGGGTGATTGGAAATTCGATACATTCCTTGAAAGGGGTGGTTTGCAACAAATTAGGCCCTAAACGAGGGGTCGAAAATGATCGAAAATGGTGATCGATTTAAACATAACATTGATAAAAAAAAATTCAAACCTCGTGATTTATGACCTTTTATTTTTGAGTAAGGGGAATTTTAGGCATGCATTTTTTTAATGTAATTTCTACTTTATCAGCTTTCAGAAAAGTATTATTTCAATGCTCAGAGTGGAGCAGTTCTTTAACATCATTTTTTTTATAAACAAGTCAGAAAATTCTTAAATAAAATTAAAACTACCGTAACTCAGAAACCACTCATTTTCGACCCCTCGTTAATAGGGCCTAATTTGTTGCAAACCGCTTCTAATATCACCCCTTTTAAGGAATGTATGAAAATGCATTTTTCTTATCACTTTGCGGGACTGAAATATACTCGTAAAATCACATAGAGCGTCGCTAGGTTACGGTGCGGTGCCATCAATCCACCATAATCAGGGGAAAGCTGATAAGAAATAGACTCTCCCACGACACGGTACAAGTGAAATCTGAAAATTACATTTATCTATTTCACTTGTATCTAGTCCAATAACAAGTAGCTGTCTCACGCTATTTTGTAGGAAAAAGCTGATGAGATACTGTGACCAATTGACTGTGAATTGAATACTTCGATCAATTGGGTTAGAGAAATGTCTGAAAATGGTGTCCCCAAAATAGTATTAAGTAGAATTACAACTACTTATAAACAAATATAATAAAACTAAACTACTTAAAAATACATTAAAAACTAAACTAAAAATCTACCTAACTAAAAACATTAAAAAAAACTTGACCCTCTTGGGAGGGTGCCCATCACACCGGCGGCATTCCCGCGCTGTATGGCTAGGCTCAGCCTCTGCGCGAGAAAGCCGCCAGCACGAGGGTCACCCGTCGCCTCCCTCAGGCGCTTGCTGAGCTCCTTGTGGAGCGCGTGTGCTCTCGGGCCCCACGGACCAAGTGTCTCGACGCCAAAGGGGACAAAGTCGTATTGGGCGCCGAGACACCTGTATTATAATTATTTATTACATACTGTAATGGACCGCTACCCACCCCAACGCAGGAAATCAAAAAGTACTGAGCTAATTATATTATGACATAGGTACACTGCAATGGCAGTTACGTACTTAATACAAATTATATTGGACAGACGCGTTCAAGGGACAAGAATTAGTTCCAAAAATACTGGAGGTTATTTCCTTTTTTTGAAATGGATTTTATGGTCCTAAGCATTTTTGAAAGGCGATAAATTTTCTAAAAGTGTGTTTCTTAAAAGCGATATTTATAAGTGTCAGTTCGAAGACTCAATTGTTTTATTTATTAGGGTTATTCTTTAGAAACGAACGTTGTTATTTTAAAGTTGTAACCTAAGACGCCAATTGAGAGATCTATTGAAACATTGGTGACAAAGTAAGTGGTTTCAACATTTGGCGCGACAAAAAATCTACTAAATTACTTAAAAATATTCCTTTTCACAGTTCATGGGAAAACTCCACCCAAAACCTAATCAACCAATAATAAACCCCTAAAGATAATGTCGACGCCTTTAGGTTTTTTGCAGAGCCAATATTGACCAATAGCTAAATCGCAAAGCGGGGACGCCATGGATGCGCAGACGCTTTTGCGTCACTAGGGGATGAATTTATCTAGTTAGTTTGTCTCGGAGCGTGGTCAAGTTCGCATAACTTTCGATAAGTTGGTTAAAAGTTACGTCGGACTTCTGTGAAAGTATAAATTTATAAGTTACAGTTTTAGTTACATTAGTGACGATATATTTTATTAATTAATATAAAGATGAGATCTTTATAACCAACGTATTGTGACAAAGTGAGTGTTGTATATATGGATATGGAGCCCGGAAACCTCATCGCAACGGAGATCTAAAGCTAAGTAGTGCTGGCCGCTTTCCACCGATGGCAAAAGTTCACGATATCAACTAGAATAAATTATACTGACACTAAGTAGTGCTAGCCGCTTTCTGCCTATGACAAAAGTCCATTCTATCATCTATGTAATTTCCTTTTACACTAAGTACCTGTGTTCTGCCTATGACAAAAGTCTATTTATGAAACTAAGTAGTGCTCTATTGACGACAATACCCATCTATTGTACCCCTATAACTTATTATTCACACTAAATAGTGTAAATTCGGCTTCTACTGACGACAATGAATCCAGATTGATGTTATGTTAAACTAGCTGCTTTATAACGACCACATGATCTATCCAAACGATATAATCGAACTGTACTATTTATATTTATCTTATATCGCAACTGACTACCTGACCAAAATACTTGACGTTATGCAATATCATACAGACAACTAATTAATATGTAACAACGATTTATACGACGATACCCGTACTTAATGATATTATTACAAGTGGATTTAATGACTCCACAATGACAAGGTCAATTCGATACCACAGTGGACACCGTCCTAAGTATTACCAAAACGAACCATTCATAAGGCTACGACAGCTGAGTGCCTTGTATATGTATAATAATAATCCTTCCTTACAGCTACACGGAAGCTTAATGTATTTGCATGACTTGCGCATGAAATATGTATGAATGAACATAAGCCATACACATCAACACTGCCGAAGGCATACTCATTTTTAAATATTGAAGTAAGAGGTGTGGTAAAAATACAAGACTTTACACTATATACTTTATCTATGTACTCTCGTCATCTTGTCTGCACAGAGCCGATTCATAGTCCTAGGAAAGCGGTTCCAGCCTTCTGTAACCGCTCATGTATGGAGGGTAAACTGATGCACGTTCTGAGATACGACTCTATCTATCATATGTATTAATATAACGAGAGTGAACGACCCAAATGAGGCGCACTCTAAATGCCAATCACACCTCTATGGAAGGAGATAACAAACACTTTTATATTGTAACCAGCACCTTGCCTTATCCTTAGGGATACACGTCAGATGTAGTCGAAGCTGTACCCCTGCACCTACGACACGCTATAGTGGGAGGTTGGCGGCAGCAAAACCGGGCAAAGCCCCAACAAACTGGAATACCTACGGAACTGGAATACCTACGAAACTGGAATACCTATGGAACACATACTTATTTATTATTTGCGCCCTCCGCACTTCGCGTGCAAACAGGGACGTACTACCTTTATAGGTACTGTAAGCCAAGACTCTCTGACAATCTATCTATACAGAAACTCACAATATCACACATGACGTACGCCGAATACGTATTGGGGAAAATACTAAAATCGCGAGAATTATATTCAAACGAAATGGCCTATGTAAGTTCGCCCTTACAGCTATCTGAACGAGACGATGTCCAGTTACGAGTCGCCGAGGCTGACACCTGTTAATATAAGTGACACAATAGCGTAAGGAATCTACCTGTTTAAGCATGACAACTATTGTACCGAAATTGGCGCCATACAACAACAAATATACTCGCGCGTGCCGTGAGCTTATGAATGGAACGTACCCTAGCTGTTCATTGACTGTTACTTTGGGTATTTACCTGACTATCACCAACTCTAATCTGACAACTTTTAGAGACCCTATATTAACCCAAGCAAATTATAAATGTTATATAATACTCATCTTGATTTATAACTATTATGTTTCTATTTCATCTTTACGATGAAATCACCTTTGTTTGAAAGTGGAACTTGGTTAGCAATGTTATTTTAAATCTACAGGACGCTGAGAGAGACACCTGTCGGAGACATGTGCCCTAGCGGAGAATCACCCAGTAGTTGCACCAACAGGTTAGTTGCATGCCTTTACATGCGAATAATACCACCATAAATTCCGTATTAAAACAACTTCGACGTTTTGCGTTTGTTAATAATCGCGTAATAATAATTGAATTGAGCAATCATACAATTATAATACATCTTATTTTATGAGCTAAAGCATTAAGACGATCACGGACTTTAAATTAAACAATAATATTTATAGACGATCACGCCACTAATCATTTTATTAATTATTTAGATCTTCATTCACGACCTTAGATATTTCGACTTTACGTATTAATAGGTTTAGGTGTTCTGAGGGGGTTAGGTATCTAGGCTTTACCTTAGGTCTAGATTTAGACTAGATCTAGGTTAGGTTTAGCTTTAGGTTCTTGCGGTTTTGCGTCAGCCAGGGGGTTGGGCATTCTCATCTGTTGCCGGTGTCCCAGGATTTCGTCATTAAATGCACTAATGAGTTGACTGATTACTTTGTCTATCGAAATAGTAGATAATAATTTGTTAAATTATTTTTGCAACGAGATAAAAGGGTTTGGGTTACTACACAACACAACGTAGAATCTATTGTTTAATTTCAATACATTTTAACAAACAAAAAAAATACACAACGTAGGAAATATAAAGAATAGCTCATAAAATAAAACATTTGGACTTTAAATAAAACTTTCAACAAATGCGGGAAATAATAATAGATGATAAAACATTGTTACGGTTGCGCAGTGAACACTGCTTTACAATTTGTCACTCCATTGTTTTTACAATAGTTTGCGCAGGGTCTGGGCCATCTGCTGAGGAAAGAAATAATAGTCTGACGCGCGTCTATTACTTAATTACCCCGTCACTAAAGCAATAGTTGCATAGAGAGAGTTTGAAACTCTGTTCAAAATAAAACGTCAATAAAATAAACGATTGTAAAACAGTTTACATTTATGGTTATGATGGCAATAGTTTGAGTAAAATCTTAAAAGAGTCTTGTCGTAAACAATTGTTGAGTAAAATAAAAGTTACAATCATATGGTGTGGTATTATGAGGCATGGGAAGGGTGTGCAACTACCTGACTGGTTGTATTGAGAGACGCCGACGCGTCATTTTAAGCTTTGTATAGTTCAGGTTTCTCAGATCATTGGCGGAGAAACTAATAACAATTAGTTTTTTCTGGTTGTAACAGTTGTAGTTTGGGATGGCGATGCACTGACTTACGGCGTTTTACAGGATTTTACAGTCTGGGAGGGGAGAGTACTTACATTCTTTCTCAGTTCATTGATGGAGGAACTAATAACAATTAGTTTTTTCTGGTTGTAACAGTTATAGTTTGGGATGGCGATGCACTGACTTACGGGGTTTTACAGGATTTTACAGTCTGGGAGGGGAGAGTACTTCCATGCTTGAATCTTGAATCTTGAAGACTGGGCTCGTTCACACTTTGGCCGCAAGGCCCATTGTGCGCGAGGCGGCTGGCGCTACTCTAGCCAGCCGAGCTCAGCCAGGAAGCCCAACAGGTTCTTAATGACCCTGCAGGCCTCCGGGAGCGTCCTCGGTGACCCGAGGATTGTAGCCCGCTGCTCGGCCACACCACTGCACTCTAGAAGCACATGTGCGGCTGTTTCCTCCTCCTCCATGCAGCCCCTGCACAGAGGACTATCTGTGATCCCAATTGTAAAGAGATGTTTGTTTAAAGAGCAGTGACCTGTCATGATGCCAGTCACTAAGCGCACATCTTTCCTGCTTAGTTTGAGTAACTGTCTAGTCAGACGGTGGTCAATGTGTGGCACGGCCTCACGGGCCTGCCGGCAATCTGCTCTTTCTGTCCAAAGCTTTTGATGAGATAACACTGTATGCTGACGCAGACCGCTGCGGACGAAACTGTAGGGCAGAGGAACTATAGGCTCTGGGCCTATGACCAGACCCTCGGCACCCCTCCGCGCTAGCTCGTCCGCAGCGTCATTGCCTAACGATTTGCTATGTCCCTTGATCCACTGTAGAGTCACTGTGTTATGTTCGCAGACTCTCTCCAGTAGATTGTGACATTGATGAATTAGCCCTGAGTTTATGGTATTACTATTTAGAGCTTGTAGTACTGCCATACTATCAGAAAGTATGCGAATGTTGAAGTCCCTTACTTTCCTAGTCATTATGGCGTTTGCGGCCTGTATGATGCCCACACATTCCGCTTGGAATATAGAATTATGGACGCCTAAGGTGGTGGAATTTGTGATGTTTAGGTCAAAGGAAAACGTGCCAGACCCTGTCCCTGACCTTGTTTTCGAGCCGTCCGTGTAGATTCTAAGTTCCTTTATACCTGAACTATCCGACAGCTCTTCGTGTAATTGTATTTTGTATTTCTTGTCGAAAACAAGTATTTTCGGGATCCTATCAAACATCGAGCACATCAGAGGATTGTCTCTCTTGTGCTCGTCTAGAATTTTTGTGTGTGGGATCCGAGTGTAGTCCTTCCAAAGTTTATGTATCGCGAGCCTACACGCTGCCACGGCCGCCTCCTGCTGGATAAACAGATGAAGTGGTGGCAGCCCCAGCATTGCTTCCAGGGCCGCAGTGGGCGCTGTGCGCATACAGCTGGTTGTGGCTACGCAAGCTAATCTTTGGAAGCTCTGCAATTTGTTTATGACCGTCGTTAGTGTGGTTCTGGGCCACCATACAGCTGCACCGTATGTCAGCGATGGTCTTATTACAGTCGTATAAAGCCATAAGGTAATTTTTGGAGTTAATCCCCATCTTTTCCCTATCATTCTGCGACATTGCCAGAATGATATACAGGCTTTGTTTAGTTTATGTTCCAAGTGTCTGCTCCAGTTCAACTTGCTGTCCAGTGTAAGGCCTAGGTATTTGACATCCGCTGAAATGGGCAGCTGTGTGCCAAACAGTGTTGGCAGCGTGTGTGTGTCTAACTTCCTTTTGTTGGTAAACATTACAAGTGTTGTTTTGCTTGGATTTACTGTGAGTCCTGTGTCTCTGCACCATTTTTCAACGTATTTAAAAGCAGTCTGCATGACATTACACATCACATTTGCAAAAGTTCCGTTTACTAGGATTGTTATGTCGTCGGCGTAGCCAACGGTGAATAGATGTTTGTCATTTAATAGAGTAATTAGATCGTCCACCACCATGTTCCAGAGCAGTGGCGATAGGACACCCCCTTGTGGGCAGCCTCTCGTCACTACCCCTCTGGCAGCGGTCTCTCCAAAGCGTATCGCTCTTTGTCTAAGCATATTATTAATCCAATCGACAATCATCGGATCAACTTCATGCTTTCTCAGAGCTACTCTGATGCTGTCAAAATTTGTTCTGTCAAAGGCGCCTTCTATGTCTATGAACGTCCCTAGACATATGGCTTTATTTTGAATGGCTGTCTCTATCCTGCTTACGACCCTGTGTAGAGCAGATTCTGTTGATTTGCCCGAGCTATAGGCATGTTGCTCTGGGTGTAATGGTTTTCTTATAAGATTGTTGTCTCTGATCTCCCTGTCACATAGTCTCTCGAGGGTCTTTAGTAGAAATGACGATAGACTTATGGGTCTAAATGACTTGGGGTCTGTGTAGTCCGATTTGCCTGGTTTCGGTATAAACGTTACCTTGACTTCTCTCCATACTGTGGGTATGTATCTGTGGGCGAGGCATGCTTGCAGAATTCCTACAAGCTGGACCACAATACACTCGCCCCCCCACTGAAGTAGTCCAGGAAAGATGCCATCCAATCCCGGCGACTTATATGGTTCGAAGCTGTTTATCGCCCATCTTACTCTATCTAATGTTATGATATTCCGAGCGGTGGTCCAGTCACCTTCGCTCACGTTTATGGGTGTAGTCGACACCTCCCAACTGTTGTCACCTGCGAATGTGCATCCTGGGAAGTGTGTTTGAAGAAGTACTTCGCTGACCTCTTGTTCCGTTCTGGCATAACTGCTGTCCGGTTTTTTCAGCGAGCCTATTGACCTTTGTGGTCCATTGGATAGGACTTTGCTTACCCGTGCAGCAGCTGTGTTGTTTTCTATGTTGTCACAGAACTTGCGCCAGGATGCCTTACTCCAGTACCTGAGCCTGTTTTTGTACTTGGACCGCGCTTGCTTGTAGGCGTCCCAGTCTGCATCTCTGTTTGTGTTCCTGGCTCTGTTAAAACTTTGTCTTACCTTATGTCGCAACCCTTCCAATTCGCGACCCCACCAGCTTTTCCCTTTGTGGGGTACGGTGGGTGGAGTGGTCAGTGGACATGACTGCTGGTAGCTGTCCATCATGTTGGTGGTGAGATTCGTGATTTGTTGTTCAATCGTATCAGTGTTCTCAACCGTTGTTACCATGTCCGCTTCTCCTAGTCGTGCACAGATTAAATTTTTATATTTCCTGCGATCAGTTTTCCTTGGATTGCGTTTTGGTGCTGGAATTGTTGGTTGTATTTGAAGGTTGAACTTTATCCACCTGTGATCGGAGCCGGAGGACTCTCCTGATACGCGCCAACCATTAACTAGCTCTGTTGCTTCGTCTGTGGCCAGCGTGAGGTCAATAATTGTTCTAGCCCTACGTGTTACAAAAGTTGGCTCGATTCCTATGTTTAGTAGGGTCAACTTTGTTGTGAATAGATAGTTTACTAACTCCTCCCCCCTCGCGTTCGCCGATTCCATTCCCCAAAGTGGGTGATGCGCATTGGAGTCCATCGCGAGAATTAGTTGTTTGTTAGTATGTTCACAGTGACTTACCAAGGTCGTCACTTCCCTGGTCGGTGCGTCGTCGCCCTCGTGCATGTAGGCTGACGCTAACACCATATTCAGGGTGTCGTCTAATGTTGTGTTGTTTACGCTGTTGTCCGAGTCTAAAGGGATCACGATGGTTGTCAGATCCCTGGAACAGAACTCTGTTAGTATATTGGCTTTAATATGTCGAGAAAGGTAAATGCAAGAGCGTGGATTGTTGCACGTTGTGTCATAAATAAGCTTACCGCCTATGTTATTGAGACCGCAAATCCGTCCGCCACATATCCACGGCTCCTGGATAAGGGCGACGGTCTCTGTTGAGGCCTCCAGCAGCCTTCGCAGGTTAGCCGTTCCAGTCCGGCTGTGCTGGAGGTTGATTTGTACGACCTTAGTGGTCGTCGGTGTTGAGGTCGCCATCAGAAAGCGACATCTCCACCTCCACCATCTCCTCCATGGCATCTGCTTTCCCATCCCTAAGCAGCTCTTCTTCCACAGCAATGTCCATAGGATATTGCTGTCGTGCTGCCTTGGAGGTTTTGGGTGCAGAAGGGCCCTTCTGCATAGCCGCTTTGTCTGCTACCACCGGAGCCTCATTCTTGAGGTCTCGCGGGAGGTCACGCTCAGCAGACGGCATGCTCGAAGCTGGAGGCTCGTCGGACAATTTGCCATCTTCCCCAAAGAACCTTACGTACACTGAGCCAAGCCCAAATGTTAGGCGTCTTCCGCGGGAAAGTAAACTCTCGACAGATGTCGTCGGAATTCCTAGTGTCAGGAATGTATTTGGACCTTGTTGTACGGCATTGTATAGCGTCCAGGTAGATACAGACTCCAGGTACTTCCATGCTAAATGATACTGATTCAAATGATTAATGTCATCATCATCATCATCAGCCCGTATCAGTCCACTGCTGGGCGTAGGCCTCTCCCAAAGCGCGCCAATCAACCCTAAGCTCGGCCCTCTGCATCCAGTCCCTGCCAGCCATTTTGCGAAGGTCATCCCTCCATCTGGTCGGGGGGCGTCCCACACTACGTTTACCCGTTAGTGGCCTCCATTCGAGAACTCGTCTACCCCATCGGTTATCGGTTCTACGACAGATGTGACCAGCCCACTGCCACTTCAGTTTACTGATTCTATGAGCAATGTCAACCACTTTTGTCTTCTGGCGGATATACTCGTTTCTTATTCTATCAAACAGAGAAATTCCAAGCATAGCTCTTTCCATAGCTCGCTGAGCGACTTTGAACTTGTGGTTCAATGGTATGATTAATGTATTGATTGAAAATGGTTATTATAATAATGTGGTCGGTAAAATTGACACATAATAGGCAATGGTTATTTGTTAGTAAGAAATTAGGAGAGCCTATGGCTATTACTAATTAATTAATTTTATAAGCAGCGGCAGCCTATTTGAATGTCCACACTGTTAAGGCACATGCCTACATCGGGGAAGCTGAGCCCGTGATTCACCAGGCAGGCACAATGCGGATTGATAATTACACAATACACGTGCCTTAGGGGTTTGTTTTGTCCTCAGACATGTAGATTTTCTCACGATGTTTTCCTTTATCGTTTAGAGTTAACTTTAAATGTGCGTAATTTTCCATTCTGGAAAAAGGAAGAAACGTGGAAGCCTCATTGTTTCATTGTTAATTTGGAGATCGAACTCGGGCCTACGTAACGGAAATCAAGCGTCTTAGCCACTGCGCTATGAGATCTGATTTATCGATTTATTGCTGTCGGATTTACCTTGATGTCTTGGTACGATTCACCTCCGAAGAGTCCTTCAGACTAAACGGGACGGTCAATCAGTGAGTGAGTGAGTGAGTGAGTAAGCGAGTGAGTGAGTAAGTGGTAATCGAGCTATAGATATATTAGTAATTATTATTTAATTACCCTCGATGCCATGTTATATTCATAGGTAAGACGGTGGAGGCTGAAAACCAATGCTGGTGATTGACTTCATTGTGAAGTCATGGCCAGCAGGTAGATACTGTGTCTCGCCCATTGCCACTCTTAACGGTTAATAACCGGCCGCTAGCCGGAACGAGACACTCCTAGGTCTCCGCTAGATCGGACATTGTGGAGGCATATGCGTATTAATGGGATCGCTAAGAGAGCAAATAAATATGGAGTTATCTAAAGATGGTAAGAAAGGTTTGACACATGGCGATGGGAAAAGTCGGCGGCGGCGAGAAACCATTTTACTGAAATGAATGTACGTGGACGAATGCGAGAAACGATGCGTTTGGAGAAGCTGAATCAGTAATCGCAGCATATTGATTTCATCGTCTCTGTTTACCATTACGGAGACAGGCGTGAGTTTATTTATGTATGAATTTAGAACCTATTGAACATTCGTGAGTAAAAGGGTAGTTCAATTTCAGAAAGCAAACCTACCTATTGTGAACATGAGCGTAAATATTAGTCACATTTCCACACATGCTCAGGGAGGGGGATGTAATGGACCGCTACCCACCCCAACGCAGGAAATCAAAAAGTACTGAGCTAATTATATTATGACATAGGTACACTGCAATGGCAGTTACGTACTTAATACAAATTATATTGGACAGACGCGTTCAAGGGACAAGAATTAGTTCCAAAAATACTGGAGGTTATTTCCTTTTTTTGAAATGGATTTTATGGTCCTAAGCATTTTTGAAAGGCGATAAATTTTCTAAAAGTGTGTTTCTTAAAAGCGATATTTATAAGTGTCAGTTCGAAGACTCAATTGTTTTATTTATTAGGGTTATTCTTTAGAAACGAACGTTGTTATTTTAAAGTTGTAACCTAAGACGCCAATTGAGAGATCTATTGAAACATTGGTGACAAAGTAAGTGGTTTCAACATTTGGCGCGACAAAAAATCTACTAAATTACTTAAAAATATTCCTTTTCACAGTTCATGGGAAAACTCCACCCAAAACCTAATCAACCAATAATAAACCCCTAAAGATAATGTCGACGCCTTTAGGTTTTTTGCAGAGCCAATATTGACCAATAGCTAAATCGCAAAGCGGGGACGCCATGGATGCGCAGACGCTTTTGCGTCACTAGGGGATGAATTTATCTAGTTAGTTTGTCTCGGAGCGTGGTCAAGTTCGCATAACTTTCGATAAGTTGGTTAAAAGTTACGTCGGACTTCTGTGAAAGTATAAATTTATAAGTTACAGTTTTAGTTACATTAGTGACGATATATTTTATTAATTAATATAAAGATGAGATCTTTATAACCAACGTATTGTGACAAAGTGAGTGTTGTATATATGGATATGGAGCCCGGAAACCTCATCGCAACGGAGATCTAAAGCTAAGTAGTGCTGGCCGCTTTCCACCGATGGCAAAAGTTCACGATATCAACTAGAATAAATTATACTGACACTAAGTAGTGCTAGCCGCTTTCTGCCTATGACAAAAGTCCATTCTATCATCTATGTAATTTCCTTTTACACTAAGTACCTGTGTTCTGCCTATGACAAAAGTCTATTTATGAAACTAAGTAGTGCTCTATTGACGACAATACCCATCTATTGTACCCCTATAACTTATTATTCACACTAAATAGTGTAAATTCGGCTTCTACTGACGACAATGAATCCAGATTGATGTTATGTTAAACTAGCTGCTTTATAACGACCACATGATCTATCCAAACGATATAATCGAACTGTACTATTTATATTTATCTTATATCGCAACTGACTACCTGACCAAAATACTTGACGTTATGCAATATCATACAGACAACTAATTAATATGTAACAACGATTTATACGACGATACCCGTACTTAATGATATTATTACAAGTGGATTTAATGACTCCACAATGACAAGGTCAATTCGATACCACAGTGGACACCGTCCTAAGTATTACCAAAACGAACCATTCATAAGGCTACGACAGCTGAGTGCCTTGTATATGTATAATAATAATCCTTCCTTACAGCTACACGGAAGCTTAATGTATTTGCATGACTTGCGCATGAAATATGTATGAATGAACATAAGCCATACACATCAACACTGCCGAAGGCATACTCATTTTTAAATATTGAAGTAAGAGGTGTGGTAAAAATACAAGACTTTACACTATATACTTTATCTATGTACTCTCGTCATCTTGTCTGCACAGAGCCGATTCATAGTCCTAGGAAAGCGGTTCCAGCCTTCTGTAACCGCTCATGTATGGAGGGTAAACTGATGCACGTTCTGAGATACGACTCTATCTATCATATGTATTAATATAACGAGAGTGAACGACCCAAATGAGGCGCACTCTAAATGCCAATCACACCTCTATGGAAGGAGATAACAAACACTTTTATATTGTAACCAGCACCTTGCCTTATCCTTAGGGATACACGTCAGATGTAGTCGAAGCTGTACCCCTGCACCTACGACACGCTATAGTGGGAGGTTGGCGGCAGCAAAACCGGGCAAAGCCCCAACAAACTGGAATACCTACGGAACTGGAATACCTACGAAACTGGAATACCTATGGAACACATACTTATTTATTATTTGCGCCCTCCGCACTTCGCGTGCAAACAGGGACGTACTACCTTTATAGGTACTGTAAGCCAAGACTCTCTGACAATCTATCTATACAGAAACTCACAATATCACACATGACGTACGCCGAATACGTATTGGGGAAAATACTAAAATCGCGAGAATTATATTCAAACGAAATGGCCTATGTAAGTTCGCCCTTACAGCTATCTGAACGAGACGATGTCCAGTTACGAGTCGCCGAGGCTGACACCTGTTAATATAAGTGACACAATAGCGTAAGGAATCTACCTGTTTAAGCATGACAACTATTGTACCGAAATTGGCGCCATACAACAACAAATATACTCGCGCGTGCCGTGAGCTTATGAATGGAACGTACCCTAGCTGTTCATTGACTGTTACTTTGGGTATTTACCTGACTATCACCAACTCTAATCTGACAACTTTTAGAGACCCTATATTAACCCAAGCAAATTATAAATGTTATATAATACTCATCTTGATTTATAACTATTATGTTTCTATTTCATCTTTACGATGAAATCACCTTTGTTTGAAAGTGGAACTTGGTTAGCAATGTTATTTTAAATCTACAGGACGCTGAGAGAGACACCTGTCGGAGACATGTGCCCTAGCGGAGAATCACCCAGTAGTTGCACCAACAGGTTAGTTGCATGCCTTTACATGCGAATAATACCACCATAAATTCCGTATTAAAACAACTTCGACGTTTTGCGTTTGTTAATAATCGCGTAATAATAATTGAATTGAGCAATCATACAATTATAATACATCTTATTTTATGAGCTAAAGCATTAAGACGATCACGGACTTTAAATTAAACAATAATATTTATAGACGATCACGCCACTAATCATTTTATTAATTATTTAGATCTTCATTCACGACCTTAGATATTTCGACTTTACGTATTAATAGGTTTAGGTGTTCTGAGGGGGTTAGGTATCTAGGCTTTACCTTAGGTCTAGATTTAGACTAGATCTAGGTTAGGTTTAGCTTTAGGTTCTTGCGGTTTTGCGTCAGCCAGGGGGTTGGGCATTCTCAATACCTACATATTATATGTTGAAAAAAAAAACTAAACTATTTAAACTAAAACCTACAAATGTACAAAAAAAATTATATATAAAAACCTGCGCCAAGTCCCCCTCAATTGGCAATGTGCCCAAAAGGCTGGCGGCGTTGCCCCGCTGTATAGCGAGTATTAGCGAGGCTGACCCGTTGGTATTGTTACTTATTATTAGTTTTTTTTTCAGTTGGTATTCCGTGAAGAATCCGCCCGTTATCTTAGAATAAAAAAACTAAGGACATTGTAGGCTAAGAAAGTTTGTTCAAAATGTTGAAAAAAATACCGATACAGGTTCGTATCGTAGCGATAAAGTGTGTGGTGGTGTTCGATCTCCATGGTTTTAATAGGAGTATATATTTTCTTTGGACAGGAAGCAGATTTGTGTCAGGGACGTTTCCAACAATTGTTTTCTGTTTCTTTCTATTTCATATTTTAATATACTTTTGGGAAAAACTATAGCCTTATATTTGTATAGGTACTCGCAGATTTAACAGGTGGTATATGGTTTAATGATTTTCACTGAACTTCGACGCACAAAATCGGTGGTCCAGAAACTGGCAAATTAGGCCACCGTTTAGGTAGTTTTATTGCTAAGAGCCTTAAGGCATATAACGCTATTACAGAAATTATTCCAGCCAACTCTATATAGATAAATACCCATTGCAATCTAGTCAGTACATATACATACCTCATACCACAACCTAGAGTGCATTATGTGTTAAACTTGATGTTCTGGATATTACCAACCGGATTACAAGATCCTGAAGATTTCATATCATGAGGTCACGCGTGCAGTTTTGTGCATGATATCATTGTCACTCTTTAATGACAAAAGTAGAACATAATAATAATGACCAAATTAAATATCGCAATAAGCATTACGCATTTGCAATGCCAATTGCCACCAGGGTTGTCAAAACCTACCTATTCGAAGGAATGCAATATCGAAAGTGATGTTAAAAAAATTAGAACTACTCAGGTAATTCCCAACCTAACCTAAACCTATACGCAACTGTCACCTCTAAGCAACAACACGAAATAGTGAGCAGCACGCCCCCTTCTTCTTGACGCGGGCTATTTTCCGCACTTGGCCGCATGAGTGGCAGCCATTGTGCGTGAAACAGCACGCCCCCTTGAGCGATGATTAAAATCTGCGTGCACAACTCTGGAATCGCCACAAATACGTACCTACTTCAGTATTTATTTCAAGATTTTTTTTTAAAGTATTGAATAAAACTGTAAAAGTATTTGGATTTAATTTTGCTTAGGTACTATACTTATTTTATCTCAAAGCATTAGCGCGCAATATCGAAATATAGGATAAACGCTGCGAATTTACTCACTTCGAAGCCTATTAAAATACAATTGGCAACCCTATTGCCACGATTATTGCCGAAGATGCGATCAAATCAGGCCTTTCAAATGGAGTGCTTAAGCCACGAATGGGTGAAAAAAGTAAATAAAGAAGCGGGTCATTGTGAGGCAAGCACCACAGACACAAGTGGAGCGATATGACATAACTATGAATGCAGTATTTAGTACACTAGGGGTTCTCTTGAAAATGGCGGGAAACGACGGTTGCAAAATTATTTGATAATTTTTGTTTTATTGTCTACAGTGGTTATTTTGAAATTAATATCACGTTCAATTAATCAGAAAATGTTCGCGAGTGGCAGTATGGTAAATTTGTTGGATAATTTGAGCAAGATCTGGGGTTTTAATCTTTTATCAAGAGTTCCCGCTACAAGCTCGGGAGTGAACGTGACTGTCGAGCTGCTTCGTCCAGAGTGATGACGCTACGGCGTCTCCTCTGGATGAAGACATGAAGACGCGGCTACCCAGGGTGAAGACGCTACTGCGACTCCCCTGGAGGAAGATAGAAGACTATTGAATATGTTGAATTTTCTGTAACATGACATTGGCAAATAACGAACTGTCGAATCCATTAATCAAATAAATAAATAGTACACTAGGGCCGAGACTGATAGGTTTGAGCGCGAGTTAAATTAGTTTGAGTTCGGTCTTCTTCTTTTCTTCCTCAGCATACCGCAGCCCACTCCTGGGCATATACAAAATACAAAAATTTTATTTTGGAAAACTAGAAACTAAGTACAGCGCAGTAACAACTTATTTGGACTTAAGTATCAGTTACACAAAGAAAGGCTGAATACTGTGCAGATGGAATTCTAGTGTCCACGTTGCCGGACAAAAGGTATTATAACCTTTTAACAATTTTTATTTCAAGTGAAAAGCCTTACCTACCTATTTAATTCCATTGACATTGAGTATGATCCGGGACTATTTACCTACTTCGCAAAAAACATTATGGCCTAACATAAATTGGTCGAAAATACACAATGGACACTAAATTTATAATTAGCGCATCTACCGGACAATAGGAGAAGCAAAAAATAGACGAATATCTATGATTGTTTGTCAAACGCATTGGACCATACTGCGTCGCCTTGTGGAGTGTTTCGAGAATATTATGATGCATGTTCTATTATTGGTTCTAGGCCATGAAGTAAGACACATATTTTTTCAGGATTAATGCAATTTGTGTACAATAATTATGCACGTCAACATTTTTAAGAATTTACATTTTTGGATGAGAAAAATTGGCTAAAAACTTTCTACAGCACATCTGTAAGAAAACTGCTACTAACTGTTTTACATATTATTTTTATAATATGTAAAACATATGTACTTAATATGTAAATTTAACTTTTTTATAAGACTAATACAGACATAAGTTAAATGACGATGCCAGATTCTGCCCCACCATCAACCGCAAGTTGTACAAGATAACGAATAGGTAAATGTAAAAATATCTCCGTTTTTTATTAAAATTATTGGTTTAAAATAAAGTTTTGTACAAGTTGCGATTCGAAAAAAAACAGCTTAATTAGAATTCAGAAAATAGTAAGAAATCGAAGCGAATTATTCATTGTTTTTATTATTCTTCTATAGGAGTTGCGAGAGTAGTAGAAAATGATACTGATTATGATTATGCAATATGAAACCTGCAATAAGTCCCCAACAAAATGATAGGTACAGCTTAAATGTTCTATTTACAAACCTATTTGTCAAAGTTATTCAGGCCGCCCGTATGCCTGACGTGGCCTAACGACTGCTGTCAAGCGACAACAACCGGGACCAACTGCTTAACGTGCTTTCCGAGGCACGAAGGGGTTTAGATGAAAGTGTCACTCGGTTACTCATCCAGGTCCTGACCTCGTCCAACGTTGCTTAACTTGTACGATCGTTTTCAATGTGTACTCGCAACCGGCCTACGAGCCTCTACCTTACACTACTATTCCGGAATCGACGTCAGTTATCTAAATACAATCATAATTGGTAAGTATTTCAAAGCAATGACATTAAAAATGAATGGCAAAACTTTTATAGCAGGTCTCTGAGACTTTAGTCAGAAACATATCCAATAACGTTTTTATGTCTGCTGACTTAATTAGTGCCACGTTGCAAAAGAGTTTTGCAACTTTTTTGTTAGCTTAGTTGCTATTTCTGTTGCAACTGCAGCTTGGCGGTTCAACAGTTTTACTATGCAGAGTAATATTGCATTATTATCTGTGGAACTAGTCAACCGTCCACTTCCTCTTGCCTTGCTAAAATATTGTGTTCCGGAAGTCCTTTCTAAATTAATTACCAGTTCCGAGAAGGTCTATAGGTATGCTAGCTCTGACTGAAATTTCGAGTTGATTAAATTAAGTAATAATACTTATTAGGTACTTGAGTATTTTTATATTTCTAAACGAAATTGATCATCATTAGCCCGTATTAGTTCACTGTTGGATATAGGTATGTCCAAGGTACCTACGCTATAACAACCCGATTCTCGACCTTTGGCATGCAGTCCCTGTCAGCCACATTGGGCGTCCCACCCACCCGTACCCATTACGTGGCCTCCACTCGAAAACTCGTCTTCCCCATCCGTTGTCTCGTGTGGTCTACCCGTCACTACAGTTGCTGGATTGATTTGATTTTTGATTTTGATTTATAAAAGTCTTTATTTGTCATAAAAATTAACAATTACAATATCTAGTGTAAATTATAATAATCCTAGCATGTAATGTCCTAATGACAAATTGTTTATTTCTAAGAGAAGTTTCCTATTTTTAAACTTATGGCTATGATTATACATACTTATACGAATTGGTGTAGGTAAATTACTTAACAGAGTTACTTATTTTTATGCTAACTTAGTTAGTTGGCATTTAGTTCCAAGAAATATTTTGCTGGAAGTTGCTGGATTGGGCGCCTTTCAACACAAACGCAATTCGTCGCATTCGTAATAATTTGAATTTGTCACAAGCCAACCTAATTTTACTATGGTACCATTTTTTATATTTCAATAAAGAACATCCTTTAGTAGCCACTACTACTACTGTTTAGCACACGTTTAGCACATCCTAATAATTCGTGAATAGATCTTCGTCAGCTACAGACATAATAACGAATATAGGTGCATACACAGGATATTACTATGTCATTTTTACGTTATTATTACTACGTTATTTCATTATTTAGTGCATGTGCACCAAGCACCTACACATTTTTGACCTCTAATAGTTACAGTCGAGTTACGAAAACCTTGAAATATTATGCCTTTGTCGTGCATGAAATACGATAAACTACCTTGTCAATATTCAAATGGTGTATTCATCAATTTATGATTATTAGTCGTGATGGTAAATATAATAAAGAAAAGTACCTGAATTTCATATATTTGAGAAAAGGTTGATAAACACATGGATAACATTCGCTTTTAAACTCACATTGTACTATCAAAACAGATTTCAAATCGGACCATCCATTTTGGAGCTATAGGCGCAGACAGACAAAGGCTTAAATCTTATAACACCCCTCTTTGCGTTGCGTGGGTGGTTAAAAATACTGTGGATTGTGGTCGAAACTGTCATCCTAAATATCGACTTCAAGCAAGAAATGAGTGACTTCAACCAATAAAGAAGGAAGGCGAATTATAAGAGAGGGATGTGACATCACGTCTTACTAATTCCATACAAACTAGTTTTGGCGAAAAGGGATGTGTTGAGGAGCTGGTCTCGCTGGTAATGAAAGACTTCTATATCAGGATATCAGGTGGGTTTTTTATTGGTGTATGTTTATGCGGTGGCGATGACAAGTGGAATGAAGATGACAGAGAGAAATAAATTAATTATAAAAACATATGGCACGAATGGTGGCCAGTCCGTAACAGGATGAGCAAGAGTTTGAACATCTCTGGGGCGTTAATGAATCTCGAAAGTATTTTCAGCATGATCACATTCCCATTTAGACACATATGAGAGGTGTGGGGATCGACCTGGACCTCCGTATCAGGTGTCATATGCAACAGCTCTTGATGAGCAGGCTTGTAATCGTTTAGACGAGGACACAGTGCACTAAACCGCATGTAGAGATAACGTATCGCATCCTTTAAGTACGCTTTACATGGCACTTGATTAACATAGATACTGATCCTCTTTGACATATCCTGTTAATACCCTTAAATACCTATTAAACCTTCGTCAATAGAGGAGAGGGGTTCGTATGTTGAAAACGATCGTTCAGGGAAGGGTGACCGGATATTTTCATATGGAGGGGGGGGGGGGGGGAGCATCAACGATTACCAGCGCTCAAATCCTGTCAAAGTCTGCCTCAATGATCTGACTTGAACACTAATAAAATCGTTGATGCTGAAACCCTTTGTGCGTCTGAAAGCACGTTAAGGGCTCCAACAGACGAGCAGCAGTGTGACATGACGGTCGCCGGCTGTCGCGAGTTGTCGCTGATACACTGCCACTCGTCTGTTGGAGTTCCCTGTTAATGTCGTTCAATAGCAATAGTTTAGGCCATGTCATACGCAAAAACTATTGTAGGTAATGTAAGTGACGTAGGTACGGTCGAAGACAAATACTTAATAACTCTTTTGTACTACAGGAAAGTCATTAAGGTTGAGAACTTGAGATTATCTAAAACTACCTACTTGATCGATTGTAAAGAAATAATTTTTGCAATAGGTCAAGTAGTTTTTGAGAAAATCTCAACCTTAAAAACTCTCCTGTACACCTTTCTCTGTGTTCCACTGTACCTATATGAATGATGTTTGGAATTAGATTTAGTGGCCCTAGGCGACCTATCGGAACACCCTAATTTCGGGCCGTCATCAAGCGTTTTACACAACTGTTTGAAAATGGTAATATTTTATATATATACATAATTACGGTACCTACCGTAATAAGTACATAGGTAAGATACTCGAACTTTGTACCATACTTATCTGCTCCATACGAGTTTAAACGTATTTAAAGTTCTACCATGTGTTGTCGAGTGAACAGTCGACAGCACATCAACCTACACAAAGGCATTTCAATCTAGGCCGTATTACCGTAGCGTAGAGTGCCTGTCATTACGCAGTCACACGTTGCGCTTACGCACCGTGACGACACAGTATTGTTGCCATTACGTGAGCTATCTCATTCGCTTTCTTATTGTTTCCGTACAATACAATAATGATGTCACCATTATGCATCTGATGTATTGTCAGAGATGAGTTATTTTGGGAAAGGGATAAGGCATAATCTGTACATACATACAGTGTGAAGATAGACAGGTATATGTACAGTCGAAGATAGAGATTAGTACCTATACAGGGAGCCTCAATAAGGTTGAGATTTTCTCAAAAACTATTGGACCGAATATCACTTTTTAAACTTTCACGGTTTGTATACATATTAATTAGATAAAACGGGAATTACCGTGTTAAACATTTTCGTGACCATGATGGCTGCAATGCTGTCGAAATATCGAGACATCAATAATAAATGTTTAACACGGTAATTCCCGTTTTATCTAATTAATATATTGGACCGAATTCAATAATTTTTTAGAGTTACATAGATTTAACTTATATCTATCTAACAGTGAAATAATTTTTGCAATAGATCAAGTAGTTTTTGAGAAAATCTCAACCTTAAAAACTCTCCTGTACACCTTTCTCTGTGTTTCACCGTACGTATACCGCAGCCCAAATCAAGTGTCTTGTTTTGTGAACAAATATGATCGTCTAATTACCTGCTGTGATGTAGTACTGAAGGAACTGGTTGTTAGTCATTGTGAAAATAAAGTGATCTAATAATGTGAAAATAACTATGCCATAATCACAGAACAGCTGAAAATGTTAGTAAGGCAGGGTAGTTTTTGTTTGCAAAATAAGACACTTGTTTTGGGCTTCGGATGGATAAAAGTTGATTTAGGATCTCAAATTGCTTGAGATTCTTTACGATTTAAAAAGGATCCACTTTATGCCGAACTCCATCCTTGCTAAGATGGCTAGCTTTTTATAAGGTCTATAAAATACTATTTCACATATACAAGAATAATCCTTTCTTTCTTCAAAAGTTTCTTCACAATCTTAGTCTTTACCGTTTTAAGGCTGGGTGTGCGTGGATTTCCAGTTTTTCTATGAAGGCTACGGCACGACTGAAATTAAACGTCTGAAAAAATATATAGCACTCTTGAGGTGTCTATTTAGGGACTGATGAATACCGATACACGATTGGACAGACTTCGCTCGATAGAAATAAATCACAAACATATCCTTTTTATGTTTCTTAAATATTTGTTCATACAAAATATATATCAAAATGAAGGGTACAATAACTACGAGAGCTTGTTTTAAAAATTCTGACAGACCCTTAAAAGCCATCCACGAGCCAAGTAGCGCCGCCAATCTTGAAAAAATAATATCTTCCAATATAATCAATTTTATTAAAAATGCTATTTACAAAATGTTTATTACGATAAATACTATTTTTTAAATGCTTATTTATAACGTGATTCAATTTCGGTAAGTTGTAGTTCGCATAATTGCGAAAAACGGCTGTTTTTGGCACATTTGTGAACTACAACTTAGCTTGTCGCAATTATGCCATGTATTGTATATTAACAAATAGTATTCATCCTAATAAACATTTTGTAAATAGCTTTTTAATAAAATTGGTTATATTGGAAGATATTATTTTTTTAAGATTGGCGGCGCTAGTTGGCTCATGGAAGGCTCTTAAGGACAAAATGAAGGGAATTGGAAAAAGTCTGCAGAGAATCGGGTTGAGTGGCGTGCTTTGGGAGTGGCCTACGTCCAGCAGTGGACTGATACGGGCTGATGATGATGATTGTGGTAGAGTAACAAAGAGTAGCTTAGTAAACCTTGACTAAATCATCCTATTATCTAGCACTTGACAAAAAATAAGTTATAGTCATAGACAAAAACAAAGTGATAACGTTTTGTCTCTGTTTTAGCTTAATGGGTTTATGTAACTGTAAGAAAATGAGTAAATATTTCGTTATTCGTTTCAGGTGAAGGACATCGATTCTGAGAGCCAGCACTCGACGAAGATAGCTGACAGCAAACTGGAAGAGAAACTGTAAGTGAATCTATAGGTACCTAACCTACTTACCTATAACAAGACTGTAAAAATGTTGAGTCTGTTATTGGATATTTTCGAAGGATTAAATGTAACGTGTTTTAGGATCGATACCTACTGATCCTAAAACACCAATTTCCCTATAAATTACCGTACCGTATCCGTACCTCAAGAAGAAAAAAGGAACCCGTATAGGATCACCTTGTCTGTCTGTAAGAAAATAATCATTTAATTTATACTTTCTTCCATCGGGTATTAAAAATCAAAACTTTTGCCTTTTTAGGGTTCCGTGCCTCAAAAGGAAACCTTATAGGATCAATTTATTATCTGTCTGTCTGTCTGTCTGTCCAGACATTAAATTAAAATATATTTCCGCTTGTGTAA
The DNA here is from genome assembly GCA_963506565.1 of Tachystola acroxantha. Classification (NCBI taxonomy): domain Eukaryota; kingdom Metazoa; phylum Arthropoda; class Insecta; order Lepidoptera; family Oecophoridae; genus Tachystola; species Tachystola acroxantha. The sequence goes on along the minus strand of OY735874.1, from coordinate 13,609,250 downwards.
AGAATTATTTAGTTTACCATGAGAGAGTTTGTGCTTATTGGAATACAATATCATTTAAATAAAACAACGCGCAAATATTCTGCGTATTGTGACAACAATTCCACGTACCCTGGGATAAGTAGATTGATGCCACACAATGGCACACAAAAAGTTATGTTACAGTTACCCTCGGTTCGTATGTGACACGTTTCCTTTGCAGAATAATTGATTAATGATTTAACAAATCATAATTTTAAAACATTCTTCCATGTAAATAGACCGACAGACGGACGGATAGATTCAACGACATAATTCGACATAATTGAATAATTTTTCTAGCTGTTTATATTACAAAAAAGTCAAATAGTCCCGATTAATGCAGTCCCGCTAATCCGGTATTATGCTCCCTATCTGGGAGTATGTCGATGTATGGGCATGTTATTTTGCAAACGGCATAGACAAGTTTGTCCATAAATCGAGTTTATGTTTTCGTTAGAGTAAAGTTACGGGGTTAAGTTGTATTGCACGGAACCCTCGGTGCGCGAATCCGACAGCCACAGACCACTTACTAGGTCTATGGGCCTGTAACAGGAGGGCGCCCATTTCTGTCTGCACATGAGCGCAAAATTGCTTCGCGACACGTGTCACCTAGAGATATCGAAACGAGTTTAATATGGCGCCCCTGCCCCCCGCTTCGTCTAATAGCGCCTATCGCTTGACATAATTTTTCCCTTGCAAATTTGTACCGATTTCATGTATATGGGGTAAGTGGTCTGTGCCGACAGCTGACTGGCACTTAGACGTTTTTTTTCTAATATTATCGTTGCACCGATTATAGTGACAAAATAACGACCATGTTTATGAAACATTGAACGAGTATGTATGTAAATACGTGAGGGAAGTTCGCATCGTCTTTATTGTATTGTGAGATGATCCTTGCACGTGACTGCTCTACAATTATATGCTAAACCTGACTTATCTTGAGAACAGGTTTAAATTATCACCCCACTAACATAAACATGCCATTGTATGCACCAATAACAGTTATATAACCCATAGAATATATTTTAATTTATTTATTAGTGGTTTTTATTAGAAACGTGGAAAACTTCTGCTAATTACAACTTTATCTTGAAAATTAAAATGTTTGTAAGTGTAACAAATATAATATATTTGTTTCGGACATATTGTGTATTAGTATATCATATAAGTTAAAACTGATGTAGTAGGTACTCAATACATTAGCCTCTTATTTACAAAACAATTTGAACTTTAAATCTATCTGAAATCATTGTATGTAGGTACCATGGCCTAAACCATGTCAACACACTTTACAGTCGTGCAATACGATATCATATATATATATGCTATTACATAGTAGATGAATTTCTAAATGAGAAAAAAATAATAAACAATCGCTACCTACTACTTCTTAGTTACTACAAATTAAATTATGTTTGAACAAAAATGTCCTCTCTTGTATTGCTGTGCCTAAACAAGGTCCATAAAGAACAGTAACATTTGAATGTTAAGTATGTGAACATCTGTATTATAACTTATGGAATGCAATAAATATATTGAGTATTGAGTATATCTTTGTGCCTTCGACTGTACATAAAACGTTTACAAATAAACAAACCTAGATGCCTAAAAATCTTAGCCGATTAATCACCTAAAGGTGACTGACCCGCCCTGCAAACTGTCAACAAGTCAACATACTTAACATATCTTTGCTCAGGCCCATATTAAGCCTGCCCGATGTCAGCGACCCTTGTCGAAATACCTTCATCCCAGGACCCTCCCCCATGACACTGCGATATGCAAATCTATCGACTGACAGCGGTAGATTCAATTTACATTGCATGCCAGTAAGTGGTGCAATGACCTTCAAATTATGAGGTCTGATTTAAGGAACATACTTCGAACTCATGGGCATTAGGCTGCTTTTCCACTAGCGATGTGTGATGTAGCTAAGGGGTGGGCGAGGTCAAAGCTAAGCTACGAAGCTATCAGCAATGTGCTGGCAATGTGTCTATTTCCAGAGCTGAGCGGGTAAGTTGTGCTATAACAATGTGCGATTCGATCAAAGCGATACATTATTATATTATATTCTATGTACATCGCTAAGTTTAGATATATTTTGGCACTCATCCCTCCCAAAGCTAAAATACTCGTAAATTATATAAATCAAAACCTTCAGTGACAATATTTTCAGCTAATTAAACGTATCTTATATTAATTATCTAAAAGATCCTATTTCTCTTTCTTCTATTCACGTATACACATTTCTTGCTACATAGCTTAGCAGACTGGTGGAAAAGCGCCCTTAGACATTTAACTACTTCATAATAATCGATCTCATTTATCAGGTAGAAAATTAATTCACTTTTGACTATGAAGAGTGTAATATGCCAATATCCAACCAAGAAATTGTTACCACTGAAATAAGTTCTGCGCTCACTCTAGCCACAATACTCGTAATACCCACGTTTTTGCTAACTCGCTCTAACATGCGTGTGCGCAATAATTTGACATAACTTGCTCGCTTGTGTGCTTGTCTGTATCGATTACATGCGATTACGATTTTTATATACACGCGTTTCGTGATTATATGGGAAATGACACACTTTTTATTGAGCAATTGAATGCAAAATCGGTTCATTTATCTGTACTATCACGCTACCTAACAGATAAGTGTTAGTAGAGATTTCCGGTTAGAAAACTTGGAAACTAATTGCTACTAATAGGAAAATACAACTCGGTTAGAAGAATGTGCCAGTTACACGAAGATTGTTGATTATAGTAGGTCGAAAAGGATCGTAAAAGACGGTGGAAGAGATATGTATACCGGGACCGCTAGTGACAGAAACCCCCTGTAACTCGAAGAGCACGTTAAACAGTCGGTCCCAGTTGCTGTCGTTTTGCAGCAGTCGTCAGGCCATGCATGTCAGAGGCCTGCGGGCGGCCTGAATAACTCTGATAATGGATTTGGTCACTAAACCACACGAGAAGAAGATTTTAAACATGCAACATACAAATCTGACAGTTTATTTTTACAAAATGGCATCGGTAAAGTTAACAATCGTGAATTTTAATAAACCTCCCCTTTACAATGCGTAGGCGTATCTCTGACAAAATTTAGTATCCACCTCTCTTGTTTGAGAAAAACAAGATAACTTTAAAAAAAGATAAGTAACGAATTTTCGGTCCCAGAATAACTTTCGTACTCTCATGAGTGGAATATTTTTGTTTTTTATACGAAATACATGTTTTACGCCATTATAGTGTTCTTGACCCCGTTTGCTAAACTCTGTGTTAAGCCACTGACCCGCAGGCTTCTGAAAACTAACGTGACTCAGACGAAAAGTGAGTCAAATTCATGAATATATGCGTGTTAAGTTGGTTAGGTTTGTATTATGGGACTGAGCGCGTTGATGTCTTTTGTTCTAACAGTCACGTAATGGTAACGGTATTTAGGTTTTGAGTATTTTCTTTTCATTCATTACGTGTTTTATGTGTTCCTAATATGGAAAGTGGAGTATGTTACTTACTGTAATATTCTTAATACTACTTGCTTTAAAGTTGCGCTTAATGTCATAGTTAGTTAACAATTGAATCTAACGATTTTTATTATTATATTTTCTCTGGTTAAATGTACCATTTCGATATTTTTGGGATTTGACACTTTATCACGGTTATCTTTTAGTTAAATCGTATAAGATTCTATTATAATCTCTGCTAGTGACATTTATTTGTTATTTATTAATTAGACAAAAACGGGAATTACTGTGTTAAACATTCATTTATTGATGTCTCGATATTTCGACAGCATTGCAGCCATCATGGTCACGAGTATACTGAAGTCGGTGGGTGTTGAATCGGTGATAAACGTCAGAAGGGTGACACAAAACGATCTACCCTCTTTCGCGTTCGCTGACTGCGTTGAGAAAAGTTGTTGATAATTGCCAAAAAAAAGGTTTTTTTTTAGATTATGATGCTGCTGAAAGATTTTTGCCACTATTCTCATCGGCGTTGGCACCTTTGCAAAGTGGTGTATATGTAAATTCAAAAAAATATTAACGCGCAAAAATGTACACAACGTGCAATACAGATTTTTAATTTTGATTTGAAACTCTTAATTAATCGTCTCTCTACTTTCTACCATTTATGGCATACAATTTCTTTTGTCAGGGGTCATTTAATTAAAGATAAATTCAGTGAGTCAATAGGTATATTTAGCTATAAAAGGATTATTTGTCCAACGATCACTATGGTAGATAAATTGGCGTGTCTGTCTGTCACTACGTCATGGTACGTTTGTGAGGCCCTCAGACGTTTCCTAAGCGATAAAAAGTCGCCTTGGGTCGGAGGTCGGCCCTCACACGTTTTATTATATTTATTACACAGTGAAACACCTCTTCAATTTCTGTAATTTATTTATTGGTTGGTGATATTTATTGAATGTGTTGTGAAACGTGATGCTGTCCTAAAAGGAAAAGGATAAGCACAGACAGTAAACATAAACATACATATAACAGAATGTCACATCTTACAAAAATAATTCTTTAATAGTTATTTATTTAAATTCTAGTGCCTGTATGTATTTTATATCTAATTTTTTTTTAAGGTTAATATTATAATAGTTATTTCTAATTTTTATTATTGTTATATGAATAAATTACTTATATTATTTAATGCGAGTATTATTAATACATCGGAATAGTTGGTACAATTATTAATTTCTCAAAAAGTATTCGACTGATTTTTGAGAATTCTTTACAATTTTATAGTAAAAGAGAGTAATAATCTTATTCTTAAGCACGGCACCGACTCCACGAAGACGTGAGTTTTGTGCAACCCCAGCTCACTGCAGGAGCGCAGCAGGGTTACCGGCTGCCTGCTCTTCTGTTGCAAGCTTTCTGATACTCATAGGCTATACTCGTATCCTTCTTCACCCATCCCCTCTCGGGTTTCATCGGTAGCGTTGTTTATCATTATTTTATTCTTTATTATATTTTGTTTAATCGGGTAGCTTAGCAGCTATGTAACAACAGCAGATCAATGGTAACACTTGCAGTACGATTTCAACTCTTACGACGCAGATAATAAGTACTGTCCAAAGTATTACACTTGCTTTGATGGTACTATATAATGAATGTAACAAAGAACTGTGAAAATTCCACAAATGTGTTTAGAGTAAGTCTAGACTTCGTCAAGGCAACCTCTGCACAGAGGGCTATCTGTCACTCCATACAACATTATTCAATATTTCATATTTTATTTATAGGTAGTTTATTTATAGGTAGTTTTAGTTTTTAGTAATAAAAAATTAAAATTAAAGATAAAAAACCTGCCCCAGGTCCCCCTCTATAGGCAGCGTGCCCAAAAGGCTGGCAGCGTTGCCCCGCTGTATCGCGAGGCTGATGTTTTTTTATCTTTAATTTTAATTTTTTATTATTAGTTTGTTATTATTAGTTCTGTAATTATTTAAATTGAATAAATAGTTTTTAGTTATTTAATGTTAGTTTTTAGTTATTTCATTATTTGTTTGTATTTATATTCTAATTAATAAAGTTGAGGGGTATGTACACATTATTCAATTTATTCAATAACTACAATTTCTTTACAGAAGTTCTGTATGTCTAAAGCGAAATTGTAGTTATACAATATAGTTAACATACAACACTCGAAATCCATTACCCTTCTCCTTGTGGCAGATCCTTTGTTCGTAGCCAAAGAAAGCCTCATCTGACGAAGGTCGTCGCATAATTACAAAGACAAAGAAAGCCGCAGACGAGTAATCATTATTCATCAAATTAGCATTGATCATTAACGCATCGCGACAAAGGGATTATTTATCTTCCGCGACGATGTCCTTAGCATATTCGCTGTTGGCTATAAAAGTGACTTAAAAGTTATACCACGGGTTAAGCTTCGGTCCCTTTTTAACTTTACACAGTTTTCATAGAATGATTAAGTTTTGATTATTATATTAAGAATCATATAGTAACCTTGGTATTAAAAAATATTGTTATTATTTTTAAAAGATCGTTTTTTGTTACTATTTCTCCTCAGCGTTGGCACTTTTTTCTTGAAAAGTTAGTGTAATGTAAATTAAAAAAAATGTTGACGCATAAATATACAGAATATATTTACTTGCAATAGAGATATGAAAATTATTCTTGATTATTATTATTTTTAGGTAGTTTAAAAGTATTTTAGGTAGTGTTTACATATAATTACATAGTTTTTAATATACTTTGTTAGTTTAGTTTAAAGCTTTTATTCTTAACGTTTTTAATGAAGTGTGAAAGTGACAAAACACACAGTACATTAAGGGAAGTGTCAAGTGTGGTTAAACTATGTTTATGGTTAACAATGATGGGTTCCGCACACTTCCGCGTGTCGAGTGAACCACCCACCGCTTTCGATGACGGGGTACCTCAGGCGTGAACTCGGGTACTTTCGTTTTCGTTTAGATACGACGAGCTAAATGCATAATAACGTATAATATACTCGTTGCTATGTACTTTTAGTAATTTGAAAAAGGGTTTCTTAATAGAAACGGCAGAGAGCCAAATGAAAATTCTCAAAATACAAAAAAAAAACTCGTATTTGACCTAGGTTAGTTGACTAAATTTATTTTTGCCAAAATCAACTCACGTGATTTTTTAAATTTTTTTATTTAACACTTTATTGTAGACAACAGAGTATAAAACCTCTTAATAAAAATAATTTGTACAAAGGGCGCACTTATCTCTAAGAGATTTCTTCCAGCTGATCCGATAAAAATGGGAAGTTGGAAACTGTGGGAGACAGGTGTACCTAAAGTTTACGTTTACATTTTATACTCATCTTACTTATACCTATGTATTTTTTCTGTAATTCAATAACTTAAACCTAGAGTTAAAACACACACACAAACGCACGCACGCACGCACACACCTTATTTCGAGCCTTGTATTTGTAATCAAGTTTGTGTGCATTAAATAATTAAAAGAAAGAAATAATTGCCTCCAAAGATATTTATGGTTAAATGACATTGCCACTTTTCAATGGAGCTTTGCCCCACTTACAAAACTACGTGACAATTTAAGCTGTACCTATCATTTTGTTGGGGACTTATTACAGGTTTCATATTGAATAATCATAATCAGTATCATTTTCTACTACTCTCGCAACTCCTATAGATGAATAACAAAAACAATGAATAAATCGCTTCGATTTCTTACTATTTTCTGAATTCTTAATTAAGCTGTTTTTTTCGAATCGCAACTTGTACAATTTATTTTAAACCAATAACTTTAAATAAAAAACGGAGATATTTTTACATTTATTCGTTATCTTGTACAACTTGCGGTTGATGGTGGGGCAGAATCTGGCATTGTCATTTGCTATTCATTACTTTTAATCAAACAAAACTGTCTATATTCTATTTACATAAACTTCGCGACAGTCAGATAAATGCGTTGATTGGATGATTAGCGATCGGTTGCGACTTGAAACTTGCGGAATGAAAGTGTTCACATAGTGTAGGCATGGTGTACAAGTAACGCAATTATCAGGGAAAGTGACAACCCTGGTAAGGAGCGATTGCAGTCGCATAGCTTCAGAACGAGAGTGCCACCGTGACCTATGCGCTTTAAGTTGTAAAAGACGAGCGATTTTTCTACGCTTAATGCCAGTAGCAGAAGCCATATATTAATATAAACTTCTTAATGATGGTATTACCCGCCTGATCCTCGCCTCGGGTGACACCAGAGCTGGCGCCTACTTCAGGCAAAGGCTGAACCTCGCTATTCAGCGGGACAACGCCGCCAGCGTGCTGGGGACCCTGCCGCGCAGTGCAGAGTTAGACGGCGTGTTCGGACTTCAATTGTAAATAGTATTTAGGTAATTATTATATTTTGTAAATAGCTTTTTTAATAAAATTTGTTATTTAACTTTATTAGATATTAAGATAACGATTAAAAATATGGTATTACCTCCATTTGTATTCTTAGAGTATGTATATTTAGAGTTGCTGAAATACCGATTTAAACCTCCGTTGAAAGTATGGCACAATTATGAAACCTTACTTCAAACCACGCCGTAGATTTTAAATTATACCCTTAAGAGCCTTCATAGAGCCAACTAGCGCCGCCAATCTTAAAAAAATAATATCTTCCAATATAAATTTTATTCAAAAAGCTATTTACGAAATGTTTTTACGATAAATACTATTTATTTATTTTATTTTCATAGGAAAACCAACAGCACAACTATGACAGAATACATAAACTACAATAGTAACACAAAGCCAATGACTATTTTTAAATGCTTATTTATAACGTGATTCAATGTCGGTAAGTTGTAGTTCGCATAATTGCGAAAAACGGCCGTTTTTGGCACATTTGTGAACTACAACTTAGCTTGTCGCAATTATGCCATGTATTGTATATTAAAAAATAGTATTCATCCTAATAAACATTTTGTAAGTAGTTTTTTTAATAAAATCGATTAAAATGAAAGATATTATTTTTACAAGATTGGCGGCGCTAGTTGGCTCATGTAGGCCATTACATGTGATTTTTAAATTTACATTTACACGCTACATCGCTAAGAAATGAAAGAGATACAAAAAGGATACAAATTGTAGCCACGGTTACCGTGAACGGAGGGTAAAAACATTGATTGGTTTTTGTGTTGGAAACGGATCCCGGTATCGGTGGAGACAAACTGCCGGGATCCGGTTCCAACTCAATCGGATCCCGGAAACCCCGTATACAGGCATTTTCTCATTATTTTTTCCTTTACAGTTATGGTAAATTTTCCTTTGGAAAAAGGAGGAAAACGCATTACTTAAACTTTACTATATTTTCCAAAATAATGACTATTATTTGCATATCGCCTCCGCCTCTGACTCACGCAATAGTGAAAAGCCGCGGACGTGAGACGAGTAAATTACATGCGCGCGCGCCGACTGACCGCCCGCTAGTTCCGAGTGGCAATGAACCTGACGACCACGTGCGGTACCGTTGCGTTGTACTGATGGTCATGGTGTGACCAATCGTATGGTTTGTTTACATGAGAATTGTTTTATTCTATGCAACACTCGTCTTTCCAATTATCAGCTATCTTCAATTTCAATTATCTTCATCAGCTAAATATTTTCTGAACATAACTTGTTCTACCTATACCTACCTTACCTATATCGCAGCCCAAATCAAGTGTCTTATTTTGTAAACAAAAACTGTGAGGGATTTAGCGCAGTTTTTTTTTAATAATTTTTACACGTTTGGTAGGTTTAGATAGTTTAGATTTAATTTGTATTTATTTGTAAATTATATACTTCCTATAAATAAATAAAAAATTCGAAAAAAACTGCCCTACCCTTAACATTTTAAGCTGTTCTGTGATTATTGCATAGTTATTTTCATATTATTAGATCGGATGACTTAATTTTCACAATGATGAACAGGTTCGGTCTATCAGTTCCTTCAGTGTTACATCACAGGTAATTAGACGATCATATTTGTTTACAAAATGAGACACTTCGATTTGGGCTGTGGTATATGGTACTGGCGATACGCTTGTGCTATGCCGGCGTTCCTTCCCTAGCCATTCGTATGATAAAGGATGCAGACAAAACGCTTCGTTGGAAGTGGGATCTTAACGAACAATGAACATGTGGACTAGACAAAATCCGAAATATACAACCTGTGGTGGATTCCTTTAAGAAAAAAAAACATAGACAGTTTCTGACTTTGTTTTATTTTCCAGTCCTCACGTTTTCGCCTAGGCCATGACCCGTTCAATGTCTCCACAAGGCTTTCGCACTAATCCACTGCCAACCGTTGCAACACCTAGTTTTAGTAGAAAGCGTCATGGGCCAAACATCGCGACAGACAGATCGCCGGTGTATTATGCAAATGAGTGCATTGTAATACAACAAATGCCGCGGAAATGATGCTGTGTCATTGGGTTCGCATGCGGGAGATGACCGTCAGATTATCTATTTAAATGGCTAGCAATTAATGGTCATTTTTCAGTGACCGGATGGGAAATTCTAATGCTTCTCACTGAAGGCTTAGGTTGCGGTAATTTTATTTATTTATTTTATTAGGAAAACATACAGCTAAACAACACATGTTCGAAGTAGTTCGAACTACTTTGAATTAATAGCATGAAGTCGCTTCGCTTGACAAATTAAAGCCAGCTTTGACTGCAGAATATGTTCTCCTGGGTCCACATGCGTACAGTCAGAAGCGATATCATTAACCATATTATGGTAGCAATAAAGAGAAGCTGAATGTTCAGGACATGCCGACAGTCTTGAAGCTTCCCTGGTCCAGTGACCAGTCTCATGTCTTAATGTATTTAAATTTAAGAATAGCACAGTAGCCAATAAAGTCCTCAAAGCTAGTCTTCCGAGTGGAAGCCATTCCTGAGCTGCTACTCCATCCGGGATAACATCGACGGTTCCTTGTTTCAAAGTCAAATCTCTTTATTGCAAGTAAGCACGTTGTGTACATTCTAGCACGTAATTTTTTTTGAATTTTCATTTACACCACTTTGCAAGGAAAAGGAATACGCTGAGGAGAAAAAGTAGCAAAAAAAACTTTCTGCAGCATCTCCCTAAATCAGATTCATGACCCTAAATATCTATAGAAGTTTTAATATAATAATCAAAAGTTTGATTTATCTTATTATTAAGATTACGACTTATTCCGTATACAAAGAAGGGCGGTGCCAACTAATAAATCTTCCTATAACATTATTGCTCTATGAGAAAGTAGTTCCGCGGGTAGAGTCGACAGATAGAGGCTCTACATTGTTATTTGCTGCAAATTTCCGCGCCCGCGCCTACGGGCGGCGCGGAAGTGAATATATCTCCTTACTCTCGTTGTTCTGTAGAGTGCGAACTTGGGATACATTCTTATTTTTTCATCAATGATGTAAAGTAAAACTACACATACTATGATTTTGTGAACGTAGAGCACGTGAATCAAGTCATTAGTAATTTGGTTCACTATTTATACGCATTAAAATATTATTAAGATTTATTTAATTTATTAATAAATTATCAATTTATTCAGTAATAAGCTAAAAATACAAACTTAAACAATAAAAACTAATACCTATAATAACAAATAAAACGTGATTAACATAAATACTTACCTAAATTAAAATAACCCGCTCCTTGTCGTACCCGGTGCAAAGGTGCCCATCACGCTCGCGGCATTGCCTCACTGTACAGCTATGGCCAACCTTTGCACCAGGTAGGACCAGGAGCGAGCGAACGCTTTATTAATTTATTTATTAATTGGCTCCTAAACCACTCCACCCATTGAAGATTTTTTTAGAAGAAGTTTAGAATCCATAATTGAACAAAATTTTGTTCTACAATTTACCTCAAACAAATGTAAGGTACAAAAGTCTAAAAATAAATTCGCGTCAAACCAAAAGACATGTAACAAAAATTGTTCAGTGACCTTCTTTCATTCGAATTCCCAGATTCTAGAAAAGGGTATACTTTTCGTGACATAAGTCGAAAATGTCCGAAAATGTCAGACCCGTGATGACTCTTCTAACGCTAGGAACGTCATACAAATCCAGCCATTTCGGCTAGGAGGTCACACAAAACCGACTTACACAAAATAACATTATCCTCATATCGGCAATGGGAAAATACAATCTCGACTGTCTTCATAGTTTTCGCAGTATGTGTACATTGTTGAGTGAAACCTAGGCGTTATGTATGCCGCGACACATAAACAAAGCGTTACGTTTTATGACTATTACCATGGCGCGCGTGCTTTCTGTTACAGGGTGCAATCACGATAGGGTTATCCACAAATTACTAAGAGGATATTCTATCCAATGCAAAGTGAAGGGCTGGTTTGTAGTTAAATCATGTGTAGATTTTAGTTTAAGTTGGTAATTCAAAAAAACTAAAGTTTCATAAATCAAAGTTAATTTAGGAAACAAAATAAAAACCGACTACCAAAAATTTAAGCCGCTTTGATTAAATTATTGGCTATGTCATTTCTAGTAATTGTAGACACCTCATATGTTAAAATCCACCAAGCCGTTTAGGCTGCAGCGAGTGCCAAAGAATTAGACATACATACATAACATACTTATATACATACACTCGAAAAGCATAACCCTCCTAGCGCAGTCGGTTAAAAAGTATAGCATACTTTTTTAGAAATGTTAAAATTGGCTTAAAATTCTTTTTTTTAGGCACGCACCCTACTTCCCCTTTATAAAATACTTATTATTACTTAAATACAAAAACATGAAACGGTGATTGCCTGTCTGATATATTTTGATTGTGGGTTCCTTAAAAAGTCAATAACGGTTTTTTTAGGGATCCCTTTTTTTCGCATAATTTTTTTGTCCTAATTTAATTTAGCATAATGAGTTAGGCATAATGTTTTTTGTCATAATCATATTTTGTCATAATTGTTTTTGGGCATACAATCTAACTAAGCATAATTCTAGTTTGGGCTAATCGTTTTTGCCCTAATTTTGATTTCCATATTGTTTTATGGCATATTGTTTATTCGTCTAATAGATATTATACATAAATAATGTTTGTTTGTGTATTTCTTCTTTTTTGTTGGTATTGGTGTTGTATGTATGGTGTATTAGGTAATAGTAGGTTACGGTGCGGCGGGGGTGGCCCTTGGGCCACCCGTAAGCCGCCAACATGATTATTTTATATACAATCAAAAAGTAGGTATTAGGTAGGTATATCAGATATAACTTAGGTACCATAGTGTAATAGTAGGTTACGGTGCGGCGGGGGTGGCCCTTGGGCCGCGTAAGCCGCCAACATGTTTATTTTATATACCTACAATCAAAAAGTAGGTATTATAGTGTAATAGTTGGTTACGGTGCCGCGGGGGTGGCCCTTGGTTTAATTTTTGTTTTTAAAACTTCAGGAATATATTTTTCGGCGAGTAATTAATATGATTATTACAATTATGTTTTAATATCATTATGCCAAAGTTTATTTAGGCTTTATAATATTATTCTTAACAATCTTTATGCTGTTTGTAGTTATGCTTAATAATATTATGCCTATAAAATTATGCCTATTGACTATTATGCGTAGTTATTACTAGGACAATTTAAGGTATGCCATGTTATATTATGACATAAAAATTTATGCACAAAAATAGGGAACCGTTTTTTTATATAAATATTTCAATTTCGATTAATCACGGTAAAAATGGTAAGCTTGGCTGTGAAAACGCAAATGCAGGAAGCTGCAATTAGCAGCAAATAGTAATTAAATATTACAGGGCAGTTACGAGTGTTCCGCGCGAGCTGCTCCAAATTGTCAAGAGTAAGCTGTTATGTGATATGGTATTACTAAATCCTTGTAATGTACGGGAAACACAAAGAAAAGTGTACGGTTGAGATTTTCTCAAAAGTAATCAGCCGATTTTAGACCCTGTATACTTTTCTCTCTGTTTTCGACGAAGAGAGCCGAGTTCACGTTGAAAACGACCGTACAAGTCAAGCAACGTTGGGCGAGGTCAGTACCTGGATGGGTGACCAGTGACATTTTCATCTGAGCTCCTCCGTACCTCGGAAAGTACGTTAGGCAGTTGGTCTTGGTTATTGTCATTCGACAGCAGTTAAGCCACGTCAGAGGCTAATTTTTTGTCTCAGGTAAAACACGCTTCCGTGTAGCACCACGCCCGGGGGAGCGTGTTGATTATGTCGGGCTCGCCGCCCTGAGGGGGCGGAATACCGACTAAACTTCCTGGGGTGTTCCACCTCGTGCCATTGTTGCCGAGCCACGGGAACTGGATACATCCGCGACCCGACTGGCACAACGACTTACAGAGGCCTGAATAACTCTGACAATAGGTCTGGTCACTAATCCACACGAGAAAAGAAGACGAAGAGCTTATATATGCAGAGTATATATAGGTATTTACATCGTGTAAAAGCGAGCGGGACGCCTCGCTTAGCGGCGACTAATATTAGCGTAGGTACGCAACTAATTTTTAAACTAATTTTTTCTTGTTACAGAGAGCGCACAGTCCGCTGTTCCTCGGTCCTGATCGGAGCTCTAGGCCTCTCCCTCATCGCCCTCGCTGTGTACACCACTGTGCTAGTCCTTACCGAGTACAGGAGTCCACGGCCTTGCATCAGCGAGGAATGCGTTGGCACTGGTAAGTTCTATCAGCGTTCTTCAGGTTACTCGTTGTAAAGGTTTAACTTTAACAACATCAAAAGAGTCTCAGTAGCTCTGTTGCGTGCAACGGAATGGCGAGGTCCCTGAACAGTGGTGTGACCGCGACTTCCATCATTATCGTAATCGCTTTCAATTTTACACATGGACGTTATACATTGCTGCTATGTTTTTGCAAGTTTTATCAAATGACAAGTGTCAAAATGAAAACGAAAACGATTGAAGTCGTGGTCACCTCCCTGGACAGCATATTAGCTTATACAAAACCGTTGCAATCTAACTAGACCGTGGTATTGAAGGTAAAAATTTCGCCACGATTCCTTGGTTCATGAATCACAGAGTGCCTGTGTACAGTCGACAGCAGATCAATGGTACCACTTTTTACTTTTGACACTTCTTATTATTTGCGCCGTAAGACTTGAAATCGTACTGCAAGTTTTACCATTGATCTGCTGTCGACTGTACACTTCATGAGCTGAGTTATTTTTTATTTGACAGAGTTTTTCAGGCAGCCCAGGCCTGATAATTATAGGTACTCTAGTTCTACTATGATATCATGATTAGGACTTTAAAAAAATTCATATTAGATTATTCGTAGATGTCCAACATTTTGTTGATGGGGGTGTGCGTGGCTAGCTCAAAAGGGAGTCCTTCTTAGAAGCCCTGGGGTTAATAGGTTCAGCATGGGGGAGTTTCATAGCATTTTATTGGCATTCTGGTCTTCGGAAGCGGCCAAAGTGCTATACTAACCGGTGGATAGGATACACTTAATATTATACAGGGTGTAACGTAAAGGGTATATGAAGCCGAAGGGAGGGTGTTCAGTATCGGTAACTGAACGGTAGATAAGGATATAAATATAATATAATGTAAGTTAATTTATGTTAGGGTGATAGGACCGACATATACACGGTGTATAACGACCTTTCAATGCAATAACGATGTAGAAAAGATTAGTCAAAGATTTACCTCGTGATCTGTTTAATTGTACTACTCTTTAATTAAGTTAAACAGATCAAGAGATAAAACTCTGACTTATCTCATCTGTTTAAAGAATCAAGATGCACCATCATCGCTGCAATCGCGTGTCTAGGTCTAAACGATAAACAAGTTTTCGCACAGTGCAGCATTGACCTTCAATTTCTAGCCGTGAGAACTATTCGTGTTCTACTTCCTAACCTACTTTAGTATCATCCTCGCAGTTGTCTATAATTGAATCTAAAAGTATTCTAGGCGTAACGTGAATTGTCTTAGATTTTTCTGGGTAAAGTTCATGGTTGGCATTCTTTACAAACAGATTCAGAAAAAAATAGCAAGTCATCATCATCAGTCTATTTATATTGCATGGGCACGGACCTTCCCTTACATCGAGGGAACTGGGGCCATGATCCCGCGTGGTGACGCGGGCCCAGTGCGGATTCGCGGATTGGACATGCCTTAGATTTTTTTTCTTCTTCAACGGCATCACGATGTTTTTCCTTCACAGTTTTGAGAGCACTCGTTAAACGTACGTAAGTTTACCGTCGAATAAACCGAGGATAACTATTGGTACATGGTTGCCCTGGCTGGGAATCGAACCTGGGACCTCCGTATCGCAAGTCCAGTGACCCAACCACTGAGCCACCGAGCTCTCGTGAGCTTTAGTAAGTAGGTTTTTCTTATACCCTCGCGTAACCTTACCTTCATATAAAACCATCAGCTTCTACTGTCTGTCATTCGACTCCACTGCCTCCCAGAGACTCTTTGTACATCGTCAGACCAACTAGCCTTTGGTCGTCCAGGCTTCTTGAGTAGAAGAAGACGAGGTCGTCACTCGGTTCGACCACAAATGTTTCCAAAAAAGCAACTTTTTCCTCTAAAAAGTGTCATAACAGTTGAACCCAGGTTTTTCCATGGCATCTGACTCACTATACCATTGCAGACGTTTTGCGTAGGTGTTGAGTTATGTGAAGCTGTCGTACGTTTAATTAATCTCAGCTAAAAGCTAAACTTAATCTATGCTTAGCTAATATATGAGCTAAAACAATTAGGTTGAGCAAAAAATATATTAATGAGAGCGCTAATTTTGTTCTGTGTGGACTGACAAGGCTTGTCAGTTCCGTTATAATGAGGGCGTTTAATTTATTATTATCCCCGAGGTAATATTGTTTAATAGTGATTTTTTTGTTATTTATAGTTAGATATTTTAGAATGAATGAAGAATCACGATTTATAGCGAATACTAGTAGTTAGAAGTTCAAAGGGCCTTAAAAATTCGAAAAAAATGACGTGCAAAAATGTACACAACGTGCTTACTTGCAATAAAGAACTTTGACTTTGTTAAAGAAAGTAAAAGATAACCTCTACCAATTTTCTCCTCAACCATTGAAATAACATCTTAATATAAGTAATTTAATTAAGGGCGACAGATCTGCCTCTTAATGAGCGATGAGTTTAAGGTTGAATTTGAATGATAAATGCTATGATATTTAATACACGACACGAGAGTATAATTTAATAATAAATGCATCTGAATTTAGAAAAATACAACGTGTTCGATGAAATAATTTTGTATGCAGATCGGCCTCTGTCGTTGCACCTTAAGTTCAAGAATTTAATGTTAATCAGTAAGTGATATCACTAAACTTAACCCGTGTTTATTCGTGACCCATATATCTAGTCATTAGACGCATTAATTGATACACATGGCATACGCAGTTTCCGTTTGGCGTCGCAAATAGGTAAATAATCTATTTAAATGTTTATTACCGACTTGCGTCATAGAGTCATCTCGATGGGATCTGCGCAATCTATATTATGTTGAGTATGTTTTAATGCTTTAATTGTCAACAACAAGGACCTTTATGGCGCCGCAGTAAGCAGGTAAAATTTCCGCATCTTTTTGGCGAAGTTGTGGATTGTGGAATTTTCCAATACAAGTTGTCGGATTGTGTCGTTTAGTAAAAAGCTAATAACATATATCGTGTTTACTCATTCGAAAGTAATTATAAATCGAAGAATTTTCTTTGGTTTTGCCACACAAGTCTAGCATCTGCCGAAGACATTAAGGCCCGTTATTAATAGTCTGAGCTCAAACCCGCCCTCAATAGCGTATTCAGCTGATACACTCTCAAGTCAATAAAACAGTCATTTTAGATAACGGTTTAAGAATGGTAAAATCTATGGCGAAAAAATTGTAAATATTATATTGCATCTTGCCTGCGATATTATATTTAAAAGAGCAATTCAATGCGTACTTAAATATCATATTAAAACATAAGTAAAACAGTTTCAAAAGTTTTTTTATTGCACGCAGTGACAAGAAAAGATTAAACAATTACAAAGCTGAATTTAGTCTTCACTAAGCTAAACTTCAATTTTAACTTACTAGGTAAGTGACTTATTTATTATTTATTTTATTAATGGACTCGACAGTTCGTCATTTGCCAATTTCATGTTACAGAAAATTCAATATGTATAATAGTCTTCTATCTTCCTCCAGAGGAGTCGCAGTAGCGTCTTCACCCTGGGTAGCCGCGTCTTCATCCAGAGGAGTCGCAGTAGCGTCATCACTCTGGACGAAGCAGCTCGCGTTCATCCCGAGCTTGTAACGGGACTTTTGATAAAAGCTTGAAACTTCAGATCTTGCTCAAATTATCCAATAAATTCACCATTAATTAATTTAACGTGATATTAAACACAAAATAACCACTAGTGTAGACATTAAAATAAAAATTTACAAATAATTTTGCCGCCATTTTCAAGAGAACCTCGTAAGTGATTGGTCTGGGTATTACCAAGTATTCCAGCAGGTAAAATGTGATAACCACAGATTTACGACAAATAATGAATGTGTCATGTGACTCGTGCGCGTGCGCAACGCAATTTGCATAGCACTATAAGTTCATAATACAATCGACAAGACAACCTACATTCAACCATTGCAATCTATGCCGTATTGCAGTCGTGTAAAGTTGCCTGTCCGATGTGCTGTTCAGTGTATCTACAGTCAAAGAATGAAGGTATCTTTTACTGCGAAAGTGCATAAAACTATAAAAACCCGATGTTAAATGCATTAGGGATGATAGAATTTTGTGAGTCAAAACTTTTCATAAGTAGGTACGTTTAGGTACACATACATATACCGCAGCCCAAATCAAGTGTCTTATTTTGTAAACAAATATGATCGTTTAATTACCTTATGTGATGTAACACTTAAGGAACTGATTGATCGATCCTGTTTATCATTGTGAAAATAAAGTAATCCAATCTAATAATACAATTTGTAGCTGAAATTGGCCGTCGCCTTAGAGAGAGACGGGTTATGACTCTCGCTCCGGGTCCTACCTGGTGCAAAGGTTGGCCATAGCTATTCAGCGCGGCAATGCTGCGAGCATTATATGGGCACTTTTGCACCGGGTACGACAAGGGGCGGGTTATTTATTTAATTTATTTAGGAAAGTACTTATATACTTAAGTACCAAATAAATAATAAATGATTATATTACTCATAAATAATAAATAAATAATCTAATAATGTGAAAATAACTATGCAATAATCACAGAAAAGCTTAAAACGTTAGTAGGGTAGTTTTTGTTGATTCGGGCTTCAGTTTTAGTATCTTTATTTATGTTATTTACGTTCTATGGCGACGTAAGTTTAACCCGTTTGACGCAAAACAACACCATTATTGCGTATGATCCACGTGTTGATACTGCGACGTTTTTGCAGGGAAAATGATACACTTGCATTTAATTATTTTGAATCATAATCTTATTTGTTTAATGCGCCACGACAGCCACGTGGTTTGATTGTATCGCCACTTAATTGATGAATGAGATTAGAGAATAGGTAGAATCGTAATTACGGCTTTAGTGCAAAAAATAAAATTGTACATTTCCGTTTTGGTAACATACCATTAACAAAGCAATGATATTCCATTATGTAGATAACTGTATGTATTGTCCTAAAATTGTGTAGATTACGAATCTACAGACAGACATATAAATACCTAAACTGAGACCCAAATCAAGGTGTCTTATTTTGTAAACAAAAACTACCTACGAACATTTTAAGCTGTTCTGTGATTATTGCGTAGTTTTTTTCACATTATTAGATCGGATCACTTTATTTTCGCAATGATGACCAGGTTCGATCAATCAGTTCCTTAAGTGTTACACCACAAAAGGTAATTAGACGATCATATTTGTTTACAAAATAAGACACTTGAATTGGACTGCGGTATAGGAAAATTTTGTTTGATAATATTTGTTATAATGTCTACAGTGGTTATTTTGTGTTTAATATCACTTTAAGTTAATCAGATAAATGTTCGCGAATGACAGTATGGTGAATTTATTCTGAAGTTTCAAGTTTTTTTTTATCAAGAGTTCCCGCTACAAGCTCGGGAGTGAACGTGACTGTCGAGCTGCTTCGTCCAGAGTGATGACGCTACGGCGCGGCGTCTCCTCTGGATGAAGATAGAAGACCATTATATGTTGAATTTTTTGTAACATGACATTGGCAAATGACCAACTGTCGAGTCCATTAATAAATAAATAAAAATAATAAATAATTTAATTGTAAAGAACTCACTTAAGTCCAAGTATTTAGTTTTGCCATCTTTTTAATGTAATGTAGTTTTTATAGCTGTATGTTTCTTCACTTCACAAGAGTTTTGAGCAACTCCTTTGTGGAATTTATTCAATTGAATTTGTGGAATGGTCTCGTCATCCTTCATAGACTACCAGTCGAACGAAAACATTTAAAATGTGCACTTTAAGCGACGCTAACACGGCATAGATTATATTGGTTTGGATATGTTCTTATAGGTACTTAACTCAAGTTTTAAGTTGTGCTTTAAGCAAGAGTCTGTCCTACAAGTTTAGTAATGTAACTTCTTAGAGTACCTATTGCATCGTCATCTCAGTTATCTGACACACATAAAAAGGTGTAGGTACAGGAGAGTTTTTAAGGTTGGAGATAATTATCTCAAAAACTACTTGACCTATTGCAAAAAATCTTTCACTGTTAGATAAATAAAAGTATGTACTGTACAAGAATTATTAAATTCGGTCGAGTAGTTTTTTGATAAATTCTCAACCTTATAGAGGCCCCTTGTATACTTATCTCTGTCTTTGACTACACACGGAGACAAAAAAGTATACAGGAGGCCTCAATAGGGTTCAAATTATCTCAAAAATAATTATTTTACAGATACTTACATAGTGTTAACTTTTATCTATCTAACAGTGAAAGAATTCTTGCAATAGGTCAAGTAGTTTTTGAAATAACCTCAACCTTAAAAACTCTGTTTACTGTTTTTTGTAGTGCAAGTGTTACCATTGATCGTAGTGCAACTACGTTTTACGATTTAAGTAAGAGGTCACCATCGCCCTCAATCCACAACATTTTTATCATTCAATGAATTTCGATTCCATTTTCACAATTGACCCTTAATGGAACGCATTTAATGTTTGATACTGGTCCAAAATCGTATTGTGAAGAAAATTAGTTCGGTTCATGGTCCATTGCCTCTTTTATGCCTTCTAAATAAAATTATAAGTCGATTATCAAGAATAGAATTTGATATTAGTAAGTAAGGAATTCGTTTATTTCGTAACAGCAAGACATGCTAACACAGAGCGCTGTTGTGAAGGTGTAGACTGTAGGTAGGAACTTTCGAGTATAAAGTTAAAATTTTCTCAAAAAATACTTGGCTCATTTTAGAAAATATTTACAATTACCTACTTACATAAGTGTGTACCTACTCTCTAAACTATGTACCTACTAGGTAGTAAAATAATTTTAAAATCAGTACGCTACCTTACTGATTACTTACTTCTTGAGAAAATCCCAACCTTATTGAAGCCCCCTGTATATCTCTGCTTTCGGTTATTAAATTTAACAACTTTTTCCAGCCTCAAGAATCATCCAAGCCCTGAACAAAGATGTGGATCCATGCACAGACTTCTACGAGTTCGCCTGTGGCGGCTGGGTCAAGAAGAACCCTGTCCCAGATTGGGCCACGTCGTGGGACCAACTGGCGAGACTCAGGGAACGACTGGTCAGTGACCTGAAAGAACTCCTGGAAGCTCAGGATGACGAGGAGCTGCCAGGAAGTGTGAGGAAGGCTAAAGCGCTGTATAGGACTTGTGCTAACACTGGTGAGACATACCTTTCTTTAACCTTAACTTCCTTAAACTCGACAAAATGTATATTAGATTGACATTTACTTACTAACTCCGCTGTCTCAGTGAAACGGGAACGCGCCAGTCGTACAGATTAACTATTTATTTACTTAAATCCTACTAACATCAACGAAAGTCCTATTCGGTTAGGTCCTCTGGTCTTTTATGTCGGTTTAAACGACAATTGGACACATGACATGATAGAAGTTGTCCAATATCATACAACACTTGCTGCTCAACTTACGATTTGAGATTCTTTCCTGATTTTGTCATATTATTGGCATGCATCAGTCAGCCCAGATAGAGGGATGACCTACGCAATGTAGCTGGCATGGACCGGACGCAAAAAGCCGAGGATCTTAAGAGATAGTTACATACGTCCAGCAGTGGATTGATACGGGCTGATGATGATGAGCGATGACGCATTAGTTCATTGCGGGGTAGTCCAAGGTTATATACGAACCGTATTTTAGACCAATACCAGAAATTATTCGTTCCACTCCACAGATAAACTCGAAGCAGAAGGCATCAAGCCCATACAAAGCCTCCTCAAAAAGCTAGGTTTGCCAGCGCGTCCACCGACTGAAGCGACCGCTAACTTCACGTGGGAGGAGGTAGCTGGCAGAGGCCGGAGGATGCTCGGCCTCAATGTGCTGCTAAGTGTGCAGGTGGCAGAAGATGTGAGGAACACCAGCCGGAACAGAGTTGTGGTGAGTGATGTGTAACATTCGCCTTCCAACACTAAAATATTCGATCACAGCCTCGCATACATGAAAGTATGGTCATTTTGACGATCTCCTAGCCTAATTTGTAGTGTGCCTTCTATGCAAGATGCAGGGGGTCGCTCATAAGCGCTATGCCTGAAACGCAAAATGCCCACTTAATTATCGAAATCGATGCGAGCTCGTATTGACAATTTGGAAAGAACCACCTATGCCCGTTTTTGGAACTGCAGCACAGAGATTTTTCACGTTTCCTGCATTCAAGAATAAGGCTGGTATTTTATACCTTTTGGTCTGCAACTAATGTAAATCCGATCATTTCTGATGATTTCTGGTCGTTGCTACATCACCGGTTGCCGACACCAGCTCAGTTCACTCGCTTTGGGTTGGTAATCTTCAGTATTCATGCAAAGGGCTTATACCCATCTCACGATTTAGGTCAGACCGTCGACATTTCAAATACGCCTTAACAGTTTATGGTAAAAACATCCCGAAATAGCAGATCGCATCGCATTAGCGTACCACGAAAAACTGACCCATCGTATGTATACGACTGATCTCGGGTTTATGATAAACAACATGACTCAACCCAGGGTCCAAAGCTCTCGCCGTTTGTCCCACTCAAGGATAAATTCAAATTCATGTCTTGTTATTGTTACTTTTTATCGTGCATTTTGGATCACGAGCATGCATCGCGAGGAAAATAATATTAGTTTAGGGTTTCGGCTGACACGTGGATGGGCTAATTGACTTTTTGCTTCGAGGGGGAAAATTGGGTTTCTCGATCAGATTTACCAACTTTTTGCCCTAACCATTAGCCTGAGTGTTTTTTTATTATGTGTATGTAATCTTCTAAACTCAACCAACCGACTCGGTTCAAAATGAATGACGTAAAGAAGTGCTTGGAAAAATAGGCTTCTGTTGTCAGAGGTCATCATCTAGTTGCTATATCTATTTACTGGCGTCAAATGATAGCAACACAGAGTTAAAAACTGAAGCATGTAAGATGCAGAGATGGTTTGTAGGTCTGTACCGCCTTATGTTGGTGGATCTTAAACAATGTAATCTTCAAATTGTTTTAAATAATGTACAGTCACATCACAGCACATGAAGTGTACACTTTCAGCTTTGTTTTTATCGATCTTATTTTATATGTTAGGTCCTAAGAGTTGAAATCGTAATTCAAATGTTATCATTGAGGCCCTTTCAGAATTCTCCTGCCACAATAAAATTTATTTTAATGTATCAATGGAACCTTTTAAAGAATGTTCATTTTTCAGATCGAGCAAGTATCCCCTGGGTTCAGCGAGCGTTATCTGCTGCAGCCAGAACAGTTCGCTCACGAATTGGAACAATACCACAAGTATATAAAGGCCATGATCGGAATCGTCGACCTGGAAACTGACGCCGGGAGTTTCGCTGATGATATTGTTAACATCAGCAAGAGTCTTGCTAAGGTATCTTTTAATTTCTTATCAGAATCAATCCTTACCATTGATAGGTTGAAAAATTTCATTCAAGAAATGCTTATTTGAAGAGCGTATTAAATAGGTAGATGATTATTTGGACGACGACAATGCAGCGCATCACTTCAGCATGATTGATTAAGTTTTGATTGTTATAATAAGAATTATGTAATTAAATATTTCATTTCAAAAGATGACCTGCTAACCCCTACTTGCAATAAAAGATAACCCTCGAGTTAGCGACTTAACCCGAGCAAAATGAATGGAGTTTTACGGGTTAAGTACTTAAGCAAGGGTTATCTCGATATTGCAAGCGGTCCCGATAGTTTTGACACTTTTCTCCTCAGCGTTGGCACTATTTCCTTGCATCGGATTCAGATTATATCCACTTGAACCTGAATTTCGTGTATCTCGTGCCATTGTTCACGATTGTCCACGATCTTAATGATGTCATCACGCAGCGTATCCAAAATTGCAAATGCACGCAACCAAAACAGTCGCCATGTTATTTAAATCCATTGTACAATGCGCCCAACGAATCGACAAGGCCAAATTGCAGACCAGTGTAATTTTTAAGATTTCAAGTTATGTCGTCAAACCCTTTTAGGCATTGTTTTTGTAACGTAAAAATTAATTGAAAAATGCTCTGGTTCGTTCTTGGCAAAGACTGCCCATTGCTATACAGCGTGGTAATGCTTCTGGCGTCATGGGTCCTTTGCACCCGGAATGATAGGGTTTTCATATTGACAAAGGTTAATATTGATATTTATTATTTTTTAACGTATCTTTGACACAAATAAATTGACTAATTGACAGATAATGACGCCAGTGGAAGTGAGACGCAGCGGCACCCATTTGTTCCATGAAGTAAGCGTCTCGCAGCTCCTGCAAGGGTCTGGCGGAGGACCGGCCCAATGGAAGGAGGTAAAGATTATTATTAGGATATCTGAAGGATGGACGAAATTATGATAACAGTTGTTTCATTTGAGATTATGTTTGTTCAACAGTTCAACCTATGTCTCGGATTTGATAACAGTTTCTATGAATGTCACTGAACCCACAGCAAAGGGAATCCTAATTGGAGCCATAAATTGCGACATCTCATCAGCGACCTTGGGATCTTTCAATTTAGCTGCATCTCATCCATTTTTACCCGATTGCGAAAGAAGGATCGTTGTTTTTCGAGTGTATGTATGTCTAATTCTTTGGCACGCCCTGCAGCCTAAACGGCTTGATGGATTTTAACATATGAGGTGTCGTTAGATTCGTCTTGATTGTAAGAGTGACATAGGCTATAAAAATTTAATCAAAGCGGCCAAAATTTTGGGCAGACGTGTTTTTTTGTTTTTTAAATTAATTTCTGCTTCTTATCTTATTTTGTTCTCGTCTTTCAGCACGATTGGGAGAAGTACATAAAGCTGGTGTTTGCGAACACGAGCGTCGTTCTCCATCCGCACTTAGACCGAGTGATTGTGATGGACCTGCCTTATCTTCAGAAGCTGTCAATCCTGTTATCAGACACCAAGCCTGTGGTCATCGGTAAGATACAATGTAATTCTTCTCGTGTGATTTAGTGACCGAACTTTTCTGTCAGAGTTGTTGGGACCACCCGTTAGGCCTCAAACATAGTCTAATGAAATAACTGCTTCCGAACCAGGATCAACTGCTTAACTAGCTTTCCGAGACACTTTTCAGCTGAAAATGCCACTAGCAAATCCATCCAGGGACAATTTCTAATTTCTTCGATCGTTTTCAAAGCTTAACTCGCAGAGACTTTACGAGATTAATGCCGTGAGTTATGGGATTTGTTTATTAGGCATTGTACAACATTTTATAAATTCAACATTTTCTCGAACCTGAAAGATTCCGTTACGATATTTTAGTCATTTTGCGTTTTGTTGCTTTAGGCTATTAATGTAAGTATTCTGCATCTTTGCTTTTTAGACGTGTGCCATGTGCGTGACAGCAGTAGGTACTATTGGGCTGGTATAGCGGCATCTCTTTTCAGCACTCCATGATTTGATTTCATCGTTTTGAGAATGGCAATAGTCCCACTGATCATGATTCATCTACCTATCAAGTACGTGACGTATATGATGCACTATTCATCAGACGTTATTCCAAAATCTGTCTCCATATTCCAGAACGGTTCTTATGGTGGAGCGTCTTCTCGACCGTAGCTCCGATGACTCTGACCGCCTTCAGGGACCTTGGCTTCGAGTTCTCTCGAGCGGTCTTCGGTCTTCAGCAGCGCACGCCTCGCTGGAAGAGCTGTACCGCCAATGTTAACGCTAACTTCGGCGTAGCCTTGAGTTACTTGTATGTGAAGCGGCATTTTGATCAGACTTCTAGGCAGAAGGTGAGTGGGGGCCAGGCAAACATTGTAATGGTGGAGTCACAAGTTTTATGTGAAATGCAGACAAGCGACAAGTCACCTGATGGTAAGCCTATAGAGATGCCTGTAATACTGGCGGGGTTGTTCAGCGAACCTTGAAACTATTCATGTTTCTCTTGAAACATCCCATATCACAACTCTGTGGAAACACGTCAGGAGGCAGAATATTCTACGGCATCATAAAAAAATCCACGTGCGTTGATTTTTTTATGATGCCGAATGTAGAATAATCTAATGAAACATCCCAAATCGAAGACATAAAAGTGTCAATTTCTTACAGGCCATAGAGATGATTGAAGACGTCCGAGAGGCTTTCGCAGCAGCAGTCCACGACCTGGACTGGATGGACAACACCACTAGACTGAAGACCCTGAACAAGCTGCGAGCGATCAGGAACTTCGTGGGCTTCCCCGCCTGGCTGCTTACCAATGAACAGCTTGATAAACATTATAAGCACGTAAGTATATGATCTAGATTCTAGGGTAAGTATAAGCCTAGCGGTGGCCAGGCCTCTATCCCCAGAATCGATGAGATTGTTTGATAAGTCGATGAAGGATTTGCAATACAGACACGACCTTCAGGCTTGGATACAACTGAGAAGATGAGAAGAAGGCCACGAACGGGTAAACGTAGTGTGGGACGCCCCCCGACCAGATGGAGGGATGACCTTCGCAAGATGGCTGGCAGGGACTGGATGCAGGCAGAGGGTCGATAGTAGGGTTGAGTGGCGCGCTTTGGGAGAGGCCTACGTCCAGCAGTGGACTGATACAGGATAATGATGATGATAAGAAGGTGAAATATATTTCATAGTTGGCTGGTGGGGCAAATTTTCTGCGTCTTGGCACACAGCGATGAATTCTAGTGTCATGTTTGGAACATATATGTTACTTAGACGACATTATCTTTACAGGCGGAGGTTGTGGAAGGGAACTTGTTCGAAACATACTTGAAGCTAACTTGGGCGGCCGTGAAAAAGTCCTTCGAATCCTTGAGGGAGAAACCTGATAGGAACAGGTAGAGTATAAAATTTTCAAAAAGCTAATAATTGTAATATCATCAAGATAAACGAGAATTAGATATCACCCATGTAACACTAACTCGCTACGGTCCCTTTCAAGCGTAATGTTTTTTTTTAACGAAGTGTAAATGTGACAAAACACAGTATAAGGTTAAACTATGTTTATGGTTAACAGCCTGTCTTAAATGTGAATATTTTCCTACAGATGGGTAGCTACTGCAACGACGGTAAATGCCTTCTATTCAGCAACGTTGAACTCAGTCAGTAAGTTAAACCAGAAATATTTGAGACCAAAAAAATATGTCTAAACATTATTTCTACAAATCTTTGGTATTTTCATTTTCAGCATTCCCTGCTGGTATATTGCAGCCGCCGTTTTATGGAAACGGAATTGAGTAAGTGGCATTACAGTTATTTAAACAATTGGACTGATTTGGACATATTCTAATAATTCTGACAAATCTTTTTCAGGGCAATCAACTACGGATCTATTGGTGCCATAATGGGCCATGAAGTCACGCATGGCTTTGATGATCAAGGTTAGTGAAATAAATAAAAATAATGCTTTATTATAATAATTTTACCATTCTAGGAAGTTACCTGATTTTAGTTTTGGATATTGTTTTATATTGTACCTTGTGAAAATGAACCGCAGTAGCTAACAGAATAAAAACTCTTATGCATTAAAAAGTATAGTAAACTCCTAAGTATAGTGAAATTGCGTGACAGGAATGGAGTGGCCAGAGAACTGTGGTTTGGGCATTTAGAGCGAATGAATGAAAGGAGGGTCGCGAAAGAAATAAGTATAGGTATAGTATAGAGCAAATGTCGGTGAAAGGGTCATGGATCACGATGCACGAGATTGATGAATGAGGAAGAAGCGACAGTTGTGTGCCAGGATCGCAGCAGATGGAAGTCCATTGTTCCTGCCTGCCTACCGCTACGGGAATCAGGTGTGAGTTTATGTATGTAAATTACCCTCTTCCCCGTGTATTCTAACTAAGCTCTTTGTCCCAGGTCGTCGTTACGACGAGCAGGGCAACCTGAAGCAGTGGTGGTCCGCCGCCACGCTGGAGCACTACCACGGCAAGGTGCAGTGCATCATCGACCAGTACAGCAAGTACCACATGGCGCAGCTGCCCAATTACACGGTACGGATACAACTTGAAGTGTATGCTTTCACGGTCACGGAATAACTATTAACAGAAGGGTCACTTGGGAAAACTGATCAATGTACAGGCTGATAATGATAGCAAATATTATTAATTTATGATAGGGTCAATCAGTAAATCGATCAAAAAATAATTAATAGACATCAAATAGTCCACCGCTCGAAGCTGAAGACCAAAATCATCAACGTATTCATTTGGGAACTTGGGATCGTGGATAGTGATAGTTCCCAAGCTGAATTTTGTATCAGATCTAAAAACCCTAATTTTAAAAGTTAAACGGCGAACATCGTTAAAGGAAATTGGCACTATTACAGAAGGGTAGCCTTCTGCTACGGCTCATAGCTCACAGCAGTGAGTAACAACTACTTCATACTCTATTCTTGTTTCTTTTCTATAAATAGCCGAGGTGTGACTATGTAACGTACAGCATTCTAGCCCCATTGTGTCTCTTAAACCCCGTCACTGTATGACGGTCCAATTGTACGCCACTGTTGATCCTTATCAAACAGGAGTTAAAGTGGGAGAGGGGGAAAAAGAAAGTCTGTGGTCAAGTTCCTGCAACCTGCAATTCAGAAGAGTTTGCGACTTGCCGGAATTTCAAAACTGCATTACTCTGCTATTTCAGGTGCACGGCTTCAACACACAAGGCGAGAACATAGCCGACAACGGCGGTCTCCGCGCGGCGCTCAACGCCTACTCGCTGTTCACCAGGCGGCACCCCGCGGCCAGGCGAGACACGCTACCGGGCCTGCCGCAATACAAGCCGGAACAGCTGTTCTTCTTGGGATTTGCACAGGTATGGTTTTGTCTTAGGTATTGTCATAATGATTGGAAAAGTCGCCGAAAAGAATTTGTCGCTGACAAAAATACCCCAAGAAAGAAGAATGTTTTGGAATGAAACTAAGGCAGTAAACAGTCTACCCAACAATGGTAGGTAAGTGGTTATGGTCGCCTAGAGACCTGGGAAAAGACGCCGGAGAAGAATTGATTGAAGGAAAACGTCTTCGCTGCCGTAAATCCTGGAGTGGAGTAACATCGCGAGCGCAGTTCCGCCTCCCGAGTGATAGACGCAAATATGAAGAGCTGAGTGACAACCTTCTGTTTTGGAGAGAAAGGCGTCTTGTTACTTAAATGATGCAGCATCATATGCAATCAGCAGGATACCCAAGTCATCACTAACTTACAACAGAGGCATCATGTTTTCAACATTGGAAAGGTCTCAATGAAAAGTCGGGGAGGTTATTTATGTAGTTCCACAAAGGTGGAAGTTTCATGGATTTTTCCAGGCAAAGCAAGGAGATACACTGCATATTTCTGATATTGGAAGCTAAAAAACTCTTTAATTTCCAGATATGGTGCGGCAATTCAACGGTGGGTGCTCTGAAGTCCAAAATGGTGGAAGGAGTCCACAGTCCCAACAAGATCCGTGTAATCGGGACCCTGAGCAACTCCAAGGAGTTCGCTGACGCCTGGCAATGTCCGTCCGGGTCGCCAATGAACCCGGAACACAAGTGTGTGTTGTGGTGATAGAATTAGGCAGTTTAGTTAAACCATCGTTGCCTCTGACTGTGTCATATTACCTAATTCTTGGTCTAAATATTCAGGGAGGGAGGCTTGCGTGACTATTTTTAATTTTAGGTATGTACTTAAATGCGTTTATGTCGTTAAACATGTTTTTGTTTAACCTAAACATAATTACAATATTAATATTGTACCTACTTAAGACAGTTCGATAAACGCGTTTAAGAACTTAAATTTTGATTGGATTTTATTACACATTTATTTATAACAGTTCTGGAGTCGTGGCCTTTCGACAACATGGTCTTTAAAGGCCGAGGGAGTTGCACGCTGTACTCACTCGGGGCTCTTTCCCGCGTGCACTTTACAGTCATACTACACATGTTTAAGGGTTTAAATCGAATGCGTTTAGGCTACTGCAAAACAATATTTAAGAACGTTATGAAAGCCGCCCTAAATATTATTTAGCAGTAGTCTAAACGCATTAACGCACACCTAAACATGTTTAACATTTTTTAAGTTCTTAAAAGGGTTTATCGAACTGTCAAAATATTGATATTGTAATTGTGTTTAGGATCATGTTTAGCGACAAAAATGCAATTAAAAATAATTCAAATAGATTCTCACGCAAGCTTGAATATATGGAAAATAGAGAGGCAGAGGCAATGATGATTCGAAACAAACAATATGAAAGACTCCTACAAATGTGATGTTAGTTGTAAGATAACCAAAGACATTTACTCCAATAGGTTACCGTCAAGTTACCGCTGTAGTTATAATTAAAATGTGGTTTTATACGAAGAGTGATGTACTCTGTGTATTATAAATAAGTTATATGGTATGCAGTATTGTCTATGTTTGCATTAAAACGTAATGCAGAGATATTCAAGCTTAGATACTAAACTGGAGATGACATTAGACCCAGAGGCAGATTAAATGTCGCCAGCGCCGTAGGCAGCACCTCACCGGCGCCCCTCGGTTTTTATTACCAACTTCTGTTATGGAATCTGGCGATGTAGGTGTAATGAAATAGACGGCACTTAGGAAGCCTTAAAGGTGGATTTAGAATCACAAAAAAACACTGAAAACGACTGAATATTAGCAAATTCATGGCAATGTCTGTCGTGAAAACGCAGGTTTTACCAGAGTCCGAGTCTAGCTTTATATTACGACTTTATTTTATTTAAGTACTAAGTAGGTACTTATTTTGGGCTTTCGGTTAATGCCTTCAATGCGCGCCCCTTTGTGGCCTCGCGCCCCTAGGCACGTGCCTAGTTTGCCTTTAGGATAATCCGCTACTGATTAGACCTAACATCGATTTGATCCTTGAAAAAAACTAGGTATCTTCAATTGTGTCTTATCTGTGATATCTTTCTTGTATGCCTTTAATGAGAAAGAGATGATATGACTTTCCAAATTATTGTCTGCAAACCTTAGCGTTAAAAAATAACCGCAATAGGTAATTTTTTTGCATTTTAAACATCTCCAGTGTATTATTTACCTTCAAATTGAAACACTGTAAATCATGAATACCCCGTATTAAACTTTTGTCACTGTAATCAAATAGGGTTACTATTTAAACTTACACGGTTTGTATACATATTTATTATATAAAACGGGAATTACCGTGTCACGAGTAGTCTACTCGTCTACAGCTACTCGTGACCATGATGGCTGCAATGCTGTCGAAATATCGAGACATTAATAATAAATGTTTAACACGGTAAATCCCGTTTTATCTAATCAAATATGGTTGTATCGTTAGTTTAGGCTTGAAGTAGCTAAAGCGATACCAGCTCACTTTTATGTAAGCAAGTTTACAGAGACCTCTAGGCCTGATTGTCCCATCGTATCAATTTCTTTGTCATAAGTTATTGAAGCTCATGGTTTTCACAATGCTATAATCAAAATCAAGAAAATACTCTTTTTTTGTGACATGACAAGTTTATCGGTCGCTACTGAATTTGTATATGCTATTGTAGGTACTCAATTTCTGAATTTTGAGTATTATTTTCAGACTGTACTAACCATAATATAGATCTCCTATACTAGATCTATATCTTAGAATTAGATTAGGGATATAAGAGTCCAAGGAATGAAAAATCGTAGTACCTATCTTTTTTCATCTCGTAAGTTAAAAATGGTTAAAAGTTAAGTGTACATCTATGCGTCAGAAACCTGATATTCGTCAGGAATTCCAATCTCACAATACAGTAGGTATTATAGTATAGTTTATAATTTTTGTGGAATGATACGATACGCTACTGATTTTGGTATTTTAAAATACCTGTCGAGTACATGTACACTTAATGTTTATTTCCTTGGACCCTTCAAATGCATCAGTGCATCACTGATTATTATGAAAAAAATTACAAAAACTATTTATTATAAAATAAAAAAGTAATAATTTACCGATTCGTTTTATTTCTTCCTGATATACTGAAATTTGTACACCGGTGCCGATAACTTCGTCCCTACTTGGACACATCTAGGTTTCATTATTTTAGCCGATTTATGATGGAGGTGACGTTTTAATTCCATTTTCTGTTGAATCACGGTCAACTCTTTCTCCCTTTCAATCCTTGTTGATAACTCTTTGTACCTCTTCTCTTTATGTTTGTTCATCAATTCAGCAGTCTGCAAAGTATTTAATATTATTAGTATGTGCCATCCTTAAATCATGCTTTCTAACCGAATGTTAGACATGGTTGTCAGAATTATACTATTGTCCGATAGAACACGTTGCGCACATAACCTTAGTATAGGCCGCGTCATGTAAAAAGAACGCTGGAAGAAAGTGTAGGGTGTGTGTTTGCGCATGGGTAAAGCAAAGGTCGACTGACGAACCAATAGCGCAACGGCAAGCATGCAGCGCGTGACCCGCCCTTCGCCGCCTGCACCTCATACCACCAAATAGATCGGTAAATCGCCTAATGCGCAGCTTGACCGCCAGCGTTCTTTTTACATGACGCGACCTGTATGTATTATTTACTTATTTATAGTCATTAATTATGACATAGTTACCTCATCATCGACATCGGGCAATGAGATTTGATTTAAAGCAGACAACCTTGGCCGGTTTGACTTCCTGCCGAGCAGTGATGGATGTGTATCCAATCTCTTAGCCAGATCGAAATTTTTCTCCTCTCCTTCATCAACAAAGAATATGTGATTGTTGGGAGTCGAGTCTGCTATTTCTGTCATGTGAAGATGGGACTGAAATAAAGAATAATTGAATTTATTTATTTATTTTTCGTATGGTCACAGCGACATGACAGGAGATCAGACTGTGAGTGGGAGACTATCCAGCAACTCAATCAGGTCCTCAAGAGTTTAATCCAGAGCATGTCACATGCCACCGATAACTGCCCGCAATGGTCAATTGAGGGTGGTCTTATCAAGATTCATAAGGCTGATGAGAATAATTGAAATCAGAAATTTTTATTGTATGAACATGGTAGTATAAACAGTTGGTATAAATGTTTCATCACAGTTTCACAGTTCAAGTACCTTATCAGGCATACAATTATTCAATGTCAATAATTATTTAAAGTCATTGTTCAAATTAAAAATTAATATCCATATAAGTACATTCCAATAATTCAATTTTCAATTTATAAGCAGTCAATGTATCTATTTAGGTAAGTATGTATTAAAGAAAAAACTCATTTAGACTGTAGAAAACATTTTGAGTTAGCCACGTTTTTAGGACATTATTAAATCTATTGTTGTTTAAACTTTTTATTTCCTTAGGTATCCGATTATATATTCGGATTGCCGTTACATATGTACTCTTGTTGTATATATGGCATTTTATGTGGGGCAACACTAAACTATTTTTGGTCCTAACATTCCGAGAGTGTATATCCGAAACCTTTTTGAAGAACTCTTTATGTTGTCGCACAAATAGACAGACTTCCAATTATGTATAGTTGTGACATTCAAGCAAACTGATCTGATCTTATCCTATACTGGAATGTCCTCCGTACTACAGGTACGGTGAAACACAGATACAAGGTGTACAATAGAGTTTTTAGGGTTGAGATTTTTTCAAAAACTACTAGACCTTTTGCAAAAATTCTTTCACTATTAGATAGATAAAAGTTAAAACTATGTAACTGTAAAAGAATTATTAAAATTGGTCCAGTAGTTCTTGAGAAAAACCTTAATTGAGGCCCCCTGTATACTTATCTGTCTTCCTGTGTACAATGATACTAGGTATAATAATAATGCCCATTATTCTGAATTACTAGGCTAAGTAAGATTTCTAAAAGTTTTCTGGTCTTTTATATAGTATATCCCGTAGTTCAATGCGTCTTTGCAAAGGCCTCCTCTAACGTTTTCCACTGGGTTCTGTCATGCGCTACCCTTCTCCAATTGTGTATAGTGACCTAAAACTCACGGCTTCACAGTAATGGGTACTTAATAAAGATGCTATGTTTGTGTAAAAAGAGCCCAAGTGTGGTCTACTACAAATTTATGAGTTTGCATGAAGATGGGATAAACAAACATCTACATATTCTTTTGGTTAGCCACTCAAGCCAATTTGGATATTATTTTTTTTTATTTTTTTATTTATTTATTTATATTTAAATACATGCAAAATTACAGATATACTAAAAATTAAATGAACTCTAGAATAAGTACATGCATTCAAATACAATAGAGCGTAGTAGGCTGTATAAATGTGGATAGACCTCACTAGGCGAGCCCGTGTCGAGGACTACCAATTCGCAACGCGAATTTTTAGTTATGGCTCCACCGAGACTTTGGTGATTCTGCCAAAGTCCTGGTTGAGAGAGGCACTGAATATTAGTGATAATTTGACTGGTAGCTTGAAGCCTGTATGTTTTCTGATCTTTGCCTGCTTTCTGAAGGCAAATTAAAAACAACAACGCTTACCTGTAGTCTATCAATGTGTCTGCTCTCGACAGTCCGTTTCATGTTGATATACTTGATGTCTTGAGTCTCCATCAGCTTAATCTGATCTGGTGTATCTTCGACTTCTTTTTGCACCTCATGATGTACCTGGAAACGCCAGAAAAAGTATTTTCCTTGAGGCTCAAATTGTTAGTAACCGAGCCATAAAATGTTGTAATAAGTAAATATAACCTTAAAAAGTCAATGTTTACAAGCTAATTTTATACCAATTTCATAATGAATTATGCTGCAAACGACCTTATTTATATAAGTATCTGGGTATTAACAGAAATAACAAGTCCTTATTGATTTAATAAGTAGTTTCTTGTACATAACTAATACGCACCCCATCTTTTACCCGAGAATTGACCATATGAAAGTAGAATTCATCAGGATTTTTGTCCAAAGTCCTTTTACGCAATAACTTCAGGGTTTGCCCCTTCTCATGATAATCATCAGCGCGCTTCTTGTAATCTTTCTTCTTCTCAAGCAGGCCAAGGTGTTTTCTTGTCTCCGGCTGATGTCTTTCCTTGTGAGTCTTTTGGTTGGCCTTCGCGGCCTTTTTCCACGAAGACATTTTTCGTTTTCTTTCTCAAACAAACCAACACAAGTTACAACTTCTTAACAATAACACAAAAGAAAACAGAAATAATAATGTAAACCACAACTATATACAACTACGACGACCACGTGACAAAAAAATTGACATTTGTTTGACTGACTTTTTTCGGCACTCATTTTCTGGCCGAGACCTTTTGGTTGTTCAATGAGGGAAATTAAATGTTGCCAGATATATTACTGAGAAAGGTACTTACAGACAATTTGAAAATTATACAGACCTACCGATGATACAGTCCCAGTGCCCGTGGCGAGCTTTGGGCGGGCATCGCGACGACGACGACGTCGTCGCTTTATTTCCATAAGACTAAGAGGATAATGAGAGATATCTCTCAAAACGGTGAAGGAAAACATTGTAATGAAACCCGCATGCCGTAGAAGAAGAAAAAATCTAAGACATGTGAAATCCGCCAATCCGTACTGGGCCCGCGTGGTGGATTATGGCACAACTCCCTCGATGTAAGGGAAGGTCTGTGCCCGAGCAGTCGGGCAATATAAATACTCGTAGACTGATGGATGGTGTGGTGTGGGATATCATATTTATGCAAAATTACATTTTGTTGTTTCAAAAGGTTCTACAACGAAATAATGACATTAATTATGCCTTGACCGAATTTATCCTACTTTATTCCATTAATTACAATTACTTCGATTCGATCACACAACTCGATGAGATATGGAACGGAAGAAATAGTGAATACATTGATGATGATGAAATATCTGTTTGCAAGGTCAAACTTTATCTTTAAAGTTTCAGTAGATAGGCATAGGCACTTGGCTTTATCAAGCACTAGTTTTAGTCCATGGATTCGTCTGCGGGATATTATGAGGTGAATTATAATAAATTGTTCTTACTGTTAGCACTTTATTAGTCGAGCGCTAAAACAGATTTACCTCCACTTGCAATTAGATAGGTATAAGATAACTCAAGAGTCAGTGACTTAACCCGAAGCAAAATGTGTGGAGTTTTCTCGGGTCAAGTACTTAACCCAGAGTTATCTCGATATTGCAAGAGACCCTTACACTGGCTTTTACCGTATTATTTATATGTATGGTATTTGCACCACCAAAAGTCATACTTCACGTCAAAGTTAGGTATTATTTGATGAAATGAAATGAAATAAAATGATAATAATACAATACAATGATCTGTTGTAGAGTAGGTATATACTTGGACCGTTCATATTATCTGCGTCGTAAGCCTTGAAACGTACTGCAAGTGTTACCATTGATCTGTACCGAAATTATTAGATACCTAAGCAGTTTATCTTACATTGCAACAAGTATCTGTTAAATCTTTAATAGAGATTCTCTGAACACTAACCATGACGGTTCTCTCGATTATAGTCTTAGGCATATCTTTATTAATACTTAATAATGTGAAGGGATCACCGAGATTGGATCCTTTAGTGGAGACAAATGTGGGGTTGATCCGAGGCTTGAGAGCGACAGACGGCGAATATTCTATGTTCCTGGGAATACCATATGCGACTGTTGACCCGAATAATCCTTTTGGGGTAAGTACCTATGTATAATTTAATAATTGAGGCTACGAACGTGTAAACGTAGTATGGGACGCCCCCAGGCCGATAATTGGGTTGAGTGGCGTGCGTTGGGAGAGGCCTATGTCCAGTGGACTGATACTTACGAAAGTTACGAAGAAGGCATACGTACATTTTGCGGATGCTCTCAAAGGTGAAGGAAAACATCGCCAGGTAGGCTTGCCTAATGAAAAAAGATATCTGAGGCATGTGTAATCCTCTAATCCGCACTGGTCCTGTGTGGTGGATCGTAGCCCGAGCTCCCTCGATGTAAGGTCACATCACAACAGTGGGAACATTAATAGGATGTCGATATGATGATGCAGTTAGAAAGTTCTAGAATTTCTTGATCTTAAGGTGCCGTAATACCTATATTAGGTATCTCAATGATCATACATAACTCTCAAGTGTATGTTTATCAAAACAATTGAATCATTGATAAAGATATCTTACGCAAGTCTACTGAAATTATCTTTGAAATTGTTGCAAAATATTCGTTTTATCTTGCAGCCATCCATCCCGCATACCGGATTCGACGGCACATTCGACGCTTACGACGACTCCGCAATATGTCCTCAAACCGAAGAGTTTAACAACACCATAGTCGGCTCACTGGACTGCTTACATCTCAACATTTACGTCCCTAACTCTGCTAGCTCTAGAAATCAACTACCTGTCTTGGTCTGGATCTATGGAGGTGGCTACAGAATTGGCTTTGCAGGAAGATATCTCTACGGACCGAAATATCTCGTCAGACATGATATTATTCTCGTAACTCTTAATTATCGCGTCGGACCTTACGGCTTCATGTGTCTTGATACACCTGAAGTGCCTGGCAATCAGGGTCTGAAAGACCAATTGAATGCTTTAAGATGGATCAATAGCAATATAGAATCGTTTGGTGGAGATGTAAGCAAAATCACTGTAATGGGCGAGAGTGCCGGAGCGAGATCTGTAGACTTCCATCTCCATTCTCCTCAAGAGAAGTTATTCAATAGAGTGATTTTAGAAAGTGGTACAGCAGTGTATCCAGGCTTTATTGTAGACTCTGATATCAGTGTTCCATTGAGAATAGCAGAGCAGCTTGGCTTAGTAACGAATGATTTGTCAGAAGCCCTAACTTTCCTTGCTACAGCAGACACGACCTTGGTTATTGCAGCGGCTTCTCAAATTAACACCTTCTATCCTTGTGTGGAAAAAGAGTTTGATAATGTAGAAAGATTTGTAACCGATTATCCTGTGAATATATTGGTACCCAAAGCAAGAGGGATGCAAATACTTCTAGGGGTGAACGATAATGAGTTGATTTACTCTTATGCCAATCAAAGACCGGAGTACTTTGATAGTTTGGATGAATTTAATGATAGATTAGCGGCAATTTTTGATTTTGATAACGAAAAGCTTGCTGAAATGGAAGAGTTAGTCCGACATTTTTATTTAGGAGATGATAAACTAAGTGAGCAGACGAAGTTCGAAATAGTTGACTTTGCAACTGATATCGTTTATAATCACCCAACTGAAAGAAGCATAGCAAGATACACTGAGAACGGTGCTGAAAACTTATTCTTATACGTTTTCTCGTATGTCGGTGGAAGGAATTTTGTGAAAAGGAGAGAGAACGTGACTATTGGAGGGGCAGCCCACGCCGACGAGCTTGGCTATTTGTTTGACGTGTCCTTCTGGACAGAGGAACCCGCGCCTACAGATCAACTCGTCATGGATCGAATGACAGCAATGTGGGCCAATTTTGTTAAGTATGGGTAAGTAACTAAATAAATACATAAAGCCAAACCGATTCCCATTTTACAGTAAATATACAGGGTGGCTTTGAATTCAATCGACAAAATTAAATGGATGGTTAGGCTTGTGACGTACATTAATTCTGCACAGCGTTTATGTAATTTAAACAATTCGGGGAAAAATAACAATTACAATAAATTCAACTATCAAAATTTTTGATCGGTTCGCTACACCTGCCATCCGTAGCTGCGAGAACATTTCTGCGAGCAAAGGTCTGACAGTCTGTGTTGCAGGTGTAATTAAACTCCACACTTGCTGCACCGTTTATACTTGCAAGCTGCTGTCGGACATTACTAGCCAGAAGTTTTTTTCCTGGTAGAAATGCGGCCTTATTCCAGCCAGTTCCATTTTAACACGTTCACATCCCCGTACAAAAAATGTTTTCATTTCCTTGTAAGTCCTGACTATTATTTCAATCTCTATACAAGTCGAAATACATCTTGTTATGTGAGCACTTCAACACTGGGTGGAGAACTCTTCTGAAGACAATAGGACGTGAATGGACAGCAGCATCTACCAAGGACATCATATTTACTTACCTTCAGAAAAAAATACCCTTAGTGCGGATCTGGTAAGCACATGCTTCGTGCCACATATGTAGGGCACTGGACTGTGAACGTGGTAAGTTAGATTAAATACAGTCATTATTAACACCAACCTACATTTCCTTTTTCAGTAACCCAACACCCGAGACATCGGACTTATTGCCCGTGAAATGGGAGCCGATTACGGAGAGCTCACACAATTACTTGAGCTTAGACTCAGAGCTGAGTGTTAAGAAGAGGCCTTTCAACGACCGAATGGCCTTCTGGGACCTATTCTATAGGGTCAATTGGGAATCACAGAAAGGTTTCAGGAGAAACGGGGATGTCTAAAATTATCTATCTATAGGTATACATATGTATTCTACTAGGTACAAGATGTCAACTGATTATGTAGGTACATTCACGCAAATAAATGATTTGACTTTGACTTATACCGAAGCCGGGATCAAGTGTCTTATTTTGTAAACAAAAACTACCCTACCCTACTAACATTATAAGCTGTTCTGTAATTATTGCAGTTATTTTCACATTATTAGAACGGATCACTTTATTTTCATAATGATGAACAGGTTCAATCAATCAGTTCCTTCATACATCACAACAGGTAATTAGACGATCATATTTGTTTACAAAATAAGACACTTGATTTGGGCTGCGGTTACAACTAAGTATTTTTTATTCTTAACCTAAAGGCAAGGAAATACAGCGAAATAATTTTTCTACAAGAAGTAAGAACTTACCAATTTCCTGTAGTGTTCCGCCTTTAACTTTATATCGCGTTTATCGCTACGAGCTTTTATATCTAGAGCAGGGTACAATAAATACAGTTTTATCACAAAAATTATAATATATTGAAGTACAAGTTTCAACAATAACATAATTTACAGCGATATGATTATCTGATACATAGTACATACATACATTCATCTTACGCCACTGTAAAAATCCGAAATCCTAACACATTACTTAATAACAATAACTTTGTGATTGGACGAATTAACCAATGGACACGATGTGCTTGACTTACACGTGCCCATGGTAATTTAACAATCTTATCTTATTTTAACCTGATTGGGTGCTAATGCCAATGTGGCGGTACTGCGACCCATTGGGATCTTTTGTGCTCTCCCCTTTCCTCTATGCTCCTTCCTCCTCCCTAAAGATATAACTCAATAGTTAACATATAGCTATGCAGCTCATGGGAAGGAGCCTGTAGTCCACTGGTTCCGGATAGGCTGACCCCAGGAGACTCATTCGCTTTCTAGCCAGTGAGTCACATTCACACATTTCATGGACTCCGTTTTGTCACCACAGACTCTGCAGGTTGGAGATTCCGCTAGTCCCATCCTGTGCAACAGGTCGTTTGTTGCTTGACTCGGTTCTCATACATTTCGCATCCTTTGGTTAATTCGTCACATACACAATCCGTGCGCAGGTTTCCGAAGAACCGATAAAACAAGAGAAAAACTCATTCACTCTCAATCTTAAATTCTATTTAAATTTCGGATTTTTGCAACGACTTTCCGATTTCGCATTAGATAAAGCAAGCCGAAGTACATTTATATAGAGCTGTTCATGTTATATACAATTTAGTATAAATTAAGCCGATAAGAGTTACCTACAGCTGTCGCTCTAAACAAGTTGTGATCGCAACGTACTTTGAAACCAGCCCCCTTACCTTGAAGTCTTATAGCAGTATTACTTCCATAATACTTTGTTACTTCGTATAATGACGACCTTAAAGTAAGCTCATTAAGGTCGTCATTGTACGAAGTAACAAAGTATTATGAAAGTAATACTGCTATAAGAGTTAAAGGTAAGGGGGCAGATCGATACTGGTAACCAATAAACGAAAGTTACAGCAAATTAATAATAGGATTCCAAAGTGTGTAGCGATGACAAACTTGTGTGGTGGCATATTTTGCCAGCTAACAGCCATTTTGTCAAAAATACTGAAAAGTTAATTTTACAAAATAGACATAAATTGATGGTAAACTGCGAGTACGATTTCAACTCTTACGTAGCAGATAATAAGAACGGCCCAAAGTCCAAAGTGCTACCTTATTGGTATTATGATTATGATTTTGTTTACAATATCGTCGCCTTATTGGGTTAAGTTAGCCGTCTGTATGACATTTAAAAATTAGATACTAAGAAGTGACGTCACGTCTTACTAGTTCCATAAAATAAACTCCATCATCATCATCAGTCTATTTATAGTCCCCGCTGCTCGGGCACAGACCTTCTCTTACATCGAGGGAGCTCGGGCCATGATCCACGCGGCCCCAGTGCTGATTGGCAGATTTCACATGCCTTAGATTTTTTTCTTCTTCTACGGCATGCAGGTTTCATCACGATGTTTTCCTTCACCGTTTTGAGAGCACTCGGTAAATGTACGTAAGTTTTGACGTCGAAAAAACCGAGGTTAACTCATTGGTACATGGCTGCCCTGGCTGGGAATCGAACCTGGGACCTTCGTATCGCAAGTCCATTGACCCAACCACTGAGCCACCGAGCTATCTTTAATACTAAGTTCGTTTTCCCAAAAGGGGTTATAATATAATGACTTTGACTATAGATAGAGTCTGGCTAACGAAAGAGTGACCTGAGAAAACGCGGCAAATTCAAAAAATCTACATGTGGTATTACTGACTATAGTAGGAGAAAAATGTTTTGATACTTGAGTATTTTTTTTTGTATTTACGACTATCAATTTGTATAATAGTTTCTTACGAAATTAATTTCTAATTTAAGAAACACACCAATTCTTTAAATGTGCATAACCTACATGGTTAAACCACATTTCAAAATGTCGTTTGTATAAAGGCTGTGTTTGGTGCGTCGGAGCCTCGACTGTTATGGATGTGAGTAAAAAAACGAGTGTGTAGATATTTTTTATTAGTATATACATAATATTCACCTACTTAACATTCAGTTCATTAAATTTCTTTAACAACATGTTTAATAGGCTGATGATGTTTAATCATCGTACTCAAAAAATTCAACCTTTAAGGATTCTCCTGTATCAGTGGAGTCGTCATCACTATCACTTATTATGAATTCTTCCAATACTTCTTCTGTTATGTGATCTCTTTGTTTGTATTTATTTTCCACATTTATTACATGGTCCGCCATTTTTTTTCCAATTTTCTGCAATTATTCGGCCAAACGAGGTTTTTATCATTTTTTCTTTTTCTTTTGCGGGCAGATTAACTGTCTTAATTAGATACCGAGCTTTTGTGGGGGCGTTTTTTTCTGGAGTGCTCCACATCCTTTCATTCGAAGATCCTTCCTTTAAATTTTTTTAATGTCGTGACACCAACCTCTGCAAAACAAAGTATAAAATGCATACTTGATAATGAAATTTGATGACGTCAAATAACACAACTTTGTGAAATGGAACAAACAAATAAAAAACTCTAAACCGATGCATGCAGGTACATACCAGTTAGTGAAGATGAAGATATTTCTTCTAAGAACATAGTCTTGAGTTACTATTAAACATTTTTTCTCCAAATTTCTTAGCGTTCCAACAATGTTTTTAATTTAGCAGAGTCCTTCAATATCTCCAAGATTATCTATAAACATATAAAAAAGTATAAACATATCGTAAATATATCTAATATTCAGTCAACAAGGATCAAGATTACAAAGTCATACTAACCTAAAAAGTCCGAGATGGCACCTAAACATTGTTTATTTTCATGGAAAACAACTGTTTTCTCTTCTCGTTTTTGTTTAAACTTGCTTATCATAGTATGTAGCAGCTTTCGTACGTTACTTTTTATTGTTTTACCCATATTAAAGCAATTATTATTGAAAAATAAATCTCCACAACAGACTTTGAGATGTACGTTTGACACTTGACTGACAGCTTAATATTGTTGCCAGATCAAAACTTTTAAGGAAACTCCAGGTCACTCTTTCGTTAGCCAGACCTTAGGTACATATCATTCTCGGTACCTAATGAGATTATGAATGCATTTACGAAGTTGATGGAAAAATATGGCATATATGAGTTCAAATTCAATTCATCATCGTAAAACCAAACTAAAGTAAATATATTTTTTACTTTCTCTGGTGGTCTAAATAATATCTATCTTCAGCGTTATAAGGTGAGTTAGTTTATATATATTTGTATCTACTACCCTATTACATAATGAAATGCCCATAAATTATTTATTATGTAAGGCGCATCGGTAAGTTTTATTGTTTGGATTAGTTAGATATATTGTAATGGTCCCTTAAATAATCTATATTCATTATTTGCCGTTTAAATTAACTTTGTATATCAGGTACTTTATAAAATGAGGTTGACTAGTTAACAGTGAATGTTATTTCTTTTTAAGGGACTTAAATGAGACAACTAGCGCCGCCATTCTTCAAAAAAAATCATCCAATTTAATCAATTTTATTAAAAAAAAGCTATGTACAAAATGTGTATTACGATAAATACTATTTTTTAAATGCTTATTTATAACGTGATTCAATTTCGCTAAGCTGTAGTTCGCATAATTGCGAAAAACGGCCGTTTTTGGCACATTTGAGAACTACAACTTTGCTTGTCGCAATTATGCCATGTATTGTGTATTGAAAAATAGTATTTATCCTAATAAAGATTGTGTACATAG
Organism: Tachystola acroxantha; assembly: GCA_963506565.1. Lineage (NCBI taxonomy): Eukaryota > Metazoa > Arthropoda > Insecta > Lepidoptera > Oecophoridae > Tachystola > Tachystola acroxantha. Next base: position 13,565,558 of record OY735874.1, on the reverse strand, counting down.
CTTTTTTAATAAAAAATGATTAATTTGGAAGATATTATTTTTTTAAGATTGGCGGCGCTAGTTGGCTCATGGAAGGCCCTTAAATAATCTATATAAAATGTGTACTTTATAAAATAAGGTTGACTAGTTAACAGAGAATGTTATTTCTTTTTAAATTATTTATACTAGTAACAATAAAAACTAATTTATCTTGTAATGTAATATAGTTAGATGAAAGCGTAAAGTAATATATGAAAATGCTTTTAATCGGCTTTCAATACATAATTCTTTCGTGCATTTTAAACCTACTGGTTTATAACTGATTTACTGGTTTAAAAAAATATTTTTCTTTGGATTTTCTATAAAGGTATTAATAATTTGGCAAAATGTGTTATGACTAGAATATCTTGTGGAATATTATATATTATGATAATAGTAAATTATTTAGTTTCCTTACAGATATAGGAAAAGGGTCTTAGTAGAACAGATATAACATATTATGTTGTAGTAAATATTATATCCTAATATTCATGATATGTCATTATTATAAACTTAATTAAATAATTACTTTTTTGGAAATATTTGGACTGATATAAGGTAAGGTGACTAGATTTCGACATAAATTCATCACAATTTATAGACAAACAAACAATTTAACATGAAATATACTTAGATATATTATAATGAATACTCTAATCATTCATTTGATATATGAATTATTTATTTATAAACTCGCGCCTGATTCCCGTAGGGGTAGACAGAGACGATGGACTTCCATCTGCTGCGATCCTGGCACACAACCCTTGCCTCCTTCACATTCATCAATCTATTCATGCATGCTTGTCGGTTTGTAGTAGACAGTACTTGGCCCTTTTTCAAGACATCGCCAAATTGGTCGACGTACGTTCTCCTCGGTCTACCTCTGCCGACCCTTCCTTCTTTGATATACGAATTTATGATATAAACCTTTAGTAATTTCTGTAATATCTTAATTACGTATACATTATAATATTATAATCTATTTAAGGACTTATGTATAGGACATAGTAATTAACTAAAGCGTCTCATTAGCTGCCTCAGGTTACAATTACAACACGTTTTATGACTAAGTAATTAAAATATACCTACTTTACAAAATTAATAAGTTAATGGTAGCGATATTATTTTTCTATGTATGTACATGTTTATATGTATGTCGGGTCTAGAAGTATAAAACGGCTTGATGGATTTTAATGTTGAGATATCAGATTCCGACTTTTTTTGTGTTAGTATTAATTCACTTCTTGCGAAAGAATTGAATACATCATCCCAAAGCAACATCTTTGGCAAACAATGATTATTATGCTCCCACCTGGCTATTCGTATTCATTATTGGATGTTTGTCGTATTTGGCAAATACTTGACGTACAGCTAATCGCAGATCAAGTGTAACCTTATTATCTGAGTCATAAGATGTTTTGATGATATTTTCTTGCATATGCGCTATGCGAAACGAAAATCTAAATGATAAATGGAGAAAAATTATGATTGGAATAGAGCGTGCCACGGAATGGCGAGGTCCCGGGTTCGAATCCCGGTCGTGATGAAATTTTTTCTCCATTTATCATTTTGAGTCATAAGAGTTGAATTCGTACTGCAAGTGTGACCATTGATCTGCTGTTGTCCGTACATACAAATAAGACGAATATTTTGTCAAGCATACCAACCACACATGGCAATTATGACAAATACGCAAATACGAACAGCCAAGTGAAGTGCCACCATTATAAAAACACCACTTTTAAGGTATCCTATGTCAGTCAAAATGATAGTAGTCTAAAATTTAGTTATAAGTAAAAAAATCACACGCCAGAATCGCTACCGCTACTTATATTCGAGCGACAATGAGGTACATGGATTTCTTACAACAAGCTAAGCCTATGTTTATAAGTTTATAACTATTTACAAGTTAAACAAAAATAAGATTCACCCTATCATATTACAAATTACTTACGTTAGTTAGTATTTGTCATCAATTTAGCATAATTTTGACTAGATAATATGACTAGACAGAACATAGTCAATTAATATTGTTGTGTTAATTAATTAATTATTAATTATGATGTGAGAATTACAGTGGTTCCCTAAGGAGCGTTGCACCTTGGCCCGTATTAATAGTCTGAGCTCAAACCCGACCTCAAGAGCGAATTCAGCTGATACACTCTCAAGACGTGATCACCATCTCAAGTATGTCATTTATTAATAAACCAGTGCATTACCGTTCTCAAAACGATGAAATTATACCATGTCATGGCGCGCCAAACAGAGACGCCGCTACACCAATGCCATAGCACTGTCCCTTTCACGGCCGCTATGACATGGTATCATTTGATCGTTTTGAGAACCGTAATATAATAGCCCCACAGAAGAACTTTAAAACTGAGTTTTGTTTATATTAATACAGTGTTACTCACGCGATACCCGATTAATAAATGCGCAATTAAGCTACGTTTATTAATAAGAACGCCATTTTGAGGTCGTTCTCAAGATTGACTTTTGAGCTGAGAGTGATTTATCACTTTTTAAACTTACGGTTTGTATAAATATTAATTAGATAAAAATGGTACCTGCAAATATCAACAACTTTTCTCAACGCAGTCAGCGAACACGAAAGAGGGTAGATCGTTTTGTGTCACCCTTCTGTTCAACACTCACCGACTTCAGTCTACTCGTGACCATGATGGCTGCAATGCTATCGAGACATCAATAAATCAATGTTTAACACGGTAATTCCCGTTTTTATCTAATTAATATGAGAGTGATTTATTATTACGGGACTCAGTCCTCTGAGAGGCAACGCAACGGATATGCTTCCCCGGTAAGATAGAACAAAATTCCGAAACGCCTTCGCCTGCTACAAAAATGAATATAATATATACTTGGTGTGGTGTCCCCATCATCCGATACTCTGCAGCGAATGCTTGAACTGCAGCAGCTTGCTCAGGTTCGCGTAGACCAGGTCCGGCGGGTTGGATATCACGAAGTATACCAGCCCCAGGATGGAGAGCACCGCGCGCCAGATGGAGAAGTGCGTCCAGGTGTGGTAGAACGTGGGGATGGTGGGCTGCGGACAGGAAATAGGTTTTTTATGCCACCAACTCGGAAAGAGGGCAAATTCTTCCTAAAAAATTATACCAAAATTGTACTTTATTTCCAAGGGATTGTCTATACAAAAGTCGTTCTCTTTTTTAGTATCTCGCCGTAAAAGTGAGTAAATTATTTAGCGATTGTGTTTCCAGTTAGAAATTACATGTAATTTTAATCAATTGTATTAAAAGCGTCTTTTTAGGGTTCATGTCTAAATTGGTCGCGTCTAGACTGGTCGCATCCAGACTGGTAGCGTCCAAACTGGTATCGTCCAGACTGGTAACGTCCAGACTGGCAACGTCCTGACTGGTAGCGTCCAGACTGGTAGCGTCCAGACTGGTAGCGTCCAGACTGGTAGCGTCCAGACTGGTAGCGTCCAGACTGGTAGCGTCCAGACTGGTAGCGTCCAGACTGGTATCGTCCAGACTGGTAATGTCCAGACTGGTAACGTCCAGACTGGCAACGTCCTGACTGGTAGCGTCCAGACTGGTAGCGTCCAGGCTGGTATCGTCCAGACTGGTAACGTCCAGACTGGTAACGTCCAGACTGGCAACGTCCAGACTGGTAGCGTCCAGACTGGTAGCGTCCAGACTGGTAGCGTCCAGGCTGGTAGCGTCCAGGCTGGTAGCGTCCAGGCTGGTAGCGTCCAGACTGGTAGCGTCCAGACTGGTCGCGTCCAGACTGGTCGCGTCCAGACTGGTCGCGTCCAGACTGGTCGCGTCCAGACTGGTCGCGTCCAGACTGGTCGCGTCCAGACTGGTCGCGTCCAGACTGGTAACGTCCAGACTGGTCACGTCTAGGCTGGTCATGTCTAGGTCAAAGTCCACTCACCATGGTAACATTAGCCGTGACGTTGGCCACTAGCGGCGCGTACTGGTAGACCATGAGCTCATCGTGCATGCGCGCGGCCGAGCACACGAGCAGGCACGCCGTGTACAGGATGACGAGCACGATCGGCTGGAAGTACGGCTGCAGGCCGCGCGTCAGGTCCATGCTGGTCATGTCTAGACTGGAAGAGAAATAGACAGTTTATTATTTTGACAACGAACCATACACGTGTTCAAAGTTATAACACGATTTAGGTTCCGTCCCTTTCTAACTTAACGTTATTCAACGAAGTGTGAAAGTGACAATAACAATAACACGGTTTAAGCTTGAGCTTCTTAATTTAATTTAAGAGAACGGACCGTGTCAGAATTCTACAACCCTGCGATTGATGATAGGCGTAGCAGACGTGTCCATAAGCAGCAATATTAAAGTGGAACTGGGCGAGCCACGTGTGCCGCATGCACCCGAACCAATGGGCCCGATCTGTCACAGAATGGGTGCCACAGAGGAGGGTGGAGACCTTTGCCCAGTAGTGGGACGATTTATAGGTTTAAATAAACTTATTTAATTATTTTAGTCATTTTAAAATTGCTTCATCGTTATTATTTCAATAATATAAAATAAAACATACTGGGGGGTGACCGCGACTCCAATCGTTATGGTTATCGCTTTCATTTTGACACTTGAACGATATAAATTGCTGCGTTTCGTTGTCGTTATTGTCGTTACTAATATATATAGCTCGACTACCACTGACTGACTGACTGACTCACTGATTGACGTGCCCGTTTAGTCTGAAGGAGTTCCCGGAGGTGAAAGTGATGTAGGGGGGAGTTGTATAGTTTAGTGATTGGACCAGAGGAAAACTATAGGGAAGTGAAAAAAACAAAATGGCGGTGGGTCACGTGATGCCATCTCCGCCATTTTCCAACCGATTTCGTTCAAATTTGGAACACGCGTCACATGGTCGACCTACTTTGTGATGAAATTGAAAAACAAAAGAAAAACAAAATGGCGGCGGAAATATAGCCGATTGGAAATTTGGACATTTCAGACCAAACTTTGACGAATTAGCTGGCCTAGCACGAGCGCATGAGGAATATCCAACCAATTCCACTTCGTAGCACATATGATGCAGTATACCAGAAAATTGACAATTTTTGGAAAAACAAAATGGCGGACGAGCAGTCAACCATAATATTTTCTCCATATATTTTCCTATACGAAACGAAAGGATTACTGACGTGCGGTAAATATCTATCAGTAACTATAGCGAGGCCGAAGGCCGAGCTCCGCGTAGGGCGAAGCCCGAAGCGTCCCCTTGCCAAGCAGAAACAACTCCCCACCTTCCAAGTAACTTTTGCGAGGCCGAAGGCCGAGCCGGCCTGCGAGGCCATAGGCCGAGCTCCGCGTAGGGCGAAGCCCGAAGCGTCCCCTTGCCAAGCAGAAACAACTCCCCACCTTCCAAGTAATTTTTGCGAGGCCGAAGGCCGAGCCGGCCTGCGAGGCCATAGGCCGAGCTCCGCGTAGGGCGAAGCCCGAAGCGTCCCCTTACCGAGCAGAAACAGCTTCCAACCTTCCAAGTAACTTTTGCGAGGCCGAAGGCCGAGCCGGACCGCGAGGCCGTAGGCCGAGCTCCGCGTAGGGCGAAGCCCGAAGAGTCTCCTTACCGACCAGAAACCACTCTCTTCTTTCCAAGTAACTTTTGCGAGGCCGAAGGCCGAGCCGGACTGCGAGGCCATAGGCCGAGCTCCGCGTAGGGCGAAGCCCGAAGCGTCCCCACGCTACCAAAGGCTGAAAGATTCCCATGCTTTTCGGTTATGAACAAAGTTATGGAAATTGTGTACAGCTAGCAACGTTTGGTTTATGAAAACCTTGAATAAATTTCTGGCATACGGTCATTTCGAGCGTTGCTTGCTTTATAAAACACAACCATAACCAATTTTACATGAACTCTTTTCGAAATAAATGTCTTTCATAGAGTTTTGAACTTGCAACTTTCGGGCGGTGCTTGATATAATTAGTGGATGGCTTGCACGAATTATTTGCACAGCGAACAAACCGGATAATGTTTATTTAGTTGCGGCGCCTACAACACGAAAACAAAGCCGTCTCGCGGGCCGCCCGCGGCCCGCGCACCATGCAACACCTAGTTTGTTAATACTGGCAAAAACATATCAGCAATGTATAACGTCCATGTGTCAAATTGAAAGCGATAACGATAACGATTGGAAGTCGCGGTCACCCCACTGATCCCATGTTATAGTTAATTTAAATTATATTTTACTTGGACAAGTTATTTATTCAATTACCTGACGATCATTTTTACATTAAAGGAAGTGGTAGTTCTGGGAAAACGGTCATTTTGAGCATTGCCATTATGGGAAGTGAATTTTTTTTTCGGGTTTAGTGATCAAACCTATTTGTCAGAGTTATTCAGGCCACCCGTAGGCCTCTGACGTGGCCTAACGACTGCTGCCGAGCGACAGCAACCGGGACCAACTGCTTAACGTGCTTTCCGAGGCACGGAGGGGCTCATATGAAAGTGTCATTAGCGGTCACCCATCCATGTCCTGAACTCGCCCGACATTGCTTAACTAGCACGATCGTTTTCAACGTGTACTCGCAATTGGACTCCGAGCCCATCTCATGGGATGTGATATTTTGCCCCCTACTCACCGGTCCAAAACAGACAGCAAGCACAGCACACAGAAGAAATAGTATGTTGCCACATAAGGCATGGTGATGACCGCGTGGAACGACAGGTGACCGGCGTCCAGACTGTCTGAGTAGCTGATGAGGAGTAGGTGCAGGAGGGACAGTCCTCCCAGGACTCCGTGGCAGGCCGGGGCGAAGGAACGCCAGGCTTTCTGCACTGTTAGAGCTACGTCGAGAGGAGTTAGGTCGCCTAATCTGTGAGACAAACATCATCTTTGTTAATGAGGACATTATCTTTTAAGCATAGCTTAAGATATGGGTATATGTACAGTCGAAGACAGAGATAAGTATACAGGGGGCCTCAATAAGGTTGAGATTTTCTCAAAAACTACTGGACCGAATTTAGTTATTCTTTTACAGTTACATAGTTTTCACTTTTATCTATCAAAAAAGTATTTTTTTTTCAATAGGTCAAGTAGTTGTTGAGAAAATCTCAACCTTAAGAACTCTCCTGTACACCTTTCTCTGTGTTCCACCGTACATGTACAACCCAAATCACATCAAGTGTAACACTTTGGACCGTTCTTATTATCTACGTCGTAAGAGTTGAAATCGTACTCCAAGTGTTACCATTGATTTGATGTTGTCCGTAGCACCATATAATTAGTGAATGCAGTTTAGAAAAAAATGGGGTTTGATTGGAGGTTATTCTTTCATGATCAGATAGTATTATTATTTATTTTATTAATGGAGTCGACAGTTCATCATTTGCCAATGTCGTGTACAGAATATTCAAGATATCATTGTCTTCTCTTTCTCCAGAGGAGTCACATCACCCTAGAATTCCGCGTCTTTTTGTATTCATTCAAAGTAGTCGCCGTAGCGTCGTCACTCTGGACGAAGCAGCTCGACAGTCACGTTCACACTTGTCTTGCATGAGTTATCCAATAAATTCCCCATACTGTCAATCGCGAACATTTTCTGATTTAACGTGATATTAAACGCAAATAACCACTAGACATTGAAATAAAAATTATCAAATAATTTCGCAACCGTGTTTTCCCGCCATTTTCAAAAGCCTCGATCAGATAGTACTGTACCAACTAATCTAGAAGGTTGTCAATTATTTTCTTACCTTAAATATTTATCTCCATCTCTGGACTGTTGAGTCTCGAGTATCCTATCTCTGGAGACAGCCCTGAACGTTCCACCACCTTGCAGGTATATCTTCTCGGGCCGTCTTGACCCAAATGGGTCCAATCTGTCGTCGTTTGGTGATGTGACGGGTGACGGTGAAGAGAATGGATTGTCTATGTATTGGTCATGGTACGTATTGGATTCTAAGCTTTCGAGCATGGTTGTTAGGTCTGTTGGACGTGCTGGAAAATATAAATTACTATATAAATAAATAAGTATATAAATTTTACTTTTGTTGATTATTATTAGGTATAGATAGATAGATACTTTAGTTTTTTATTTATTTGGAAGAGAAAAGTACTTAGTAGTATAACCAAAATGTGGTTCACTGTGGCGATTTGAAATCAACTTTATTTACTTCAACATAAGATATATTGAGATCCGCAACTCGCCGCGATTCCGAGCGCCGTCATGCGCAGCTCTCACTTCGCCATACCGATTACAGTCGTATGTAGCAGTAAGTAAGGTTGAGTTCATGGTGTTACTGAATTGATAATCCTAAATTAGATGTTTACCTGGTTTACCTCCCGTCTTACTCTTAGTCCCAGATTTAAACACCTTAGGGCTAATATCTCTCCCATTGGCATTGCCGTCTTGCCGCTCCTCTCTGGCTTTCCTCCTGGTCTTACGTGGTTTGTGTCGGAGCTCCTTGGAAGTGCCGTTGTTGTTCTCAACGTCATTTGCTTCAATCTCTAGCTCACCGCTCAGAGTTACTACTTCGTCTTTGTTGTACTCTTTTAGATAATCGTCAACCTGAAAGAGGTATGATATGTTTGGATTATGAGTTGTGCTTTTTATAGGTTTTAAAATATTTTTTAGAACACTCTAGAGATAGCATTTTATCCTTAGTAAAATAACAAGATGACAATATTTCTGAACTATCTGATTAAAATTAATTAAAGTTTTAAAAATACAAGTCAATTGGTTCCATTTATTTCTTATAAATAAGGGAGGTATGTACTATGTAGGTTAGTTATCAAAGGTCAATTTATTTAAAGGGTAAATTATTTCCTATCTAAATCTCTATGTACATGGGATATAACAGTGTCTGATAACAACAATAGGTCATATTAAATGTGCATAGTATAAAAGCTAGCTTTCAAGGAATTTTATTGGACTATGAATAAATGCCCCAATACTAAAACACACAGAAAGACAATGTAGGAATCCTATAACAGTTCCATTTTCAAATGTATTCTTAATAAAATCCCCTAAATAAAATTATGGAACATCTTGTGCAGTAAAATAATTACAAATATCAAATCTTTTATTAATAGTAATATATTATAAACATTATTTACCTTCTCCAAAGCACTGAGACTGGACCCAGGTATCTCAAAATCATGCAAATCCCGATCTCTGTGCTTAGACGAGTGCCGTTTCTTCTTCCTATATGACGGGCTCCGTCTCTCCTTGTGTCCGCTGGAAGGCCTCGACAGGGTCTTCAAGAATTTCTCGTCTAAACCATTCGGATCATGCGAGTAGAAGACAAAGGAAGGATTCTTGTCAGACTTTTTAATTTCATTCTCAACAAAACCTATTATACCTTGCTTTATTTGCTCGTGAATTGGTAATTCAGTATCTAGGGACTCGTGTTCGGATTTTATCCAGCTGTCTCGGGCTTTGGACTTATCTGAGGGCTGGTCTTCGGCTGCTGAGGGCCCTTCCACGGCGTCTACGTCGACTGTATGACCGTTTGATAGTTTTCGGGAATTCGACCGGCTGCGTGATCGTGCCTTATGTTTCTGCTTAGGTGATGGTGATCTGGCACTAGTATGCACCTCAGCGATATCCTCTTTCACATCAACACGCTTCATTTTAGTTACTTTTCATATAAAATACGAAACAAGTTGTATTTGTCTCGTACTATTTAATAAACACATGCACTATAAAAGTAACTTACTGGAAACATTGGAAATGTATTTATGTGTTGAATACGAATTTTCATGGTAAAAGAAAAGCTATTTTCTATTTTAACTTTGATGTGAAAACCATTGAAAACAAAGGAGGCCTCGGAAATGTCAAAAGTCGCGTATCGAATGACGTCATCATAATTAATGACGTCACACGCAAGAATGAATAACGTTCCGTTTGTCGCAAATAATGCGTTCCGTTTCTGTTGTCAAGTAGGTAATTTCCACCAAGAAGCTTACTTATTTTTTAAGCAAGGAGGCTTTAACTTCTTTGATTGATACTTTTTAAAAAGAAAAATGATTCCGTGCCTGGAAGAACGAATGACCCAAAATTAGTAGCGTATCGACATGCAATGAGAGTTGAGCTTGGCACAAAGCGGAAACCCCTCTCTGTCGTCACTTTCAGGACGCTGTTGTGACTGTGCAGCACTCTGTTCAAAACATGGAAGCGTTTTGTTATGGTTACTAACTTACTGATGGTACTATTAGGTAGATAGTCTGACTGCAAGTGGCTGTACCGCGCCTTAGGTGGCGACAGACGTACGGGGGGAGGGACGCAAGTGAATGCGAGAGAGAGCTAGCGACGAAATGACAGAGGAGAAGCAAGCTGCTTCACCCCCGCGTCTCGCCACGCAGCTACGCGGTACAGTGCTTGCGGTCAAACTAAAGCATAGAAACCATATCAGTCAATTACTTACAAAGCCATTTTCTAAAGTGGTCATAGCGAGCCCGTACCAGTCGGCGACAGCCTGCTGGACTGGACTCAGATATTTGGAATGCTGCCGACCTTCGGGCAACGCCTTTGAATTCACTATAGTATAGTTTACAAGCGATGGCGACTTTTATTTAACACCCACACAATAATAAGTAATTATAATTTAAGTATTACTACGGTACAAAATCACCAAAAGTTAATATAATAAGACACCACACTCATGACCACTGAAACTATAGGATTCCTTATGAGTCCAGTACCTTCATTTTATGCAGTTAGGTATTGAGTTAGGTAAAGAGTTTTTGTTGGAAGGTCGGCAGCGAACCAGCAACCCATTTGATGTTATAGGTATCTAGACGACGATGACCGCTTACCATCTTCTGCTCGCCTGCTTGTATGCCTGCTGTTTGCTTGTTTGTAGTAAGTATAAAAATGACTTTGTTTTCACGCTAATTTCTATCATTTATACCACAAAACAATAGGAAATTATCAAAATAATCTCGTAGCATTTGCTACGAATTAGCATATGTATAGAATTTCCCTGCAATAATTTAAATATATTGATTTACACGTATATTGCAGCTGAAGTTGTACCTATAGATTGGCGAAGACGATGAGTGGTCATCGTCACCCGTCTTGTAATATCGAGATAACCCAGGGTTAAGTAGTTAACCCGAGAAAACTCAATACATTTTTCTCGGAGTAAGTCGTTAACTCTAAAGTTATCTTATATTGCAACTTGTTTGCCGCTCCAAAAAGACGGCTTGTCCTATGTCCAGCATTGCAAAGAAGTATTATGTTCAATCAACCATTGTAACCAAAGTTGGCGGCAAGTGGCTTACACAACTCCCCCCCCCCCCCCCTCCCCCGGTCCCCTCTCGAGGTCGTCCTCCCCTCCATTCCTCTCTCGGGGAAAGGCGAGGCACTTTCACTCTTGGAATTCGGTTGTGACGTCACTTTTGCGCAACCTGATGTAATTTTGGGACAGATTTTGATGCATTCCATTTTAAAAGCTTGACTCACTGACTTTGAGATTTTGAAGGTCTACTTTAGCTGTGTTACTTGGGAAAGTGTATCAAAAGTACCTACCAATAAAGAAATTGTTGCATACCTAAATCCACTAGTGTGATCATGTTGAAAACACATCTGAATTCTGAAGTTAGTGATTCAATATTCCAACTAATGCTAAAAAAGATATATTAATGGTCAAATGACATTGCCACATTTCAATGGAGCTTTGCCCCACCTACAAAACTACGAGACCATTTAAGCTGTACCTATCAGTTTGTTGGGGACTTATTACAGGTTTCATATTGCATAATCAGAATCATTTTCTACTACTCTCGCAACTCCTATAGAAGAATAACAAAAACAATGAATAAATCGCTTCGATTTCTTACTATTTTTTTAATTCTTAATTAAGCTGTTTTTTTCGAATCGCAACTTGTACAAAACTTTATTTTAAACCAATAAGTTTAATAAAAAACAGAAATATTTTTACATTTATTCGTTATCATGTACAACTTGCGGTTGATGGTGGGGCAGAATCTGGCATTGTCATTTGTGGTTCATCCTTTTTGGTCAAAACGAAATTTAAGTTCGCAACGTCATCATTCCTGATTTCAATAGGCAGGTAATGCCTGTAAGTAATTATTTTATTTTTCAACTAAATTAATTAAGTTAAACTACTTACATCAATTAAATAGTCTTAGGAAAACTGATTTTATATTATGACATTGCCTTGCAAGTAAAAAATCCTACAATTTCCACTGTTCGTTAATGGAATTACACAATTAATTCGCAATCGTATAAGGTTGACGATAATTAAAAAACGATTTTATAAAATGGCCATTTTATTTTATTTTTTATTTTATTGCAACATTACATTGATTCATAAAATCTACATTAGTTTGGTCATCAACTAATAAGTATTAAGTTTTTCAAACAAAACGCTAACTGCGTCATTTTTCTTTATATAAAAAAATGTTAAAATATACTTACTTAAAGATTTTTATTCTTATTAAGTAATTATTATTATAAAAATCTCCAAAGTTATAAAATCTATCCCAACACCGTTTTATTTATTGATTTTTTCACAAATCTACTTACATCGGCGGGTTTCTAATAGAATCACAATTTACAAATTTTGTCCCGAATAAAAATATCTTTGTCTATTTGGCACAAAATTAACATTTTCATTGAGACCTAATGATTTACCAATACTTAGCCGCCTTTAAAAATAATATATTTTTACACTTGATGACGTCACTCGCCATTGTAAGAAAAACTTTCAAGTTTACATTTAATTACGATTTATAATAAATCTACTTTTTAAACATTTATTACAAAAAATGAGTTATATTGAGATTTATATTACCTAAACTCTCATTTAACTTAATTACACTTTAACATGAGTATACCTATAGATACTTCATAATAGGCAATATCCTTCATAAATAGGCATTTGTTCGAAATCGACATTTTATTTAAGGGGTAGCAGTAGCTAGGTAGCGCCACAGATCTTTAATAAAACCATAATCTTCAAACGATTATTAGACAATGATTTTACAAATCTCGATCACAATAAAGAATGTATGTTTCTAAATGAGTTTTCTAATAAAACTTAACTCTATTAGAAGATATGATTTTTAATAGATCTTTGGCGCTACCTGACTATGATAACCTTACAATTTATTTACAAAACACCTTAACAATCTAAAAGTTCATAGAACGTACTAGAAATATATCATAGATATATGGGATAAACATTACCAGGTTTCGACGGCCGCGATTAAATCCACGTTGATTCGTTAAATATTAAAAATCGATTTCAATCGCAATCGTCTAATCGCCGGTAACAAAAAACTTATACATAACGCAAACAGCGAACTCCCGTCCAATAGAATTCCGGAGAAAATTACCTTTCTCGAATTTTATGGAGGGAAACACGACGCCTAGTAATTCGCAGTCTCTACGAGACTTGAAAATTCGGTCGCCACAAACTCTGTGACTGCTTTGCATTTTGCGATAATTAAACGCAAAGCACAAGCAGTCCTCTCATTGTCCGCATTACCGCGGCTCTCTCGCTCCCCTTAACTAATTACAATAAATATTTACACTTATAAAGAGTATTTTACAGGCAATAAGGGTGGCAGAACTGGTAGACGAGTCTTTGACTTCGCTCTGTCTTCTTCATGATGCCTTTCTTGTAGTATTGGCGAATGCTGCGAGAGAGTTTGTCGTAGTTCATTGCTGGTCTGTTTTTCCTTTTGCCCCAAAGCCTGGCGACGCGGACTGAATCCTCGATTTTGAATACTCCGCTAGCTGTGGACAAGACATGAGTTGAATTAATGATTGCCAAAATTTAATGGGGAGAAGTTTAGGTTGTTGTTGAAAACATCTCGGGGATTGTGAGTCGCATTAGATTCGTCCTTTTCTTGAAAGGGCATTTGTTCCGGAATCAGGGCTTATAAAACTCTGGACCCTCAAATCAACCATACTACTGAGTCTTTCTCATTGTTCCAATATAATATTTTACCGATTTCTCTCAAAACATTAAAGGAATACGAATTTCGACTGGGCGAATAGTAGACTCTACGTATCAATGCTACATTTTACCGATGAGATAGCCCGTACCTATGTGCTCACAGACTACCTACAGACAGACATGTAGAGGATCTGTCTACAAAATATAAATTGTGAATCGCTTGAATGAATTAGAATCATATATTCCCAATTTATAGATATCATTGTAATACGTTCTCTCTACAAGTTCTTACGTTAGTCACGAAAAACATTGAGAGCGTGTTCGGATAAACATCTTCCAAATATCATCGGTATTCCCAATCCCAAAAGGACAGCTTTAAATGCCTCGCCACAGTAGGTCTTAAACAATACTAGTACCTATAGTCTTATAGGCCAGTCACGATCACAGGCAACCTTTGAAGCTTTTAGGATCGAGTCGAGAGTCGTACTCTAATAAAAATTGTTATCGCAATGCATGTTGAAGTTTGATCGGTATTGGTATTTAAAAAATATTAAATAAGGGACAATTGTTTTTGTAAGTATTCATTAGTAAATAAAGAGATAGATAACTACTATTATTTGTATTCTTTGTATCAAAAAGTATTTATCGCCAAAACAGATTATAGAAAAAGGAAAAAATTTGGTATCAAATCAAATATAAAAGTCGCCGTCTCGGGTCGTGTCTCGTCGAAATGTTCCCACTTAATTAATAATTAAATTAAGTGGGAACATTAATTAATTCGATAACTACTTAATTAATAATCAAAACTCTTGCTGCACATCTCTACAAAGGTGAGAACAGTTCTTTTTGCTTTTTTACGAGCTTTGTTTAATGAACACGGTTTAAAGTTACTCAGGGATTTTGTATTAATAAACGCGGTTTAGCATGTTTTCATGAGACTCTTGTCACCCCATCCCGTACTATGAAACGCGGTAAGATACCTAAGCGATAGCAAAGTGTATGGAAAGCGATATGTATCGTTTTATTTCTACGTCAACATAATACTTCGTATCATTGCTTTTGACCTCATAATCGAAGTTTCCACAAATGTCAAATTAAACTGCGCCTATGAAGTTTTTCATCAATGTCCAGAGTAGAGCTTTGTTTAATTTACAGTAATTTTTAAACTTGATTTTTATTTATTTTGTAATTGATGACAATTTTCGTGACGTCATAGATGTCTCCATCGGCTAAGCGTCTCGTTAAAGTGTAGCAGCTGGCAGTAACTGACCGGATCACCTTGGAGCGAGAATGTCGCTCCAATGAATTCTATATTGTAATAACAATGAATTTACTTAATAATTTTGTTAGACAAAATACTAAATATTATATGGTGTGGGGCACAGAGGCGAAATGACATTGCCACATTTCAATGGAGCTTTGCCCCACCTACAAAACTACGTGACCATTTAAGCTGTACCTATCATTTTGTTGGGGACTTATTACAGGTTTCATATTGCATAATCATAATCAGTATCATCTTCTACTACTCTCGAAACTCCTATAGAAGAATAACAAAAACAATGAATAATTTGCTTCGATTTCTTACTATTTTCTGAATTCTTAATTAAGCTGTTTTTTTCGACTCGTAGTGTGGGACGCCCTCCGACCAGATGGAGGGATGACCTTCGCAAGATGGCTGGCAGGGACTGGATGCAGAGGGCCGAGAGTAGGGTTGAGTGGCGCGCTATGGGAGAGGCCTACGTCCAGCAGTGGACTGATACGGGCTGATGATGATGATGATGTAATAATATTGTGCCTTTGTTTTCATTGTGTATAGGGTAACTAGGCTTGTGTAGGTACATCTGAGATCAGGCTTTATTAGTTCCAATGGTCATATGCCGTGAGTCTGGACAATTATCGTTCGCCTATAAATTACCCGAGTCAACTTGTCGTTATATACAACTTCGCGGACAAAGAAACATGTTCGCATTGTGGCATTTAAGCCAAAGTACCCACTTGATACAGATTATGGATATCAGGTTTACAAGGACCGGTTATATTAGTTTTTTAAGAGTCTTAAACTACTTTAAAACAATAAGAATGAATAAAACTACAATACACGTGTAAAGGTTTCCTTGGTCGTAAAGTTTTGTTTGTTCAAAAAACTTGCTTGTTTACGAACGTGTTAAAAGTTAAACTGTGGATGAAGCCATGTTTTCTTATACTTACCTACATGGCCTGTATTTCGCCCAAGCATTTTGGGCACGTTGCCGGGCAACGGGGATCGGTTGAACTATCTGTAATTCAAGCCATTTCAGATAGTTCAACCGACCTATTTTGTTTGTACATATAGTTTTATTTTATTTTAGATATATTTTAGTAAGTACCTTTATTTTTAGTTTAATATTGTAATAGTTTGTATATTTTAGTTATTTTTAATACAATTATTTGATACTTACATGGAAAATAGAATTGTGTCAATTCCAGAGTGCACCCTAACGCGGGCAGGTAAAGGTATCTTGCTCGCTCTAACGCGATGTAAGTAGCATAATTATGAATGACAGCGGCAGTTGTATTTAGTTTTAGAATTAAATTTGGTTGGACGTCAGAATCATGCCCAATATTTAACCAATCATTCGTTGCAACAAATATCAGCATTTTAATAAGAAACTGGACACCAGTCGTGGACTGATTTATAAGATGTTTTTCAATAAAGTAAAGATGTAATGCGGTATTTTCGTAAATAAAACACGATAACGAAACATTGATATGGCTAAGGTGATTTTGACGGATCGATACTTATTGATTACAAGTTATTGATTATTAAATTGATGACGTCTTTTAGAAAAGTAAACCCTAGGAATTTGCTGATTTGGATTTTTTGTGCGTAAATAAAAAAGAAGAAGATAATATGCCTATCAAAAAGCCTACTTTTTAGATAAGCAGTAGGTATCTACGAGTGTCACATACATACATGTTATTTAGGTTCGATCGCAACTTTCGTCGTTTTGTTTTTTGACACATTGAAGACATAAATTACTTAAAGTTACACCACCGTTTAAGCCTTAACCTAAACTTTGTCCTTTTCTATCTTCACCTTTTTTAACGAAGTGTGAAAGGGATAGCAACACGATTTAAGGGAAGTGATGTTCAACTAGGTTTATGAATAACAGCTGAGTAAGAGGTAGTGAAAAGGTCGTTAACTTTGAGAACCTCTGCTTTAAACTTAACTTTAGTTTCGATGAAATCGATGTCATTTAATAAGTAATTATTCATGTTAAATAACAAAAAAATATATATATAAAGGTGTACTCACTTCTGTCAAGCCACCGTATCGCTGAGCCATGTACTTGTGGTGATGCCAGCAGCTCCTTGAGGAACTGCCACAGGTGTATGTGCGTGCTGCCGGTCTTCACTTTGCCGACGGAGGGGGGCGCGCTCGTGCTGGCTGGTTCGGAGTCATCGTCTGTGGGACAAACGAAAAAAAGAAATAAATTTATGTTTTTAATTTATTTTATGGCTTGAGCTACGAGTGGTATTTCTGAGAAAGGATTTAGGGCGCAAATATACTGTGATGCGACTTGCGACCTGTTATCAACAAATCATATCGTTACATTTTCTATGAACACCCGACGCTGGCGAAAAATGTTCGGTAAACACGAGTCACATCGCGTCGTGTCGCGTGTTAGTTAACAGTATGTTTGGGCCTTTATACTGTCATGTCATTTTTCCCTGAATGGCTCTATATCAGTTAGTTGTTGTACCTAAAACATTACATGCACTATCTAGAATTCTAGCTCAAATACTTAGCCCTACGCCTTACACCAGACGAGTCTAGAGAAGCCATTTACTGCTCCGTTCCTAGAACCCATAGAGCATAGAACATGCGAGGAAGCTTCTCTCTATGGCTACTACATTGTCCCCCTTTCTACTAACACCATCCTCTAACATTTAATGATCGTAAATTGATCATATAATACTTAGTATCGACGTTAATGACGCTTTAGTATGCAATAAGGTCATATACGAGCTTTCTTTCATGTATAAAGTATATAATAGCAGTATAATAATGTCATAATTTTTATTATTATATGCTAATCAATTAGGTATCGATTTTTAGAAAAAGTTAAGCATTTTAAAAGTATGCTACAAGATTCTACGTAGGTAATTTAAATTCATATTTCACAAGTAGTGGCCCGCGTGTTTCCCGTAGGATTTTCCCGTGGTAAAAGTAGTAAGTATGTGCATTTCTCGAAAATAAATTGGCACGTGTGCAAAATTAGGTGCAGATCGAGTTTTTAATCTACTTTGAAAAGGAGAACGTTTTCAATTACGACGAATTTTAAAAGACATTGCCACATTTCAATGGAGCTTTGCCCCACCTACAAAATTACTAATTAATTAAGCTGTTTTTTTTCGAATCGCAACTTGTACAAAACTTTATTTTAATCCAATAATTTTTCATAAAAAACGGAGATATTTTTACATTTATTCGTTATCTTGTACAACTTGCGGTTGATGGTGGGGCAGAATCTGGCATTGTCATTTTATACATATTCTCTAATATTATTTGTTCTCTAAAAGTTGTTTAGAGTCTGGCTAACGAAAGAGTGACCTGAGAAAACGCGGCAAATTCAAAAAATCTACATGTGGTATTACTGACTATAGTAGGAGAAAAATGTTTTGATACTTGAGTATTTTTTTTGTATTTACGACTATCAATTTGTATAATAGTTGCTTACGAAATTAATTTCTAATTTAAGAAACACACCAATTCTTTAAATGTGCATAACCTACATGGTTAACACCACATTTCAAAATGTCGTTTGTTTATAAAGGCTGTGTTTGGTGCGTCGGAGCCTCGACTGTTATGGATGTGAGTAAAAAAACGAGTGTTTAGATATTTTTTATTAGTATATACATAATAATTCACCTACTTAACATTCACTTCATTCAATTTCTTTAACAACATGTTTAATAGGATGATGATGTTTAATCATCGTAGTCAAAAAATTCAACCTTTAAGGATTCTCCTGTATCAGTGGAGTCGTCATCACTTGCACTTATTATGAATTCTTCCAATACTTCTTCTGTTATGTGATCTCTTTGTTTGTATTTATTTTCCACAATTATTACATGGTCCGCCATTTTTTCCAATTTTCTGCAGTTATTCGGCCAAACGAGGTTTTTATAATTTTTTCTTTTTCTTTTGCGGGCAGATTAACTGTCTTAATTAGATACCGAGCTTTTGTGGGGGCGTTTTTTTCTGGAGTGCTCCACATCCTTTCATTCGCAGATCCTTCCTTTAAATTTTTTTAGTGTCGTGACACCAACCTCTGCAAAACAAAGTATAAAATGCATACTTAATAATGAAATTTGATGACGTCAAATAACACAACTTTGTGAAATGGAACAAACAAATAAAAAACTCTAAACCGATGCATGCAGGTACATACCAGTTAGGAAGATGAAGATATTTCTTCTAAGAACATAGTCTTGAGTTACTATTAAACATTTTTACTCCAAATTTCTTAGCGTTCCAACAATGTTTTTAAATTAGCAGAGTCCTTCAACATCTCCAAGATTATCTATAAACATAAGAAAAAGTATAAACATATCGTAAATATATCTAATATTCAGTCAACAAGGATCAAGATTACAAAGTCATACTAACCTAAAAAGTCCGAGATGGCACCTAAACATTGTTTATTTTCATGGAAAACAACTGTTTTATCTTCTCGTTTTTGTTTAAACTTACTGATCATAGTATGTAGCAGCTTTCGTACGTTACTTTTTATTGTTTTACCCATATTAAAGCAATGATTATTGAAAAATAAATCTCCACAACAGACTTTGAGATGTACCTTTGACACTTGACTGACAGCTTAATATTGTTGCCATATCAAAACTTTTAAGGAAACTCCAGGTCACTCTTTCGTTAGCCAGACTCTAGTTATCGATAATGTACACTCTCCCTTAGGCTTATTATAATAACCCATATATATACATATATATTAAGATTACTTCGTGTAAGACCTTCAAAGCCAGACATACTAACAAACTGAATGACGTTAAGCCATTGCACTTGAAAAACTTTACAACAATGTGTTAAATGCTACATAATGTTTGCATATAAGTACTTTAAGTAGGTAATGGTACCAAAAATTCCTTTTCATATAAATTTTGTCATTCCCTCTAGGTAGGTAAGTACTACGCAAATTGCTAAACTCTACATAATTTCAGGATTGATTTAAAATTGAATTAGTGTTAATTTCGAATCGCGGAAACCCTATTTAACCCACAAAATAGGGGTACTATATAAGTATTTGATAATTTCATACTGTTTACGAATAAGTACCACACTGTTTAACCATAAGTGCAAATGAATATCGATATTAACTTCGCTTAATTTTTTTTTGCGTTATAAAACACATCAAATGTAAAACTTTGGACTCCTGTCTTTCTTATACCAAAAGGCATAAGAGTTGAAATCATATATTAGTGTTACTGTTGCGGATGGATCAGGAATGATGAAAACTCGGGTTGGGATAAATTGTATCTATTTAAAATCAAATTACAAAATCGCTAAATCAACTTATTCTCTGGCACACTGACAACTAACAAACTCTATCAACAACGGTATCTATGGCCGCGGAACCAGCCAGTCGCCAACATTCCGGGCCCTGGTGTGAAACACCGTTACGGAGTGGCGACTGCCTGGTTGGCCGCGACCAGAGGCACCACCACGGTTCGGTGCAAGACGGTCTCCTAATCTGCGCAAGTATTCTTACAGCTATCTGCTGCAGAAGTCCTTACAGCTATCTGCTGCAGAAGTCGTCGCCAATCTCAGTGTCTGTTTCCAATGCACCCGTCGCGCCAGATCGTCGTCGTTCAAATCATCTTCCAACCAAGTGATGTTGACACATGCTCCGATATCATTAAAATAAAAATGTTTCTATAAACTCTTCTCTAAAGGTGCTTTCCCTCAAAACACTATTTATCGACCGCACCATACGTTCAGAGGTCCCAGCCATATTTGGGCTCGTGGGCGATAGTAACTTGCAGCGAATTCCGTTGCTAACAATAAAATCTTCTACTGTTGGATCACACATCTGCATAAATTCATAGCACCATACGTTCAGAGGTCCCAGCCATATTTGGGCTCGTGGGCGATAGTAACTTGCAGCGAATTCCGTTGCTAACAATAAAATCTTCTACTGTTGGATCACACATCTGCATAAACTCCCAAATAACTCCTACGAACAAAGTGCCATTGTCCGGGATTATTTTGGCAGAGCAGCCAAGTCTGGGGATAGAACATCTCAGGCTCTTCATAGACGCAGTATCAGCGAAGCATCGCTTATCATGACGTCGCTCAATAGACATGAGAACAGCGCCAAAATAGACTAACAACACGATGGTGACTGCTCTTGTGTAATGTTGTGAATTCTTCTTGCCATGTTAATATTCCCCGCGCTCTACAGTGACTGCGTTAATTGCTCCATTAATCCAAAATCGCTGTCTCAGCTCGTTCAATACGAATTTATGGAAGCCGTGTCTGGCTTTGACATGGTAACGGGCGATTTTTAGACGGACGATCCGGCGGCGTTTATCCAGCATATGACTGTTTTAGAGAGCGATGCTGTTGAAGCTTTATTGAAAGATCAGCGTAAAATGAATTGTGTAGGTGTTCCGAAGCTCCCACCCAAAAACGCTGACGAAGATCGGCGTGCTGTAGACTTACTTGAGGCAATAGCACGCCGCCTGCCATCAGGTCGATTTGGGGTCGGATTGCCATGCCGACACGCGCGTCATGTCTCTGACAACTATCCACAGGCTATGTCTTGTCGCTACAAACCGTTATTTGCTTATAGGGTTGAATATATTGCCCATCAGAATTGGCGTTGCCTCCTTACTGAGCTAAGAGTACCAAATGACTTTACACGACTGACAGACCGGACGGATAAATGGTTATGTGGCCCTTCGTTTTCGCTTGACGAATGGTCATCTGTACCAGAGACTGCCGAGGCCGCACCCCTTCCTGATGTCAAAGAAGTGGTGGGACTTCTAGTCGATAAACCCTCAGGCCCCCCAATTCTAGACGCTAACAGTTTTAGTGTATGGATTTGGCTTATTTGGGCTACTGTAATTTTTACTATAGGCGCGAGACGGTTACCTCTTGGTAAAAAGATTAGTCTAAACCCTTTATTACTTTCTAATGATTCCATTTCTTGCACGCAGGTCTCAGTTGAATGCATGGCCCTTGCAGAGAGACCGTTACTATTAAAGTCGCAGATAGACTATTTTTGGGACGAACCCTATTTAATAAAGGACTCAAAGCCTTTACCTAAAAAGAGACGACTTTTTTCGCTCGCCCCAAGGCTGCACGACGGTTTTCTAATCCTAGATTTAAGGATAAACACTATGCCTGCAGAAGACGAGACTTTGAAGAACCGAAATATGCTGGATAAACGCCGCCGGATCGTCCGTCTAAAAATCGCCCGTTACCATGTCAAAGCCAGACACGGCTTCCATAAATTCGTATTGAACGAGCTGAGACAGCGATTTTGGATTAATGGAGCAATTAACGCAGTCACTGTAGAGCGCGGGGAATATTAACATGGCAAGAAGAATTCACAACATTACACAAGAGCAGTCACCATCGTGTTGTTAGTCTATTTTGGCGCTGTTCTCATGTCTATTGAGCGACGTCATGATAAGCGATGCTTCGCTGATACTGCGTCTATGAAGAGCCTGAGATGTTCTATCCCCAGACTTGGCTGCTCTGCCAAAATAATCCCGGACAATGGCACTTTGTTCGTAGGAGTTATTTGGGAGTTTATGCAGATGTGTGATCCAACAGTAGAAGATTTTATTGTTAGCAACGGAATTCGCTGCAAGTTACTATCGCCCACGAGCCCAAATATGGCTGGGACCTCTGAACGTATGGTGCTATGAGTTTATGCAGATGTGTGATCCAACAGTAGAAGATTTTATTGTTAGCAACGGAATTCGCTGCAAGTTACTATCGCCCACGAGCCCAAATATGGCTGGGACCTCTGAACGTATGGTGCGGTCGATAAATAGTGTTTTGAGGGAAAGCACCTTTAGAGAAGAGTTTATAGATCGGCGTGCTGTAGACTTACTTGAGGCAATAGCACGCCGCCTGCCATCAGGTCGATTTGGGGTCGGATTGCCATGCCGACACGCGCGTCATGTCTCTGACAACTATCCACAGGCTATGTCTTGTCGCTACAAACCGTTATTTGCTTATAGGGTTGAATATATTGCCCATCAGAATTGGCGTTGCCTCCTTACTGAGCTAAGAGTACCAAATGACTTTACACGACTGACAGACCGGACGGATAAATGGTTATGTGGCCCTTCGTTTTCGCTTGACGAATGGTCATCTGTACCAGAGACTGCCGAGGCCGCACCCCTTCCTGATGTCAAAGAAGTGGTGGGACTTCTAGTCGATAAACCCTCAGGCCCCCCAATTCTAGACGCTAACAGTTTTAGTGTATGGATTTGGCTTATTTGGGCTACTGTAATTTTTACTATAGGCGCGAGACGGTTACCTCTTGGTAAAAAGATTAGTCTAAACCCTTTATTACTTTCTAATGATTCCATTTCTTGCACGCAGGTCTCAGTTGAATGCATGGCCCTTGCAGAGAGACCGTTATTGATAGAGTTTGTTAGTTGTCAGTGTGCCAGAGAATAGGTTGATTTAGCGATTTTGTAATTTGATTATAAATAGATACAATTTATCCCAACCCGAGTTTTCATCATTCCTGATCCATCCGCAACATTGAACTGTTAGCGTCTAGAATTGGGGGGCCTGAGGGTTTATCGACTAGAAGTCCCACCACTTCTTTGACATCAGGAAGGGGTGCGGCCTCGGCAGTCTCTGGTACAGATGACCATTCGTCAAGCGAAAACGAAGGGCCACATAACCATTTATCCGTCCGGTCTGTCAGGGCTCGAAGGACCAATGTTGCGGATGGATCAGGAATGATGAAAACTCGGGTTGGGATAAATTGTATCTATTTAAAATCAAATTACAAAATCGCTAAATCAACTTATTCTCTGGCACACTGACAACTAACAAACTCTATCAACAACGGTATCTATGGCCGCGGAACCAGCCAGTCGCCAACAGTTACCATTGATGTGCTGTAGTGTCGAGTGTACGTAGCAACATACAAAGTACTTAAAGTAGACACATACGAGTTTCTAAGTGTGTTAGAAAAGACACCTGCAAGAATTTCACATATAAATTGCAAATGTTAAGGTCTCTACGACCGACGACGGTGATTGAATGACAGGTAGATATACCTATAGTAAAAGAGATAGAAGAGAAAATTAAATACCGTTTAACTTGACTTTTCAGAATTTGTCCCGTACTGACTAACGATATATTCAATTAGGATATTTTACGATTCTGATTTGCGATTGATTCTTCTATTTTGTGCCAAGCTCATGTTTTATGCCGATGTGGCAAAATCTGGTCGATGTTCTTTGAGGGCAATAGTTATTTTAATAGCTAAAGGAATTAATTAGAATTATAATCAATAGATTATAATTCTAATTTAACGTATTTTGATTTAATTGGAAGATATAATTTTTTTAAGATTGGCGGCGCTAGTTGACTCTATGAAGTCCTATTTTTATTACCGTCAGGATGGCGCGGACGAGCTCCCAGGGCCTCGAGGCATATCCTGGACTGATGTACCGCTTAAGCTGGAATTAGTGACGGAGTCTCATAATTTGTGACGCAATACTTTAAAAGTTATAAGCGTTTGAAGGGGGCCGCGCCAACCTGACGCCTGAAAATTTGACTGATCAAAATCAAATTAATGAACCCATATGGAACAAATTTGATTGATAAAACCGGATGTGACGCGGAAATGATGAGCTTGTACCCAATTTTCATGTTTCAAACATAAACAGGTAAAAAGATATAAGCCTTCATAGGGGGCCGTGCAGAATCTCGCACCACCCCCCCTGGATCTCGAGAACCAGACAAGATACACGAACGCGGATTGTATGAGGACATAATGCCGCAGAACGCTGAATTCGTGACGAAAGAACCGACATTTAAAACGCAATAGTTCAAAAGTTATAACCAAAAGACTATTTTGGACCGTCAGGATGGCGCGGCCCCTTACAAACGCTAATAACTCGGTAAATATCTAATCACGGACGACGTGACTACCATCATTATTTCGGCATTCAGTGGTACTAATTTGTGACGCAAGGTCCGGGGCTCCAAGTTCAATACTTGCTGAGAAAACAAAATAACTAATTCCCTATAGAGTGAGCCGGTAGGGTGACAATGTCACTGAATTTTACAGGACTTTGTAGTAAAATTTGGAGTTGTCTATGGCAAACATGATGACATGTTTCTACAATCACCGGAAGCGAAAGGTAAAAGTCGCCTAGCTCATACAGCCTACACAAATAATACCTACATTAGACATGTATTATTTCTTATTCGTAAGTGGCGGTAGAGTCATTTATGATGTATTATTCAAATACTAGTAAAATTTGAACTCACGTGAATACAATCATAGAAGATGACACATTCTAGCAATTTCAACTAGACGTGGGTCGTTACGGTTTTTTCATGAAACGTAACGAAACCTATGAATTGGTCGGCGTTCGGCGTCACATGTTTCAAAACGAGTGATTTTTGTAAGACGTTACTTTCATTCTGCTACCGTGATTGTATGCGTAAATAACTCTGCCACCTATACAGTTACTCACGAAACCAAAATAAATTACCATACTTTATTATCTATGTCCATAGTCTTAGTATGATAATGAAACTTATACTAATACTGTTACGCTCTTTTGTTTATCGGGTATACCGTCACACAGGGCAAGTGCATGTTCGGATTTATTCGTATCTATTCGTATCACCCGCTCTCGCTTACTCGTGAATTCTCGATATGCCTTCTCGCTCGCTCGGCCGGCCGGGTGCATGTCCGGATTTATTCGTGTCCATTCGTGTCACCCGCTCTCGCTTACTCGGGAACTCTCGATCTGCCCTCTCGCTGGCTCGGCCGGCCGGGTGCATGTCCGGATTTATTCGTGTCCATTCGTGTCATCCGCTCTCGCTAACTCGGGAATTCTCGATCTCTCGCTCGCTCGGCCGGCCAGTAGGCAGGCGCGATGTGAAGGAAATGTAACGTGACTGTGACAGTATAATCAAATAACTCTTTTTACAAAAATCACTCTTTGTAATTTGACACAAAACAGGTTCCTCCGCTACATGCCGTGTAGATAGCGATTGTAACAAGTGACGTGAAATAACGCACACGTCTAATTTCAACCATAATATTAACTCTCAGACTTAAAAATATACTACTTACTGACAATCATGTGCAAAAGCACTAATAGATGTATCAAATTAGACTGAAAATTGTAATCGATTAGATTGTGAACGTATAAGTTATTGTTTTTGAAATGTTATATTTTTTTCGTACAAAATGATACGATTCTATATGATTCGATCTTTGCGAAATCGATTCAAACCCATACGATCTTGATCGTGAATCGATTCATTGAGTTACGATCCATTGCGATCCAAAAGATCGATTCAAATCAAAAAATAGGGCATCCCTAGAATTATTGCGATATCGTTCATCATGAATCAAACATTATGTGCGCGACACACACTCCATTTGGCGATCCTTGTCTAACAATTCAATGTCAGCTGAATAATTTGTTTTGACATAATCAGATAAATAAATATACATATTAAACAACGCATTTTAAATTATAAAGTTATTCTTTTTTGCAATACACATTTAATTTTTAATTAGAGAAATTAGTAAATACAAAATCTAGCACCTTAAAGGAATATGGATCGAAATATTTTTCGGATTATTGAATGCATGCAGCATCCGTTCACCGTATCGAGTTGGCAACACTGGTTTCAACCCTATACAGTATACATCACTCACAACACAACAAACAACAACGATTCCTTGAAAAGCGCGCGAAACGCCATTAGCTACTTTTTTGTGAAAATTCTAATTAAATAGTTTCCGTGGTATTTAGTGATTAATGATCACGCTAAGTTAATCAGTAGATGTCCGCGAACGTATGTATTTATAAGATTTCAGACGTTCTATTAACATCAGACCAGCCAGGCTGTATGCCCATATTTCCATAGTTGGCTTTGCCTTTCCCTTTGGGAAGAATTTTACGAGAAAAAAAAACGCCGCCATTACAATTTCACAAACGGAACGGTTATTATAAAATTTTCAACAAGTTTTTCGTAGTAATTGGTTGGACTATGTTTTATGTCTAGAAGTGTATTTGTGTATCCACGACAGGAAGCAACGATGTGAAATCAAAGAGGTAAGACGATTTAATAGTATTACCTAACAATTTCCATGCATGCAACAATACAAAATAAAACATTATCACCCACACACTTTTACAGTGCTAACCCCCACTTTCAATATAAAATAACTCTAGAGTTAGCGACTTAAACAAACAACAATAATAAATTCCAACATTATCATTAATGGAATACAAAACCGATAACTTATGCAAAATTTCATTAAAAAATAAGAATAGAGAAATGTCTCATACAACATGACGTATGAAATGCTAATTTATTTTTATTTTTAAATGTATTTTATTACCGTTTAAGATTTTTTTTAAAAACCACGAATTTTTAATAAAATTGATTATATTGGAAGATATTTTTTTAAGATTGGAGGCGCTAGTTGGCTCATGTCAGGCCCTTCAAGGTCGAAGGCGATCACTAAATAAATAAATACACTCGTTCAATAAGTATTTACTAATTATTTTGTTTTTATTTTCAGTTTGGAGCAACACGTAAATACAAATAATATCATCATTATGAAGGCGGTTTCAGTTTAGAAGGTAAGTGCAACATCCATAATTAATTACATAGGTACGGCCTATTGTTATATATTACTCAAAACGATGAAATGAATATCATTGGAAGGCGTGATGAAGCCTGACCGCGACTTCAATCGTTTTCGTCTTCATTTTCACACTTAGACAGCATACATTACTACGTTTCATTGTCGTTTGTTAAAACTTGCAAAAATATTGTAATGTGTGGCGTCCATGTGTAAAATTGAAAACGATTACGAAAACGATGAAAGTCGCGATCACTTCCTTGATCAGAGTCATCGCTAACTAAACCAGCCCGATATCACGTTCTCTCGCTCGCTCGTCATATTATATTTGATCGTTTTGAGAGAACAGTATATCCCCAGTAGGTGACTAATACGACGCGGTGTCGACCGATTATTCTCTTTCCGGCGACTTTTACCATCATAATAAGTTGGAGCAACTCATAGCGTATGTCCTAAGTACGCCACTTTACGCTTCTTGATGGAACTAGATTTCCCTTTATTATTGTTTCCTCAAAAACCTAGTAACCTAATAAAAAAATAAAAATCAACTTTATTCAAGTTGCCAGCTGTCACTTATAGAATAAGTCTGCAGGAAGGACCTAGAGCGGTAGGTCACATCATGTTTTATGCTACTTAATAAAAAAATGAAAATTTTCTTACAGATATCTACTATTCGCGGATGTCTACGCCCGTCATTCAGCAGATTCAGAATGAATTTCTTATGAATATGGACCACTATCAGACATAAGTTCAACATATAAATAACTGTATATTGAACTCAAAGCTAAGTTTTACAAATTGTGATATTATGCTGCAAACTATACGTAAGATTTTATACATAAGTACTAAAATTACATACAAATTGTTAATATTATAATAAAAATGTGATTGTGATAACGATAACGATAAGTGCGTATGTTTTAAGAGCTTATCCATAATTACTCAAATTAGGTAGATGATTTGTTTGAAAAATAAATACCCAAAAATTTAATGAACAGGCATCTACAGTCATAGCATACCTACATACGCACTTTGCGTGTCAGTAATACGGCTTGGACTACAATCAAATGGGTGTATGTATGTTGCTTAATGTACGCTCGACAAAGAGTTTATGACTTGTTTATTATTGTTTTACCTACTTACTACGAGTATATTTTACCAAAGTTGATTATATTGCTATATGCGAATTTAATTATTAAGAACTCTTAAGTCAAATCCATTAGGACTTAAATAATGACTGAATATTTTATTATTTTGATTAATGTAGGCACCTACTTGATTTGACGCACTCACAGCAAGTAATAGTTTTTATTGGAAAAATAATTGTTAAAAACAACTTATTGAATTATGTTTTAAGAACTCAAAACTAAGTTAAACAAATTGTGATATGCCGTAAATTATACAAAGATATTTTGTACTAAAAAATAAATATCTACATTTTTTATAAACGTAGTACCTTTATGTTACTAATTTTATATTATATAATAATAAGAATATATTATATTATTTATTGTACATAAACTTAAAATTAATACAAAGTTAGAAAACATGTACACAATATCAAGCTTAACCCTATGAGAAGAGTTATCTTACAGCTAACCATGTATTACAGCGGTGATTGAATTTATTTTACTATTTTTAAGTAATGTACCTGTAGGTGACGAACTTGTAGCAGTGTAATAGTTTTAATAAAAACTTAATGTTTTATTAACAATTATTGACTATATTATGTTTCAAGAACTTAAAAAATTGTTTAACAAATTGTGATATGCTGTAAGTTATACAAAGATATTTATACTAAAAATTGTACATTTAGAAAATTTTGTTAATATTGATAATAAAAAAACGATTGTGATAACGATAGGTGTGTATGTTTTAAGATTGATTGTTGTGTCTGGAAAATAAATACTTACATAAAGAATGCTATTTACAGTCGAAAGTACGTACATTAACAGAACACTGCTTGTCAGTAATACGGATTGGTTCACAATGAATGTATGTAGGTTGCTTGATGTAAAGTCGACAGAGAGTTTTGTTTTTTGTTTTGTCTAATATTGTTTTATTTTGCGAGTATTTTTTACCAAAGTTAAATATTAATAATAATTGTCAATTTAATTACTAAGGATGCATAAGTCAAACCCTTACTAGTACTGAAAATAAAGACTGATTATATTATTATTTTGTTTATTTTGCAATTCCTAGTAGCCTAGCACCTACCCACAACCAAAGCCTAAACTTCTATACAGTGGAAGTTAATTTACGTAAGTACTAAATATAAATAAATACTAATATATTATTTATATATTTATTATATTTAGGAAAGCAAACAGTTATACAACAAGCTTACGTATTAACATATAATAAAGCACATATTGTATAACAAGCAGCGTTATCCACGTCTAAATTATATTATATGTAATTATATAGTACAAAAAAAAGTAGAAAGAAGAACATAGTCACAGTCAAAAAATAACAGAGTGGCATAATATATTTTCAAAAATGATAAATGTATATTAAATATTCATACCTCAGAAAGTTCAAATTTTACTAGTATTTGAATAATACATCATAAATGACTCTACCGCCACTTACGAATAAGAAATAATACATGTCTAATGTAGGTATTATTTGTGTAGGCTGTATGGGCTATTCGACTTCTACCTTTCGCTTCCGGTGATTGTAGAAACATGTCATCATGTTTGCCATAGACAACTCCAAATTTTACTACAAAGTCCTGTAAAATTCAGTGACATTGTCACCCTAACGGTTCACTCTATAGGGAATTAGTTATTTTGTTTTCTCAGCAAGTATTGAACTTGGAGCCCCGGACCTTGCGTCACAAATTCGTGACGCTGAATGCCGAAATAATGATGGTAGTCACGTCGTCCGTGATTAGATATTTACCGAGTTATTAGCGTTTGTAAGGGGCCGCGCCATCCTGACGGTCGAAAAAAGTCTTTTGGTTATAACTTTTGAACTATTGCGTTTTAAATGTCGGTTCTTTCGTCACGAATTCAGCGTTCTGCGGCATTATGTCCTCATACAATCCGCGTTCGTGTATCTTGTCTGGTTCTCGAGATCCAGGGGGGGTGGTGCGAGATTCTGCACGGCCCCCTATGAAGGCTTATATCTTTTTACCTGTTTATGTTTGAAACATGAAAATTGGGTACATACTCATCATTTCCGCGTCACATCCGGTTTTATCAATCAAATTTGTTCCATATGGGTTCATTAATTTGATTTTGATCAGTCAAATTTTCAGGCGTCAGGATGGCGCGGCCCCCTTCAAACGCTTATAACTTTTAAACTATTGCGTCACAAATTATGAGACTCCGTCACTAATTCCAGCTTAAGCGGTACATCAGTCCAGGATAGGCCTCGAGGCCCTGGGAGCTCGTCCGCGCCATCCTGACGGTAATCTATTTTTATTTGAATGGCTTTTACTCTTATTAAAGAATACTTTCTTACTTTATTCAATTTAAATAATTACAATGTCAAAATAAAACTAAACTAAACAAACTAATAATAATACCTACAAATACTTTAAAACTACCTAGAAAAAAAAACCTTGCCTAAAAACAGTTTAAAAATGATTTAATGTATTTTAATTTATTTCATAATGTAAGTATTGAATTACATACCTATTATAAATTGACTATGTGTAAGCTAGATAGATAACATAATTATAATGTGATATTTAAGACTGAATTGATTTTTTTTGTTAACCTATAAATTGTCCCACTGTTGGGCAAAGGTCTCCCCCCTCCTCTTCCATCCATCCCTGTCCTGAGCCTCTTCCAGCCACCCATCCCTATATCTAACGATATCGTCTCTCCACCTACGCCGAGTTATTATATATTATTGAATTATTATAAATTATATTATTATGAAACGTAATGTTGCAGTATTTATGTGATTTTTTTTTTTATGTTTTCAGGGTTTATGTGAGCACTATAACGAACACCTATGTTACCACATAAGGTAATGAATAAATGAATTATAAAAGCTATTTTAAACACACAATCCCTGCGATCCCACGGGTTGGCCAGAGATTCTATTAAAATGTTTTACAATTCCATTATAATTCTATCTTCAATTAGAATTTTTGGCGCATGTTCATGGTGTCGCTATTCTTTGAGAGCTATCTACTTTGTTTTGAGAGAATAAAGATTTTTAAATAATCTTAATTCCTTGTCATTTATGAGTTTAGTCAGTTACACAAATAGGCTTGCTAGGTACCGAACCCGCGCTTCCGTATCACAAGTCCACCGACCCTCTACGCCACCGCTTGTCAAACGGTGTCAAACAGCTAATCTTATTTGATGGACGGCGACCTTGCTGTCTGCAGTCTGCACCAGTATGATCTGGGTCGGAAAGCGACACAAAAAGCAGACTCGACGTATATGGGTCCGTCCGACTGACTCGCGTCAATAGGACCACTCTGATTGATGGGGTAACTGTATCCTCGGGCTATTGATTCAATAAGGCAATTGACAAAGTATCTTGGCATTTTTAAGATCCATTGTTAAAGGTCGCAAAGTATTGGTGAGGGAAGTTTTGATAAAGCCAAGAAGACTGCTTATAATCTTCAAGCGTGCGAAGACAGTCCCCATACAAAGTTTATTTAAAGGTACACGGTAAGGTTATATAAACACTGATTGAGGGGGTAACTATAGTGGGCTATATATATATATGGGGAGCAATATCAATTTTTTTAAAGTTTCATTGTTGACTGTCCCCATAAAAGATTTAGTTACGGTCTTACATATAGACAAGTGTACAATAGAGTTATAATGGCTGAGATTTTCTCAAAAAGTACTTGAAGGCTTTCGAAAATTCTTCAAAAAACTATCTACCAGTAAAAGCTTTTTTTGACCAGCCAATTAGTTCTTGAGTAAATTTCAACCTTAATAAAGCCCCCTTGTATACTTTTTATCTAAATATTCAAGTGCAGGTGGAGTTTTTCACACATTCCTCAATTGACTTCTCAATTGTTTTTGATAAAAGAAAATTACTTAACGTATTAAAATATATATTACTTACAAATTGAGCAAGACACCAATAAACTCTATCAATGATAGTGATAAATTCTGTGGTGATAATGACATGATTCGAGGAAAATGAATGTTATTTTCAAATTGATAAAGGTTAGCTAGATAACGTTGACCTAAAACTCTAATCTATTGTTTGTAAATTGTTTCCAAAAAAAAAAAACAGCGGTAAGGTAACATCAGCGGAACGCCAGCGGCAGTGGTTGTAATGTATGAGACTGAAAGATGGACTGAACGCAGCAACGGAGCGTCAGTGGCAAAGCAAGGGAACGGCAACTGCGCTGCGTTCAGTCTGCCATCTTTCATAGGTTTCATACATTACAAATACTTGATAAATATTTTTAAGTAGGGACATAGATGGTCTTTCTCCTTTACAGTTTTAGGATTTTTTCCTTTACTTGTACTATAATATGACCTAGCTTCTTGCCAAATTTCATGATTCAATGTCAACGGGAAGTACTCTATAGGTTTTGGTTTTCGATATAATAATATGCGAGAAAATGCGACATAAACGGCCATATCTTTTGAGTTTTGATTGCGGTGACGTAAAAGTTTGATTTTTTCACGGCTACATGAGGTTGCAGACCTGAGTATTTGGTATTATTTTAATTTGATCCATCCACGCGTTTCTGAGATATAGGTCTTGACAGACGGACACCAAAGTGATCCTATAAGGGTTCCTTTTTTCCTTTTGAGGCACTGAACCCTAAAAACGTCCGCCCGCAATGTTACTATAGTATGACCGTCTAAATCAGTCTTCGCCTGCGCGGTACAGGGATGCGGGGGTAGGACGACAACGGGGACCGAGAGAGGTGCGGGGGCGCGCGCGCGAATAGAAATGTATTGTAAGTTGTAACAGAAATGCGCCTGCCGCCCCGCACCTCTCTCGGTCCCCGTTGTCGTCATACCCCCGCGTCCCTATACCGCGCAGGCGAAGACTGATTTAGACGGTCATACTATAACATAATGTATTTTAAATGTGTTTCTGTTAGCTTTTTTCTAATGCGACAAGATTGTATGAGTTACACAGTTTACCTACTTAGTAATAAACGTGAGTATATACCATAAATAGCAATGGTTTGGTGAAGACTGTTCTGTCAACGGTGATCAGTAAAGAAACCGTCGAAAGGCAACTTTGATTCACGACAGTGGCAAAGAATTTAAATTGAATTCGTCGTTCGACCCACAGTCCCCATTCGAGTCTTGTTGATAGGGTTGTCACAAATAATTTTCATTGAAAAGCCTTAACTAATAACGCTGTTAACCATAAACGTCACTAAAAATTTAACGTAGTGTGAGAGTGACAAATTATGGTTTAGGTCAAATTCGGCATAGATTATGGCTAATACTCGTAGCTATAATGTCTATGGTATTAGATTTTTTCTTGACTAAGAATACATGCAGGTATTTACGCTTAGGTCGTAAAATTACCCAAACTTCGAGTAGAAAAAAAAATACCTACATGTATTCTTTGTCAAGTAATTATCTAATATAATATGTTACATTATTATTCAATATGTTAACTTTTATATATATATATTTTTTTAAGTTATTTAAATATTGTCGCTATTGTACGCCCAAAATGGGTAAACTGTCTATAAGTACTAAACTATTTCTAAGATCTGTAATGCACACAGTTACACAATAAATGATTTCTGATTCTGATAACGTAATGGAGTATTTTATAACTCTTTTCCTAAGTGCAATTAACTAATGATTATAACTGACTGAGGTTCGGAGACAATTTTGAGCTCGTTCCTACAACTGTCAAAAGTTTATGGAATTTGACAGTTCTTTGTAAGAGCGAGCTAGGGGTGAGTAGAGGAGTGATTTTTATTAGCGCTCAAGTCCTGTCAAAATCTGCGCCAACTTTTTGGTAAAAATCCGGTACAGTCGAAGACAGAGATAAGTATACAGGGGGCCTCAATAAGGTTGAGATTTTCTCAAAAACTACTGGACCGATTTTAATAATTCTTTACAGTTACATAGTTTTAACTTTTATCTATCTAACAGTGAAAGAATTTTTGCAATAGGTCAAGTAGTTTTTGAGAAAATCTCAACCTTAAAAACTCTCCTGTACACCTTTCTCTGTGTTCCACCGTACCTATGCGACAGTTATTTTATTTTATTCGTAGCGCTACGTAGCAACCCTATCGAGTGATTCCCTGCGTCCCTTCCGATATAAATCTGTCTCGAGCGACGCACGCATGCGCGAGTGACAACCGAGTATAGACGCGACGGTACCTACCTACTGTAATTGTGGAGAGCTATTTCCTGTGCTACTATCTACCACTTTTTCTGCCGACCTGTCTCGCTACGTAGCTTCTATTCTATGTGGTCGGACATTTTATTTCATTCTTTTATAATTTTTATACCTGTAAGATTTTAATCGTGGCGATTTTAAAAGAGAAAAGACATTGCCACATTTCAATGGAGCTTTGCCCCACCTACAGAACTACGTGACCATTTAAGCTGTACCTATCATTTTGTTGGGGACTTATTACAGGTTTCATATTGCATAAACATAATCAGTATCATTTTCTAATACTCGCAACTCCTATAGAAGAATAACAAAAACAATGAATAATTATACCTACATAATAATATAATTACTATTTTCTGAATATTTAATTAGGCTGTTTTTTTCGAATCGCAACTTGTACAAAACTTGATTTTAAACCAATAAAATCAAGTTTTGTACAAGTTGCGATTCGATTTAAACCAATAATTTTAATAAAAAACTGAGATTTTAGTCGTAGCTAAGCTTATGGATGGAGAATGACTTTTGCGTTGTTTAGGATTTTATTATATATTATTATATTATATTATTATTAATATATATAATATTATTATTATTATTATATTATTATTTATTTTATTATATTTGGTTTCCAATACAGAATCACACCAGCTAGCTAAGTAATATAAAAGTATAAAACTTATAAACCAGTATATGTAAACGGATATCACTCACTTATATTGTTGAAGCCGGCAATTATACCGCCAGTAATTTGTAATACCTAATGCCTCACTATAATTTTAATTATAAAACTTATTTTATTATTTATTGAATCCATAGATTTTGTTGGTAGATCAATATTTGATTCACACCTAATTAAGTATACAAGTTGTATACTTTTAAGTATATTAGATGTGACTGTCAAATTTTAAAACAGCGTTAGCACTTTTACTTTGCAAAGTTGTGTAAACGTATGAAAAAAAAATGTTCACGTGCAAAAATATACACAATGTACTTGCAATAATAATTGAGTCAATATAAGTGAGTGATATCCGTTTATATACAGGGTGTAACGGAAAGGGTATATGAAGCCGAAAAGAGAGTGTTCAGTATCGGTAACTGAACAACTTTTGTTCTACGACTTTTCGAATAAAAAATAAAAATTTATTAATGTCTCATACAAATCGATCAGCTGACCGGTACGAAATGTATGAAAAGTCAAAAAATAAATTCGCGAAAAACGAAAAGTCGTAGAACAAAGGTTGTTCAGTTACCGATACTGAACAACCTCCCTTCGGCTCCATATACCCTTTACGTTACACCCTGTATAATAATAATTACATGTTCACTAGCATATTCTTATCTATATGTCTGCATAGTCTCCGACAATCCATTCCCTCTGCCGTAAGCTGCCCGGCTAGCGCGACACTGCCCATATATCATCTGCTCGTTTGTCTGTATGTGGACCTAACGGTGACCACAATGCGTGCGCAGGCGCAGCGAAGATGCGCCGTCGTGCCACATGCGAGTATATTAGCTGTCTATTGGTATACTATAGTTAATTTGCATTTACCTTGTTTGTATGACTACATACTCTTGGAAAATTCAAGCTCTGTAACTTAATTACTACCATAGTTTTTGTTTGTTTTGGTAATTAAATTATTTATACAGGGTATAACGTAAATGGTATATGAATAACGTAACAATATCGGTAACTGAACAACTTTTGTTCTACGACTTTTCGATTTTCGCGCATTTATTTTTTAACTTTTCATGCATTTCGTACTGGCCAGCTGATCGATTTGTATGAGACATTAATTTATTTTTATTTTTTATTCGAGAAGTCGTAGAACAAAAGTAGTTAATTTACCGATACTGAACACCATCCCTTCGGCTTCATATACCCTTTACGTTACACCCTGTATATCTCCCTAACAGTTATTATTATTATTAATAAACCTTTTATGTATACAGTGTATGAACTTCTTTATAAAATTCCACCCTATTTAGTTATAACCCTAAGTTTCGATTAAGTAAAGGTTTACAGGTAGAAATTGCCGCAATTTCGTCTTTTGTCTTCGTAAAAAGATAAACAAAAAAAAAATTCGACGAATTGATAACCTCCTCCTTTTTTTGGAAGTCTGTTAAAAAAGTAAATCATGTACGGTGCAACACAGAGAAAGGTGTACAGGAGAGTTTTTGAGGTTGAGATTTTCTCAAAAACTACTTGACGTAATGCAAAAATTCTTCCACTGTTTGATAAATAATAGTTAAAAGTATATAAATGTAAAAGAATTGTAGAATTCGTTCCAGTAGTTTTTCAGAAAATCTCAACCTTATTGAGGCTCCCTGTATACTTATCTCTGTCTTCGACTGTACCTGTTCATTTTTAAATTCAATTTTCGGACTGTAGGTAGGTGTTGCTTAAATAATTCTCTATTTAATTAATATTTTAATTCATTATTACTTGTTGATGAAATGACTTTTAGCGATAAAGTTGCGAATAGTATGTTTTGTATTTTTTGTTTTTGTAATTGTTTGTGTCTTTTATAATAATAATAAAACTTTTTATTGAAGATTAACATGGATCTTTTGTTAGTAAAACACCTTAAAATTATTGTTAGTGAGTTATTTGATAATATGATGATTTATGTACTGGCAACAGCAGATATTAATTAATTCTACAACAGCAACAAATACTTATTTTATGGAGGCTCATTAAAATAATTAGCAAACCTAAATAACAACCTATTAAACATAAAACAGTGTCCTTGAATTATCCCAAGATATCAATCACCACGTTGATTAGTTTGAATAATTCTTTGTCATAAAAATTAATACTATACTATTTGTTACTATGTCCAAGTGCCTATCAATTGTATGAAATATGACTCAGGACCAAAGTTTCCATAGATAACATGTTAACAATGAAACAAGTGACTTCAGCTAGCAACATAGCGAACTATCCAGTCGTGATATTAGATACGGTACCTACCTACCTACAAATGCTCCCCAACTCTCATTTACCGATCGCAAATGTCGCAAAAAGTTATTTTAGTTCAAGAGCAATAACATAAATTATTTAGAAAACATTGCATTATTACTTAATACAGTATATTACTTTTATTAAATGACAATGCCAGATTCTGCCCCACCATCAACCGCAAGTTGTACCGAATAAATGTATAAATAACGAATAAATGTATAGACTTACCATCGCTCATATCGTCAGCAGACGGTAAGCCAGCAGGCGTGGGGTTCGGAGACGGCAGCTGATGGTCAGACCACTGTGATCTCCAGGCCTCGTGCCGAGCAGCCTTCCAGATCTCCAGCTGTGCGTATAGTGTGCTGCCGGCCTGGAACAATGCAAAACATTCGTTTATTATTTTCTCCAGGAGTAGAGACGCTTCGCAGTCGTCCCACAAAGTTATGCCTATAGTGCCAGACTTACTATACAGAGACTTACTATGTAGAGTATATTTTGTTATTTTATACAGGTAGAGTTTTTAGACAATACGTGTATATTAACTACAGTTTGTAATGTTTCAAATGTATAAGTACATATTTCTAATAAGTGTACTCCTAAAATTTATCTCTATGCGGGACAAAGTTAGTCACCATGTACGCATAAATGATACATGGAGAATTTTTTTATTACGGCCGGGATTCCAACCCGGGACCTCGCCATTCCGTGGCACGAGCATCTATTCCAACAGAGCCGGTACGAATCACGATGGCTCTGTTAGAAAAAAAATCTCCATTTATCATTTAGATTTTCGTTTCGCATAGGCAAGAAAATATCAAAACATATCTACGCATAGTTGCAAAGACCATACAAATGATTGCTAAAAAGGAGAATGTCACCGATCTTCAGACTTACAAACAATCGCCTTTTCCCGTCCAATTTTACCATACTTTACAGTTAGTCAACAAAAACATGCTGGATTTGTATGCGTGCAAGTACAACCTGCGACTCGTTCGGACGTGCCGACTCTGTGGACTTTCATCGGCCTTGGAGAAAGTCATGAGCGCCGACCGCGGCATTAACCAGCCAATTGAAGAGCTAATGCGACGATTAGAAGCCTCTTTAGTGCTACGTCTCCTCAAATTGGCAGCGTTACATAATTGCGTTAACAGGTGCTTGTTACGAGCTCCTAATAAGGCTAAGACAAAGCTAATTATTTTGCTAATAAAGAAAGTAATGGAATGGTTAGTGATTAAGACAACTGTGTTAATGATGTTGAGGAATAAAAAGAATCAAAAGCTGACAATACTATTAATAACTAGCTGTACCCCGCAACTTCGTTTGCATAGAGGGGATGGAGAGGATGGAGGAGATCAGGCGGCAGATAGTCCTCTCTGGATCATTGTTTCCACATCACATACCGCCATGGCTTATAACCTATAAGCTGTCCGGATATTATAGCTATCTCCTAGTGAAACTCCCATTAAAATCCCTTCAGTAGTTATGGCGTGATACTTGCACAAAGTCACAGACAAACATACAAAAATTCTAAAAATTATTGTTTTGGCATCAGCATCGATCCTAAAACACATTACAATTATTCTTTTCAAAAAATATCCAATGTACAGACACAACTTTTTTACAGTCTTATTATATGTGTAGATGATAATGTCATAGATATTTAAATTGCCATTGGTTACTAATAAGATACCGTATATAAATACAGTAGCTAGTGACCTAATTATAGAAATTGCTAGGTATATAGCTAAATTGAGATCTAATGGACCTCCAATGACCTAGGAACTCTTGGAAAGATGTAGTGTAGAAGTGCAAAGACCTAATCAAGACCTATCACTTGACAACAGAGGCATGTCTTAGATAGGGAATAATATCTACTTTGGATCTTCGAGTCAGTTGAGTAAGTAGGAACCTAAGAGACAAGGGCGTCGCCAGCCGATGGCCCACGAGGGGAAAAGCCGGACGGAATAGACAGTAGTACCTACTCTCCTCTCCCCGCTCGCTCTCGCCTCATCTCTGTTCCAGTACCTGACATATTTTTTCTAATCTCTAGGGGGGGGGGGGGGGGGGGGCAGGTATGCCTGGTGACGCCCTTGCTAAGAGACGTATATAAATACAATCTCAAACACCCACACTTTAATTAAATACAAGCATCATCAAGGATCGCTTTCTGTGCAAAAGGCACAGAAGACTAGGATCATCTAAATTGAATAAGAAATTAAAAAATCATAAGTTACACTATAATATTACGAAGCAGAGTTTACCGATGACGTCAAGAAAGATCCACCACAAACTTTTACCGCTGTAATTATTGCAATACGAACTAGAGTAGCACAAACAAACAACCAAACGTAATGTCTTACATAATGTTTATAACCTGGTTCCCCATACGGATTTCCTCGACGCCTCTACGCCATTAAGGATCTACGTAACACGTCTTTGAACGGGAGCTATCCAAATGCATTGCATTAATCGTAATGAGGTGATGCTATTCTGCTTAAGGATAAATATGTTTATAAAGATATATTAATTAGAGCAATTAGATGGATGGTTTTTGTAATGTGTTCCCGAAACCTATATTCTTTTTGCTCACATTCTCCTTGTTTCTCACTCCTTGTTTCTTGTTTGTTTGTTGATTTCTGTTGTATATTTTGATCCAACAATTTTGTTAATTAGGTAAAGCTATTGGGCGTCTTTTCTATTAGGATACTTAAGTAATGTTTTTGTAATGTGTTTCTGAAATTTATATTATTCTTTTTGTTCGCATTCTATAAGTATTTCGTTATTTTATTTCTCCCTGATATCTCAATTCTGATACTGTATGTTTTGATTTCATTAAAGTGAGCCTTAACCCAAATCAAATCAGATATTAGGATTATAGGTTAAACAATATTACCGAAGGGTAACTTAGTAAACAGATTATGATTGCATCAGAGTTATTTAAAATGTTTCGAAATAACTAGATAAGGATATCTAAAAGGTCATTCGTGTATAAGCAAGAGTTCATAAATAAGTAGGTACTTATATTAATATAGAGTGAGAACATAAAATTGGTATTTAATGACGAATTAAATAAATAATTGGGACAGAATATGTAACATTCCTGAAAAGAACCGCATCACGTCTGTGTATAAAATGGTCTAGAAAATATTCCCAAGTGCTTGGCTGGCTCAGAGTCAAGACTCAAATTTCAATAATTAGGGCTGTTTCGACTTTCTAGTCTTAAAGGGTACAAGACGACGAGTGCGAGGGATTCAATGTGAAGATTGAGCTGGTATGTATGTGTGATTCTAATGTGTGCATTAGGTTTTATTATTATGTATCTCTCCAGATTTCACGGGTTTAAGAAAACCCGGTCCTTTGAAAGGCTTGGATGGAGACATAGGTCCAACGCGTAGAGGAATTTATTTTTTATTATTAGAGTTTATATTGTATTTAACTAGATTTTTGCCTATTATTTTATAAGAGTCTGTTATTGTCAGGTCATTGTAGGTATTTAATGACGAATTAAACAAGAAAAATGAACTGTCATTATGATAACTACGTTAAAACTACCCAAAAACAGTTTGAATAAGGAAGACGATTAGAAATCGTCAAATGTGGGACAATGAACGACGCATTCTATTATATCTTGCACTAGTTAAATCATTATAGCTGTTTGTCTGTTTTTGCAAAGAAACAACG
Source organism: Tachystola acroxantha (assembly GCA_963506565.1). NCBI lineage: Eukaryota > Metazoa > Arthropoda > Insecta > Lepidoptera > Oecophoridae > Tachystola > Tachystola acroxantha. The sequence continues at coordinate 13,523,812 of OY735874.1, read as the reverse complement.
GGCCATGACGTAAGCCAGCAAATAAAAACTTAGGAAGCAATTATCAAGATGGACGGTGATGATCTAAAGAGCAATGAAAAAGTATTAGCCTCCGAATTTGGAGATTAAAATCAATTTGCCAAAGCTATAAATCTTTGGAGCCGTATAACTTTGAATTGAAATCACTGGTTTATGTGTTAACGATGCAATATTATGCGTCATACATGAAATAAAGATAACTTTTTGACTCCGTTGACCTTAGCTGACACGTGAGGGATTGTCCTGATAACAGTCATAGTGAACGTGTAAGTTTATCGTAATACTTGTTTTGTAGTTATACATTCGATTTTTAAGTTAATATAGTACAGCTATTGAATGATGCAAGTACAATAGAATACAGAGATAAGTGTCTCAATAAGGTTGAGATTTTCTCAAAAACTACTGGACCAAATTTAACAATTATTTTACAGTTACATAGTTTTAACTTTTATCTATCAAACAGTATAAGAATTTTTGCGTCAAGTAGTTTATGAGATATTATAATCTCAACCTTAAAAACACTCCTGTACACCTTTCTCTGTTCCATCGTACCTACCTAATTTTATGTTGCGATAGGTAATTTGACTTTTAATCGATGTAATTTCGTCTCCACAAATCTAAATAACGCATCAATTAGATTAATACTATGTATTTCATATTATATATTCTTTATTGCTTTTTCTCTACTTTGTATTATTTATACTACGAATAAATTATTTGTTATATCCCAGATTTATGCTATCCTAAGCCTAACCTAAAGAATAAGAGAATGAAAAATTTATTTAAAAGTCTTGCAAAAAATTCATGGCATTTTTTCGAATTAAAAATTTAAATTAAATATATCCAAAAGAGATTATTCAACAATAGTTAAAGATAAACGTTAGTTTAGTTATTACGTTACAATTAGATTTTATTGTTAACGATAATGACTAAGTTGCAAACGCTCCCTATATCCAGTAATCTAAACACACACGCATTGCCTCGTTATCTGTCAGTTTACCAGAGTGGAGTGTGCTCGGACTTTGCCTCGTCGCACTCATTCGTGCCACGGTCAGATTAACAATTATTTGTATCGAAAATTCCATTGCATTTGTAAATCCAGTGATAAGCAGGTCATCAGTTTCATCACTAATGACAGTTATTATATCAGTTTAACCCCAACTGCCATATCGGTCGCTGACGATATTTTTTTCATGCACTGATACGTAGTTAAAGTGTTATTACGTCATTTATGGTTAATAATTTGATAAGATTAAACTAATCCTTATTTGGCAGCTTGAGCCTTTAAAGCTATCTGTTAGGCTTTTGAATGACATTCATAGTACTTATTATTAACTAAATATTTCATTTAAAACGTGGCCTGGAAGTTAATCTACCTCACTCAATCCAATAAGAGTAGATAGAAACATTCAAATAATACCTATCTCTTCAGGGTTTAAGGTTACCAAAAAAACTAAAAACAGCCGTTACCATCGACCGCATTTCGCCATGGCTTGATGGGTGAACCATCTTTTTTAGAGCACATTAGATTTACTTTATTATTATTATTTGATATCACGGTGTTGGTACATGCTTAAGGGTCACTGCGACCTCAAATGTCTATTGTGGCCGCGCACCGAGTTCTTATATCTCGCTCCCAAGTCCAACGTCCCTCAGGAACCGTACAATGAATTAGATATACTTTGTCTTATTTTTGTCCCAATAACTACAGAAAATCAAACCATGTTATAGCCAAACGTCAGAACTGTTGGTTTCTCTTTCCCTATCTCCTCCCTCCTGTCCGGACGAAGTCAGCACAGTACGTGTAAAGTTACCTGTGGCGTCCTCTGGTTGAATTCATCTTCAGTCAACGCGACGAGTGCTGCACCGTCCATGGAGAAGTATTCCGCTGGCACCATGGGTAGACTGAAGTGCTGCAGCGTGAACATCACCCACGCCTTCACGTCGCCAGCACTCCAGAGCATGGGGTCTGCAACATAACATGTATTTTAGTCTATTGTGTACGCAGGTTTTTGAGTATCTATAGAATTGAAGGGTCTAACACAGAAACCAGTGTACAAGAGAGTAAAGTTGAGATTTTCTCAAAAACGACTTGACCTATTGCAAGAATCTATACCTTTATTGAGGCTCCTTGTATACTTTTATCTGTCTTCGTGCATGGGATTGAGAATCATCCTATTGATGAGCGCTGATTCGAATATTCGTGGAGCTGAATGCCATTGTCTCGAATGCTTGTTGATCCGATTTACGTAGAGTCGACTATTTATTTAGTCGAAATTCGTAGACACGAATTTTCTCAAAGTCGAACGAATATTATGCATACAGTTGGAAGGCTGCTTTACTTTTGACCCTACGAAAATTCGAGTCCCTACAAGTCAGAACGTTTCAGAAACCAGTACCATTATCATCAGTATCTGTAGTAAGTGTGCACGCTAGCAAGTACGTAAATATCGTAGCTATACAAGCAGAAATACCTACTACCTTCCTAAATAAGCAAGTTTTTGTTGTTTAGTCAAATATAAATTTCAAAATCGATGACGTGATGAAAATTAAATTGGGTAATTATTTGGAGACCATCATCATCAGGTAGCCAGCCTCACTAAATAAAGCTTACGTAACCATTAGAGGAGTTCTCGGAATCAATTTGTATTATAATCGCGCATAGCAGGCTTGGTCTGTACGAGGAAACGCTTCGTTTTTTATAAGCCTCATCTTGGAGTGACGTCATTGATAATCAACTCGGCTAATAGTACGTCAGTCCTACGACTACAACATTCCCATGTCATGTCATCGCATATTAATCAACGATTTATTCTCATGAGATAAATATCACATATGAATCTTAGTTTCTCAGTACATTCTATCTAGATGAAGCATAAAATGAATAAGATAACAAATATTTATTCTAGCTTAGTTAGTAATGTCTACATTCTGTGCAACGGCGATCTGAGTTTGGTTCTCAAACGGGAAAGTGTGCTTCGGTATAACCACTTTTTACGAGTCTGGATGTAATTTGTGATTGTGTCTCTGTATGCCTTTGGAAGCACAGGGAAGTTTGGACCATGAGTATGATGTCGTATTTTGAAACATATGACTCACCTGGTGAGATTCCCAGAACTGTGCAGGTATTGTCGACATCTCTCTTCGACTGCTCAATCGCCATGGACAGTACTCGGTCAATATCTGGAGCCACTAGACCATCGTCTCCGCCAGCACCCCCGCTGCTCTCCTCCATTTTAACACTCCCCAATTCCAAAGGAACCGGCCGGAGGTTAAACCTTTTCTGGAACGTCGTGTCTTCAAGCGCTGATCTGAGTAAAACGTGATCTCTGGGCTCCTCCACTTCAATTTTAGGTGTGATGTAGCCGTGTTGTACGCTGTCTTGTAATATCTGATTCTCTTTTAACAACTCCTCGATGTCTATGTACTCGTCGTGTTGTGGAACTGGTGAGGAGTACTGGTTGTGGCTTCCGTATGAGACACAGGATCCTGATGGTGACAGGGGGTAGGGAGACGCGAAGCCCGGGACCGCCAGTCTGTTGGGTTCCTCCTTAATGTAGATGTTGGAATTATAATTGTAAGGGGACGGTGGCTGGAATGCTACTGTAGGGATGGATCCCTCGTCTGATGACGGGGAGGGAGTAGGGTACGCTTCGAAGTCGTATAGGCGTTCGAGGAATGTGTTGTTGACGTTGTCTTCTGGGTATGGTGGTGGTGGTTTGGCGTAGTGTGGGGAGTGCATGGGCTCTGGAGGGGAAGCGGCGCCCAGGAGACGCAGGAGGTGCTGAAGGTCGACGGGGGAGCCGGGCACGGCTCGCTCGTCCTGTGACAGCGACGGCGGGCTGCAACCCGACCGCGGCACCGTTTGTGGCATCTGGGAACAATAGAAACCAACTGTTAGTACATTTATAAGTTAAAAGTAACAGTTTCAAAATAGTCTGTATTAAAATAAAATGCCAGGGGATCGATACAGATCTAAGTACACTTTGGGATCTAAAATAAGATAATGAATTCTTGAAATTAAGGATGTTTGATTAGAGTTAGAGGATGTAGGGGTAATTTTGTATTATCTTTATATTTATTAAATTTTGTACTTGTTGCACTTAAAATACTTGAATATCAATTTAGATACAGTCCTTAACAATCATAATAATGCTAACCTTGATAGTACTAATGAAATTGCAATGGATTTCTATAAAATATTGATGATAATATCAAGATATCAATGGACGTAAGTAATTAGTTTTAACCATTTTATCATAATTATCGAATTTTAATTCGATTAGTACTTCATTAGTGTTAATGCACTGCTCATTTGTTTTTAATTAAATTTTATGTGATTTAGATATGTTTGACTCCGGTTAAATAAATGACACGCGTCATGTTTGATTTTAAGGTATTCCCTGTGTATCATAAAGTGTTAATGGTTTTTGATTCGTGTTAATGACTTACTGTTTATTAATGTCACACGTTATGTGGAGTCGTGACAAATATTTGATCGGCATGCGCTAATTTTTCCAAGAAAGAAAATAAAAATATGTTGAAATATGAAGATAGAAAAACAACTGAGCACTACTGAGGGAGGCGACGGGTGAGATTCGTGCTGGCGGCTTTCTCGCGCAGAGGCTGAGTCTGGCCATCCAGCGCGGGAATGCCGCCAGTGTGATGGGCACCCTCCCAAGAGTGCCGAGTTTTTTAGAGTGTTTTAGTTAGGTTGATTTTTAGGTAGTTGTTAATTATTATTAAGTAGTTTTTAATATTTTAGGTAGTTTTAATTTATTTTGTAGGTAATTTTTATTTATTTATTGAATAAATAGTACTGAGCACTACTTAGATAATTTCAGTCTAATTCTTGATTTCTAAATGCTTGTAACTATTTTACGTAAGTATTTTTCAAAATCTAATGTTTTTGATGATAATGCAGCGCATTTATTCAGTACTATCGCAGTGGTAACTGCATCTGCGATACGGAGGTCCCAGGCTCGGATCCCTGGCCAGGTCAGCAACATGTAAAAAATTCAAATTCAGTACTCTAACGACGTCACTATCGAGCTCGCTAAATATATTTAGTAATTTAAACAAAATTTTGGCGTGTGATAGTAATTTTGATTAGTCATGCACAAAATTAGAACTGTTTAGAGTTACTTGTAAACAAACGCGATGTATGATGGGACATCTGGCCTGGCGTTGCGTCATTGCTGGGGGTATGGTCCAGTATATCGTGTGACGTCACAGAGGAAGGCATGACGTAGTACGTAAATTAACCCATCCACGTGAAAGGGTTTGATAACCTTCGAATATTATGTGACATTCATCATCATCAGTCTATTTATATTGACCCACTGCTCGGGCACAGACCTTGCCTTACATCGAGGGAGCTCGGGCCATCCACCACGCAGGCCCAGTCCAGATTAGCGAATTTCACATGCCTTAAAAAAATTCTTTTTCTAAGGCATGCAGATTTCATCACGATGTTTTCCTTCACCGTTTTGAGAGCACTCAGTAAATGTACGTAAGTTTTTCCGTCGAAAAAAAAAGGTTAACTCATTAAACATGGCTGCCCTGGCTGGGAATCGAACCTGGGACGTCCGTATAGCAAGTCCATTGACCCAACCATTGTGCCACCGAGCTCTAGACATTTTGCTTAGATAATAATTTAACCAAAATTTCTCGCATTTTTACACGGTCTTGCAAAAAATTTCACTAGCGGTCACGTCCACACATTTGCGCTCTACAAGTTTTTTAAATCAACAGCAGATCAATGGTAACATTTGCAGTACCATTTCAACTGTTACGACGCAGATAATAAGAACGGTCCAAAGTCGAAAGTGTTACACTTGGACTACTATAATAGAATAATTCGACATAAGTAGTAATAAAATAATGGTGAAATGTATCGTGAATATGTATTATAACTGTATTGCTATATTTATTACTACATAAATAAATAATAAATGGCAGTGATACTGGTTTAAATCCTTGTAGAACATTCTAAGTAATTCCTGTGGAAATCTATCAGGTTGGACCGGTCGCGCTCGAGTTTCCTCTGACTGTTAATACAAGTATTGTATTATAACAATTGTTGTTTAATTCCCACACAGTAATTGGTATTTTACTATTGATCGTCTATTTCATCTTATTGAAACGTGGGAAAATCATAAACAAGTTGATTCGTCAAAAGTAAACTTTAAGTAAGTATGTAATGTAATTTCTGACACGGACCGATGGGCCCGGACTGTCACAGAATGGGTGCCATCGGACGGTCGCCGGCGTCGTCGTGGCAGACCTCGGCGTAGGTGGAGAGACGATGTCGTTAGATACAGGGATGGGTGGCTGGACGAGGCTCAGGACAGGGATGGATGGAAAAGGAGGGGGAGACCTTTGCCCAGCAGTGGGACGATTTACAAGTTAACATAAAAATGTAATTTCATTTGATAGTTAAAGCAAAATAAACACAAAGAACCCTGGTAATAAGGCTTCTTAAACGGTGGTTTAATTTGACCGCTACTGAACCACGGTTTTTGTATGGCGAAATCCAGAGATTTTAGCTGGTAGTCATTAAGTCCACTATGTACCCGGTGTACTTAATGCCCCCGGGTGAATTACCCCAGATGAATACAGTATACCGCCCCTCTCTGCACCGACTCCACTAATGTTTGTGTATTTTTGTCGCTGTTTTAAGCCACTGCCTAACTGTAAGCTTTTGTCGCTAATGGCCAGTAACATTAACATTAGCCAGTATTACGACATCCGGTCCAGTATCGATAGACAACAGACGAAAAAACCTTAAAACGCACCTTCGTTTGATTGGCGAAGATCCGTGCACATTCATGAATAAATCGAATTGGATTAGATACTTGGCACGCGGAAATGTCTGATAACTAAACTCGTGAACTGACGAAGTTCGCATTTCATATAAGAATTTAGAGGTTAGGATATACTTCGATATTACTGCATTCTTTTATAGTACGAGATAAGTATCCTAGGGGTCTAAATTTAGGTTGCGATTTTCTCATAAAGTAATTGACTGGTTTTTAGGGTTCCGTGCCTGAAAAGGAAGAAAAGGAACCCTTAAGGTGCTCCCACACAGCAGCTATATAACGTTATAAAACATTGTGTAACACGATAACATTTTATAACAGCGTGTAGCTTACAAGTAAAAAGTTAGACAACAAATGTTAAGCAACAGTCTATAACGTTATATAGCTGCTGTGTGGGAGCACCTTTATAGGATCACTTTGTTGGCCGTCTGTCAATACCTATATCTCAGAAAAAATCAAACTGCCACGTCAACGCAATCAAAAGATATGGCCGTTTATGTCGTATTTTCTAGCATATTTGTATGAAAATGCAAGAAAACCAAAACCTATAGGGTACTTCCCGTTGACCTAGAATCATGAAATTTGGCAAGAAGCTAGGTCTTATAGCACAAGTAAAGGAAAAAATTCGAAAACTGTAAATTTGAAGTTACATCTTCCCAAAAAAATGTTTTTCTTAGGAGTATAAAATTTTGATAATGGCAAAATTAAGTTGGTCTCTAAATCTAGTTTATCTTTTTGTTAGAGCAAAGTTATAGTTAAGTTGCGTTGCACGGAAGCCTCGGTTTGCGAGTCCGACTCGCACTTGGCCGTTTTTTAGGAATATGACAAGAGGACGTGTGAAACAGAAATCTTCTTTCAAGTGTACGGTGGAACACAGAAAAAGGTTTACAGGGGAGTTTTTAAGGTTGAGATTATCTCAAAAACTACTAGACCTATTGCAAAAATTCTTTCACTGTTAGATAGATAAAAGTTAATACTATGTAACTGTATAAGAGTTATTAAATTCGGCCCAGTAGTTTTTGAGAAAATGACAACCTTATTGAGCCCCCTGTATACTTATCTCTGTCTCGACTGTACACCAATCGGCAACAATTTTAGTACCAAAACAAGAGTCCATTCATAATCTCTATACATCCTACTATGTCTCAAGCCGGCCAATGTATCAAGGAAGCGTTTTTTTAATTGGTCAAAAAAATTCGACTCTGACGTCATTTCATTGTTAGGATAGTAGAGCAGCGTCGGCGCATGCGCGGCGGCGGCGTGACCGCCCAAATTGCAGTCTCCTGTTACATTTCCGAGGCCTTGGGGTTTTCACGTGTGCCCAGAGTTCGCTCAACCGTTTCATTATAGCTAGCAACGATGTGTGTGAGAAATAAACTTAGTCGTTGCTTTAAAAACGGAGCCAAAATTAAACATTATTTGCTAATAAATAGATAGGGTTTGAATTTAGCTTGCTTGTTTGTTGATTCAATAAGATACCTATTCATCCGCTGAAGTCTCTACCCAAAGGTTGTCTGGAAGAGATCGCTTTAAGCCATAACCTATTTATTGTGTGTAAGTAATTCTTTTTTGCAATAAATAATATTACAATCAAAGATAAATATTATTTATTGCAAAAAAGAATTACTTACAAAAAATAATTGGAAACCTCCTCCTTTTTTTTTGAAGTCGGTTAATGAACCGACTTAAAAAAAAAGGAGGAGGTTCTCAATTCGTCGAATTTTGTTGTTAACATTTAATTTGTTAATGACGTTTTACCCTACGAGTGTAAGAAATCGTTGCCGATAGCATGTCCGTCATACCTTTAATATGCCGAGAGAGCTAAGTCGGTTGTAAAATTGAGAATAAATTACTAAACATATACTTATAAGTTTAAAACATGTTTGCGAAGGTACTCCCTCCATCTGGTCGTGGACGTCCCACGCTACGTTTACCCATTCGTAGCCTCCATTCGAGGACTCGTCTACCCCATCGGTTATCGGTTCTACGACAGATGTGACCAGCCCACTGCCACTTCAGTTTGATGATTCTATGAGCTGTCTATATTGATATTGGCCTAAGTGTATAGCCAAAATAACTTTTAATTCATTTTACAAGGCCTGTATTAAATGATATCACCGTCTGGGCTGAGATGTACATCATAAAAGCTGACATTTGGGATGTTAAAACGGGGAAAATTTTGCATAATCTGGTCATAACGAGCGCAGTCTCGTTGTCGATGTCAGACGAAGATAAACTTTAGTTGCCCATTAACTTGAGTTATAATGTTTTATTATATTTAAAGCGATTCAAGTTAGGTCCTTTTAAAGAGCCCTCCACATCGCACGAAGTAGCCCCCGAAGATGACTGAAGCGAAATAGCGGCATCATGATCTCGTTCGAGTAAGCGAGGAGCTCTGTCTTGCTGTAGTGAGTGGGAGAGAGACAGAAGCATCGCAAATTATACCTGATTTTTACAATGGCACATAGTTTGTCCAAGAAGGGGATCTCAAATGTCTCTTTAACTCGAAACCGACAACAAATAGAGTCGTCCGAAGCGAGGCGAAGTTCATCTTCACTTCACTTCAGTCAACTTCGCGATAGTGTGAAGGCCGCTTAAGATTTCGGGGCATTAAGTGATTTTCTTAAGCAGACTCAATCTTGTCAATGGAAAATAAATACTAAACTCATTTGAGATATAAATCTAACCATTTACACAATCACAACAATCGACAGCTGAAAATCACGAGGCTTTTAACAACCTATAAGTTTAACATTATCTTACCTAAGTGTAACTATTAACTCACTTGACACTGACACCCCTCCATTATCAAATCAGTCAAATGTCACTGTAAACTAAACAAAAGCCGCACTCACACAATCAAAGGCTAATGTCAAAGCCCAACGCTGCGGGGTGGTTGCACCTTTGACGTCGCCATGGCGCCAGTTTGAGGTTATTTCGCCGGCCGGTAAGCGCTGCTATTGAACTTAAAAAACGCAACGGTGTTCCAAATTCGAAAAACTGTTCTATTTTTAAATAATTCGTTTAAATTCCAAGACTTGTATCTGAGTATTATAGGTTGCGTTTTTTTGCCTGTATTTTAGGTGCGTGTGCGCAGCGGATAGATCACGCGGGTACTGAGCTCACGGAGCGAGCTCTAAGCCTTGTCTCAATGAACGCCTGCGTCACGCCGGGAAGTACGCTCCTAAACGAATGCTGAACTTTAATAGAACCTACATCGGAACTACCTTACGTCAGAACCTAATTACCTTATATGACGTCCGTGTAAATAGAAATTAATATGTAATATCGAATTTTCCATTGTTTGGCTACGAATCAATTGAGATTCTATTAGCTGTTAGGTTTCCAATTGCGTGACTTCCTTAATTTAAAGTTTAATTGGGCAATTAAAGGTCTATTTAAATTGACCAATAATAATATGTAAGTTATTTATAAAACGTTTCAAGTTGATTTAAATGAGACAATAAAATACGTCAAGAAAACATAAGTAAAATAAAGAACTGCGCCCTCCCATATTTCTGTACTTAATAAATAAATAAATGAAAATTTTACCGCAATGTTACGCGATATTATCGTTTTTACGCGATATTTGGACCAAAAAATACTCATGCAGGTACTGTTTTTGAAGAAAAATTATAAGTATTCGAAGACTTCCCCTATAAATAATAATATAAAGTAGATAGATTGATCTTATTTACTTTTGATTGCCAAATTGGAAATATCATTACCATTTTTCGATAACTTTCATCGTCATTATTTTCAGGCACTATGGCCCTCCCCCAAATGTTGTCATTCCCCTTTTGTCTGTTATTCGAATCCACTACCTCCCAACCACTCTTTTATATCAGCCGATCAACGAACCTTTGTTCTTCAGTTTCCTGAGTTCAGTTTCACCGACTTTTTGAGATAACGAATTATATGGACCCATCCCGTTAATAGACAATCAAGTAACGAATAACTCTTAAACGGATATCTGTGATCAACGAGATTTTTTTTACTATCTCGATCGTGATTGGTGGATTGAGTCTGACGTAACCGCCTGCGTTAGCGCCTCCATTCATTCATACTCTAATAATAGCAGCTACCGGTTACACAAAGAGGTATACACCATACCAATATTGTATACATACAAGTACCTAATATACTAAGTGTGACGTTTGTCTAATGCATGTGGGAAAACTATTATATGTTGTGACTTCATTGTTTACTTTTGCATTATAATTACCTATGTAGTATTGAATGTACAGTCGAACTTAGAAAATAGTATACAGGGTCTCATTCGGGTTGAGATTTTCTCTAAAACCTCGATAACTTAGCACTGTAACCAATCTAGTGGAATTTTTTTTAAAGATTCAGATTGATTGTTAATGTATATTTTTGCACGTCAATATTATTTATATAATTATATTTACACAACTGTATAGTCGAAGAGAGTTTCTCAAACACTACTGGATCGAATTTAATAATTCTTTTACAGTTACATAGTTTTAGCTTCTATCTATCAAACATTGAAATAATTTTTGCAATAGGTCAACTTTTTGAGAATATCAACCTTAAAAACTCTCCTGTACACCTTTCTCTGTGTTCCACCGTACAAGGAAAAAGTGCTGAAGAGAAAATATAGTAAAAAACAATCAGCTTTGTAATATTTAAAAAAAATATTACGAGGTAATCGATCAAGTAATTTTCATCTATCATCTTTTTCCGAGTCAGACTGTACTTAATATGTAATACTTATGCATTATACGAGTATTTAAGTAAATGAACAAAGGATTTGTAATCTTATTGTATAATTATTATGATTCTAATAAGATTGCAAGATAGTAGACTCTACCATACATTCTGTGTCTCTACTTATGAAAGACATCAACGCGCGCGCATTATTTTCACATCATGAAACAAAAATACTAGAAAAAAACCGACCAAGTGCGAGTCGGATTCGCGTACCAAGGCTTCCGTGCAATTCAACTTAACCCCGTAACTTTGCTCTAACGAAAAGATACGGACGGACAGCAAAGTGATCCTATAAGGGCACCTTTTTTCTTTTTCAAAAAAATGTAGTTTAAATTGTTTTTAAAAACAAAACGACGTCTTAAGTCAGTAAAATTGTATACCTATCTCATTGATCTCCTATAAACAACTAGATACACAGTCTGCCTTCTAAAAATGTCCGAGCGCAAAGAAGGTCCAAACGGATGAATGGATTTGCTTTATTGGACATTATTTGGACGTTAACAATGGACCCTTATATGGACGTTTTTAAAATTGTTTTAGTAAGACCTTTGTGTATTTAGTTGTTTATAGGAGATCAATGACCTATCTACAATATTTAAGGTACTTTTCCCTTATGTGGCACAGCCATGTGACGACCTGTATAAGTGTATATGTATGAATAAAACCACAAGATTCATCGCCCAAAAAGGCAAAACCTGCACGCTTAACTAATCTATTTATAAGTATTGTCAATACGTTATGTAACTGGGATTGCCGACTGACGGTGTTGTCTGGCCCGCAGCCTCCATCGCATACTTATGTCATTACCAAAACCCATTCATAAAGCCTCCGGCCCACGCGGCGGCGTGGTGTGACATTGTCATTCATCACAAAAAATGTACTCGTTTGTAAATACTAAGTCGGTCTCTGTGGTAACTACTTAAGATAATTACATTCAAGAACTATGTTATGGTGGCACTTCACTTGGCTATTCGTATTTGCGCATTTGACATAATTGCCATGTGTGGTTGGTATGCTTGACAAAATATTCGTCTTATTTGTATGTACGTCAAGTATTTGACAAATACAACAAAAATCCAATAGCGAATACGAATAGCTAAGTAAAATCAAAATGTGAGTGAAGACTAAACAGGGCTTGGAACTTATAAAAAATATTTTTCGTATATATATCTAAGAAAATATGTTTTGATTGTTTTTATTATATCGAAATGATGACAATTTGAATACGTAGGTAATTCAAATTATTTATTGCGATCACAAAGCCCATAAATAGTAGTAAATACTTGAAATTATATTAGTAAAAAAGTATATCATTTATGATCCTTAAAAATAATAAACACACACGGACGATGTATGCAATAGCTAAACCAATCTTACAATAGGTAGCTGTTATCTAAGGTAATTAGTGATGATATATGTTAAATCAATCGATGCGTATTTTCTTTATCAATCTAGCAGAATAAATAAATGAAGTAAAAATAAATAAAACAAATAAATGTTCGCAATAATAATTCTAAAAATACCTTATAAAAACTATCATTGTAATAGTTGTCTCCAAATCTCTCGAAGTCCCAAGAGAAGTCCATTTTTTGATATCACTAATTTAATTTTATCTATCTAGATACCACTGAAAATACTTTGCGTAATGTTAGTTCCGCTGTCAATGAAATAATACGCGGTTTTTTGCACATATCGTAATTTATTTGAATTACTGGCGTTTATCGCAAGCAGTTATCTAAAGGAGCAAAGTGCACAAGTGTATCTTTATCTTATCGAGGACCGATAGGTAACTACGCCGTGCCTTATAAGGAAATTGTGTGGAAGATGTATAAGAATAGATCCACCCAAAAATATTTTATCATAAATACCGCGATCAATAGATCTAACGAGGCCAATAGGAGATTATTTTCCTCTGAAATTTACCTTAAATTTTTTGAGAGTACGGATTTTAATAAATAAATTGGCTCTTATTGGAGATAAGCACTTGTTTTTTTTACCTAATTGTACAGGCAACGACTTGGAAAATAGGTCGTTTATTGTCGCATAAAATGCCTGAAAATAACTGAAAACTCGGAAGCAAATGAGCTACCTACAAATGTAATTAAATTAACAATATTTTGACCAAAACTTTTACGGATTTTTCAAATTAATGGCTAAAATGATGCCACTGGCTCGCGTAACGCTGCCAGTGTCTTGGGTACTCTTCCCATTAAACAAAATTTAAAAAAATAATTTAATATAGGTTTTTAAATATTGAATGTTTCTTTTTTAATATTTTATATTGTACCTTTTTGAAATAAAAGTTTTTCTGTTAAGGTAAACAAATTACCTACAAAAAAATAAATAAAATATAAAACATGAATCTACGACATGCCATTGTAGGTAGACATTGCTATGAAACTATTTATAATACTATTTATAATCAATAACTTTTTTAATTAGGATAATATAATTTAATATACCTATACAAAAATTTTAGCATTTATTTGTAAGCTTATTATTAGGATAATATCCAAAAACATTATTTTTAAATTAACTCAATATAAATGTAGTGGTTGATAATTGAACTTAAACTACGGGTTTTTTCACTAATTATTAAGTTCGCCTCATTCATTATAGTTTTGGAATTGGATATACATTAATGAAAGAAATTATTACAGAAATGATAAAGTCTAATAGCTTTACGTACGTTCCTAGAGAAATTGATAAAATCCAAAGAAACCCATTTGACTTAATTGAACTTACCAAATTGATCGCACTAATGTGTTAAACTGAACTTTACACCGTGATACATAACAGTTATAGATTTTAAACTCAATATGTGACAATAATTTAGAGTTACTATTAGACTAACCTTTGCTGTGTATAATATGGTATATGTTTTAGAGAGCTCGGTGGCACAGTGGTTGGGTCTTGCGATACGGAGGTCCCAGGTTCGATTCCAGGGCAGCCATGTACCAATGGGTTATCCTCGGACTTATTACAGGTTTCATATTGCATAATCGTAATCAGTATCATTTTCTACCACTCTCGCAACTCCTATAGAAAAATAAAAACAATGAATAAATCGCTTCGATTTCTTACTATTTTGTAAATTCTTAATTAAGCTGTTTTTTTTCGAACCTTTATTTTATTTACACCAATAATTTTAATGGAAATATTTTTACATTTATACGATATCTTGTACAACTTGCGGTTGATGGTGGGGCAGAATCTGGCATTGTCATTTGTACCGATTTCATGTCTATTGGGTAAGTGGTCTGTGCCTAAACCTAACCGGACTCTTTCAGACTAGTAAAAATGCCCCTTTTCCGTAACAAAATCTCCGTAATCCGTGCATAATTGTAAGTTTACGGAGGCTTTATTCAACAGCGGTCGTGATTCGCGAGCGGCGCGCGCGCACCTCGGAACCGGTTGTCAAGGCTCTTGGGTTTCCCGCCGCCTGCCAAGATGGCGGACCACGTATTGTTGCTACGTTGTAATGATTTATTCAAATTGTAATGTCTTTTTGGATTGTAGCTATAAATGCGACTTAAAGTTAGGCTGTGGTTTAGGGATTTTCAATGGATTTTAGCATGCAAAAACGATCGTTTAGCTACTGTCAAATTAAACCATCGTTTAGTATTATTAGTGCTACGAGCCTAATTCGATATTTACTACATTATACATAATGTCATCATCATCAGTCTATTTATATTGCTACACTGCTCGGGCACAGACCTTCCCTTACATCAAGGGAGCTGGGTCATAATCCACCACGCGGGCCCCAGTGCGGATTGGCGGATTTCACATGACTTAGAATTTTTTTCTTCTTCTTCACGGCATGCAGGTTTCATCACGATGTTTTCCTTCACCGTTTTGAGAGCACTCGGTTAATGTACGTAAGTTTTCGAAAAAACCGCGGATAACTCATTGGTACATGGCTGCCCTGGCTGGGAATCGAACCTGGGATCTCTGTATTGCAAGTCCATTGACCCAACCACTGAGCCACCGAGCTCTTTTTTATACATAATGTACTTAGTAGATTTTTATAAGTTGTTTCAAACGTTTTGTAACCTAACAATAATAGTTATGCTCCCAGGTCTAGCATGCCTAAATACACCGAAAGATATAATATTTTTTTGTGTATATTTGTAGCAGCCAATTAAATATTTAAACAGGTTGCTAAGTCGTTACCATAGTTGTTTCGGACAATGTCGGCTCACAAGAATAACGTGTTATAAAGAGCATGTCGTTAGATTTTATGACTGTTTTATGTATGTAACAATGTCAGAAAAATCTCACCTAAGTCTATGTGAAATCTATACATATAATAAGACTGTAAAAAAAGTTGTGCCTGTACATTGGATATTTTTTGAAAAGAATAATTGTAATGTGTTTTAGGATTGATACTGATGCCAAAACACTAATTTTTAGAATTTTTGTCTGTGACTTTGTGCAAGTATCACGCCATAACTATTGAAGGGATTTTGATGGGAGTTTCACTAGAAGATAGCTGAAATATCCGGACAGCTCATAGGCTATTATAAGCCATGGCGGTATGTGATGTGGAAACAAGGATCAAGAGAGATCTGCCTCCTGATCTCCTCCATCCTCCTCCTCTACGCAAACGAAGTTGCGGGGTACAGCTAGTATATAATACATTACTTCACAGATTTGTTTCACATACACGGAAAGAAAAGATTAGCCGTTGTTGTTAAGTATTCGCAACTCCAGCTACAACCGTAACAAACTATAGGGGCAAACTGGGTTCTTGCTGTTTTAGCCATTTGTTTATCTAGCTAGTTTGATTGTTTATCTAACCAGCTCGGAAAACAAATAGTAAACACAGCAGAACCCTAGGATGTCCCTACAGTTTGTGACGGTTATAGCTACAGTTTTTATTTATTTACTAGCTGTACCTAGCAACTTCGTTTGCGTAGAAGAAGAGGATGGAGGAGATCAGGAGACAGATCTTCCTCTCTTGATCCTGGTTTCCACATCACATACCGCCATGGCTTATAGCCTATGAGCTGTCCGGATATTTCAGCTAACTCATAGTGAAACTCCCATCAAAATCCCTTTAGTAGTTATGGCGTGATACTTGCACAAAGTCACAGACAAACAGACAAAAATTCTAAAAACTGGTGTTTTGGCATCAGTATCGATCCTAAAACACATTACAATTATTCTTTTCAAAAAATATCCTATGTACAGACACAACATTTTTACAGTCTTATTATATGTATAGATTGAATAAAAAATCACAAAGTAAAATAAGTCTAAACCACAGTAAATCCCAGATGGGTTTATCTTTGTGCTTGTTCAGAGTTCGTCTGCATAGTATATATCCGGTGATACTATTTAATCTTCATAATATGTTTATATTGTGAGACTTTTAAGTTGCGAAATTTTTGAAAAAAGAATTTTTGAAAAAAAAGTTGCTGCCACGGCTAATATTTTCTTTCAGTGTACGCAAACTGGAATCGCTATCGTAACTAGCGGTACCCTAAAAGCAACAGGACAGCCTACCAAGAGATAGAAACAAAAACTTGAACAATAAAATGTTCAAAATTGCTGTAATAATTTAGACGATCACGATTGGCCACGCACCCAGCCGCTGGGATATTTGCATTATCAATTTATTTATACTCAAGAATTCCTGAGCCACAGATATTATTGACAGTCTAAAGCTCTTACTACCATATATTTAAAGATCACTGTCCATTCCATTTGACTCTGCTTTAAATGAATAATCGATAGTACTTAATTTGAAATAACTGTTTATTTTTTGTAACCAACCTTAACTTTTTAAAACAACAGCCTCTTATTGATTGTTTGGCCATTCCTTTACATCAAGGGATCTCGGATCATGATCCACCGTGCGGGCCTGGTGAGAATTGGTGGACCACTGTGTGGAATAAGTAATTCCACACATTGGTCCACCAATGCTTTTTTTGGGTTCTCCAATATGCACCTAGGAAAAATACTTATGTAGCAGATTTTATTTAGCTGTTAATTCCTAGTTAAAACAACTACAGTCTTTTCAGTATTTGTTAAAAAAAATAACCAATCAATCTAGCTAGGAAAACAAATAGCAAAACCAGCAAACCCCTTGGCTGTATAATTTGTGAGGGTATTTAACAACCACGGCTAATCTTTTGTTTCCGTGTAGCCGGGATCGAACTACTATGAATGAATGAATAATCTTTATTTCAGACACAAGTCCATGATATGTTAGTAATAATTTGCTTACAACTATGTTAGTGGCATCCGTATAGTAAATTAATTATCCTCACCGAGCTCTGATTATCTTAGAAAGCAAGAATACTATTTATAATACTCTAACAAACAATAAAAATATTCCTACGATACATCAAATCTATCTTAGTGACAGTATCAGTCGTGATTACGAATTTAAAACAAGTTAAAGTAGATTGTTGTTACGCTGAAAGATATGGCGAATCCCGTAGATACAACTATGAATGAGTAATCTTAACCTGATAAGGACTATCAGTTACCACAAGGGAATTTTCCCTGTGCTTTCCTGCGATCATTGATTGATGCGATCATGAAGTGATTAGGTACTTTTTAAATTCGATAAATATCTCTACATAGTCCTGCTGTGGGGTTTCTAATAATGCTGCTTCTTTTATACCAAAATCATAAAAAAGATGCTCTATTTTAAAACTGTCATAGCTAAAAATTTAAAGGTTCTCCCTCACCGGGAGCATTCGCGTGTAATGTAACGTTGCAGATTCGACTTTGAGCATTACATTACAATACTACCTCTCTGACTGACGCTGTTTTTCTCCCTCACTGATGTAATGCTCGAATCTGTAACGTTACATTAACACGCGAATGCTCCCGGTGAGGGAGCACCTTAAAACACAGGACAGAATTGCTACCAGTAATACCAGTATCAATCAACATCATTACTTTATATCCGCATGCGATAACTATTAAATCTCAATAGATTGCTAGTAATTTAGGTACATGTAAACAATGTCCTGTAGGCTTTAATATTCATTACAAATAGGCAAAATACCAACACCACAAGCCAACGACAAAGTCTACCAATCAACTCACGCGCAGGATTTAATTGCTCCAATAAATTATAAGCAGCATAATGCGAAGGTCGGTACTAACGCAGGCACCGCCTGTGACGCAAGAGTTTCCCTTTCACTGCGATTGGGTTGCGCCTGCGCACCGTAATCGATATGCTCTCGAATCGCCTTATGTATATCGATTTATTTGCATCGATAGCCGCGATTCCGAGAAGCAAGGTTGTGGGTTTTGCTTTGTACATATTGTATTACTGTCAAATATTTTTATGTTACGGGGAAACATGGATTTATAGGTGTAGGTATTTGGTTACCAATTTTAGGATTTTTAACAGAACTGTTACTTTCGTTTTAATATTATGTATAATACATTTTAAGGACATGACACAAAAAAGGTATACATTATGTGCCTCTTAAAGGTTGAGATTTTCACAAAAACTACTATGGCTGTTATTCATAAACGTGATTTAAAGTTACGCTACCGTTTCTATCTAACCCTTTTTTAACTAAGTATGAAAGGAATAACAACACGATTTAAAGGAAGTGAGGTTTAACTAGGTTTATGAATAACAGCATGAATATCAAGTATAATTCTTTGGAATATACGATTTCACATTATATTATAATATAATGTGAAATCATATATTTCAAAGAAGTATTTAGAAATATTTCACTCATATTTAGTCAAGAGTTTATACAGTCCTTATATATTATTTGTAATGTCATTCTATCCCGTTTTTACAGTACAATAAATTCAATTTAGTATAGAGAAAAACATTGTCAACACTTTTAGCACTAGCATAATGAAAAATATAACTCAATTACACGCATTTCAAAGGATAATCGATCCTTTTTTGTGTGACTGTAAGTTGTAACTTACGACCACATTGTACCTAAATGTCCGATTGGACAAAAAGTAATAAATATGATTGTTCTGTTCCATTTGTAGAATCACGATTTAATTTGGGCAAAGCTTTGTTGTCACGAATTATATTAGCGAGATTTTTTCTCAGATTTAGTATTTAAGGAAAATAAGAACAAAGTAACTGGAGTTAAATCTAAGTATAAGTACTTAATTCTAATTCAGATAAGAATGATGTTGACTTTGGTTTATAAAACTTTATACAAGAAACTAATGAACTTTTAAATGTTTAGAACTTGTTGAACTTTAATGCCGTTAGCCATAAACCTAATTTAACCTCCCTTTCCTTAAACTAAATCCCACTCAAACTAAGAAAGGGTCTAAAAACTTTTAAAACGTAGAATAACTTTTAAATCATGTTTACGGTTTTTTGAGAGGCCCTGTAAAATTCCTTCATACAAATACATGTATTTTAGAAAAAAATTAGCGCATTTATTTGCGTGTCATGTTCTCGCCTCGATGTGATAATTGTGTCAAATCGTATCGTCCGCTATATCGTAGAAGGTGACTTACAAATATGTATGTACTTTGCAGACCAGCATCAACTGTCGGAAGGGGTAATAAGGTACTCTAATAAGTAATTGAGTAAGCTTTAGATAGATCCAAGTAGCATGCTCGTGCATTATAATGACCGATCCATATAAGGCTTGATTCAGACGTAGCACAGCCACGGCTCAACCGAAAACAAGCGACAACTAACAAGAAGTAGAAAAGTATCAACTTCAGTCATTTCAAGTTCATCTTTAGACTCCATGGACCCATCCTGCAAACAGTTGCGGCTGACAAAAAAACATACCAGAGGCCTTTTTTTACCCAGGTAAAACATGCAAGATCATGTGTCACCACGCCCGGGGGAGCGTGTTGGTTATGTCGGGCTCACCGCCCTGAAGGGGCAGCATACCGACTAAACGTCCTGGGGTGTTCCACCTCGTGCCATTCTTGCCGAGCCACGGGAAACTGTGATACAACCGCGACCCGACTGGCGCCCGAGCACTCCCCATTGTGGGCTGTACTAGCCCGCAATGTATAATCCATTCATCCATCACCTTCCTCCTCCCCGTCTGAGCCTCGAGCCACTCGGGTGAAAAAGGCTCCAGGCGTTCAAGTCATGTCAAAGTCTGCGCGAACGAAATATTTTTACTATTTTTCGCCAAAACTCTGACATTGACCGTACTTGAGGCCTAGTAAAAATCATCCTTCCACCCCTCACCAGTACGCATTGTATGACTCAATATAAAATTGTGTATGGAAGCCAACAGCCCAAACTATTTACTTAACAAGTGAAGAAATGAATTCAAACTATCGTTACGCCACAAAAATCAAGTTAATAATAGTCTGCAAAGTACAATTTGAGTCACCAATTTCTTAACCGGGGCTACCCGAATGCCCAAAGGCTTGCAAAAGCGCTAATATCTTTCGTTTTCCTGTTACGGCCTGGCGCTGCGCCGGCGCAGGCTTTCGCAATAATGTGAATCACACTGCGAATGTTCAAAGATCGAGCTCGGAGCTACGAAACCGCAGATCACTAATCGATATGGTATTCGTAATTGACGTCGCATATGACTCGTTTCTGAATCAATGGTAAAAGGTGAATTCAAGGTTTTGAAAAGTATAATGCTTGATGTTAATTAATTCTGAAGAATGGTGACGTGCAAAGATATACACAGTTATTTACTTGCCATAAACGATCTGAATCTGTATTTAATATCGAGACCGAGGGCCATCTTACTAAGAAAAATAGTAAAGAAAGAGAATTAGCTGGTATTTTTTGTTCCTAACTGACCAACCAGGTGTACAGCTCAGGTTAGAAACGCCCCAGATATTTTCATGTTAGAAAACTGTTTATATAATAGGAACAATGGATTACAGTATTTAAAAGGGGCGAGGGGCTCGCAGTCCAGTTCAGCGAGTACACGTTGAAAACGATCGTACAAGTTAAGCATCGTTGGTCGATGTCAGTACCTGGATGGTAGACACTTTCATCTGAGCCCCTCGGAAAGCAGTTGGTCCCGGTTGTTGTCGCTCGGTAGCAGTCGTTAGGCCACGTCAGAGGCCTATGGGCGGCTTGAATAACTCTGACAAATAGGTTTGGTCACTAAACCACACGAGAAAAAAAATGTATTTAAAAGTATTTACTGTCCGTGCCCATGCGATACCAACACTTGCATGATGCGATTTCCACCTACGTCAATGACAAACGACCTACATTCGCTATACCGCATCCATTAAACTTTTCACACATCTACGAGTAAATGGACAAGAGTTATATCACGTAACAGAAGCGGTCGGTTCGTCCTCGACCTCAATAGACAAAAGTGAAAATCGGCCCGCAAATAATAGCCCCCTTTCTTCTAAACCGTTTTCTCAGAAAATGTTATGAAATCATGCAAATATTTCTTCGGTTCATTATGAGTCGAAGAGTCAATTTGGTTCGCAGAATCGGTCTATTGTGGGATTGTCTGTTTTAATTTGGGGCAAAGTTAAGAAGGCGTTTTGAAGAAGAGCATTAGTATGCTTTTCGGTTTGTTATTAGTTTTTACTGGGCCCGCGTGGCAGATCATGGTCCGACCTATACTTTTATATGATATTTACCTATTTATTTTAAATGACATTGCCACACTATAAAACTACGTGACCATTTAAGCTGTACCTATCATTTTGTTGGGGACTTATTACAGGTTTCATATTGCATAATCATAATTTTAAACTTTATTTTAAACCAATAACTTTAATAAAAAACGGAGATATTTTTACATTTATTCGTATCTTGTACGAAAGAAAATCTACATTACTATGTCAAGAAAGTATGACGTTGACATGTCAGGAAATATGTAGAGCTGCTACAACTATGCCCACTCCTTGTACGACCATTTGCTCGGCATTTAATGAAGGTCTACGAGACTTTCCTTTACCAAGTTAATTGAGGATGTCAATTTTAATAAGGGGTTTCAGAGAACTTAGAAAATTTGTGAAAAGCGAATTGTGGTTGATATAATATAGTTAAAGAACTATGTTATAAGTGTTTGATAGTAGGTGAGAGTTAACATGTATATTATCGATGTAAAAAAATAAGCGTTGTATTACCTCTAGCTATTTCCACCACAACCTTAAAATATGTCGACTAATATTTTGTATTTGTCGAACAATATTTGTAAAAAAATATTATAAATAGGTACAGTCGAAAACAAAGAAAATAATACGACTCCTGTATTAAGGTTGACATTCTCAAAAACTATTTAACCGTATGTAAAAAATACTTCACTTGACTAAAAGAAGTTTAAAGTGCACTCTAACTGTAAAATAGTTTTAAAAATTTCGATAAATTTTTTATAATAAATAATATTTGTAACAAAACTCTCATTTGTTACTTAAAATAAGAAATAATTTCCAAATGTGATTAATACTTACATTCATTACAACAAACTAATAAAGATAACAAATCAAAAATAAACACTAATGAATCTAAATGAGTACAAACTTTGAGATTTTTTTAATGGGTTAATGCATTTCACACAACTGCCTAGACCTAACTGATTTGACTGTCTGCCGGTCTGAAACCAACTCATAGGCTTTTATCCTCTGAAATGGGTAAACCCTATCATGGGAAATTTTGTGAAGGTAAAATGTGAAATTTTTATCTCACTATATGAAAAATAAAATAATGAACATAGCGGAGGAAAATAACTTATAAACCTGTACGAAACAAGTCGATTGCATTTAGACCGGTTTTTATAATTGATTTAAATGGAGGTACCAAAGTAGTATAGGTGGTTTATATCAAGTTACTCTGTTAATTTCTTTCTCAGTTTTGACGGTCGTTGGACGATTTAAATATTTGCTGATACAAGTTTTGATAAATAATTAAATAATTGCAATACTCATTTTCGATACCACAACTTTTATTTTTTGCCAAATATTAATTAGGAACATCGTTAACTATTCTGACTTCCTGACGGAGGCCCAGGTTTGATTCTTAGGTCGGGCATGGAAGGTTTTCCTTGATTTATTTAGCGAAAATCTTAGTTTTAAATGAGAAATAAGTTCATAGAATCATAAATTAAGTATTGTAAAAAATCTAATATAACTCTGACTAGCGATAGTTTATTTATTTATCAAAAAAAAAATCTAAAATTTACAATTGAAGTACATATTAAAAATTATATTTAAAAAAATATTTGTTTATCCGAATGTAAGAATATTCATATTCATTTATAGTATTAAACATACATGGTCAATAATAATAATAATAAAATTACATCAAGTAGGTATTTACAAATCAATATTATGTCATCATATTTTTAAAATTAAATAATAATAAAAATTGTTAATCATAAAATTAAAATATCACTTGCGAATAAGATAATTATTTCAATTGAAAAATGTCAAGTAAGTAAGTCATTAAAATTATGTCAAATTGTATAAATAAATAAAAATAATTATCATTAAAAGTATCATATTTTATGTCAGTCAATCAATAAATCTCATACATCAAAATCTTCGTGCCTTCGTGCCTCGGAAAGCACGTTAAGCAGTTTGTTCCCGTTGTTGTCGCTTGACAGCAGTCGTTAGGTCACATCAGAGGCCTACGGGCGGCCTGAATAACTTTGACAAATAGTGGTCACTAAACCACACGAGAAAAGAAAGAATACATCAAAAACCATCAAACCTTTTAGGGTCTTTCCGAGGCACGAAGGCACGAAAATTTTGATGTATGAGATTTATTGATTGACTGACATAAAATAGGATACTTTTAATGATAAATATTTTTATTCTTACATTCGGATAAACAAATACTTTTTATATAATTTTTTATAGGTACTTCAATTGTAAATTTTAGAACTTTTTTGTTAAATAAAAAAACTATCGCTAGCCAGAGTTACATTAGATTTTTTTCTAAAGGGTTTGATGGTTTTTGATGTATTCTAAAGGCTACAGGAGGCATAGGAATCACGAGTATGCACTAAAAACATTACTTTCCTTATTTCATTCAAATCTTAAATTCCTTACATACATTGCTTCATATAACGCAAGGTAAATCTTGAATTTTATAGTTGAAACGGCGTGTTTACTCTTAACAGTGTAATTTAAAAGCCATGGCGTGGCAAAACGACCACTTTGTTTATTTAAATCAGTTTATTTCTGGCGAGCTAGGTATTTTAAAAATGGCTGACCTTCTCTTAAAAAAGAACCCGTACCATTTATTTCAAATTACCATTTATAAACTGCACAATGACAAATTAATAGAATTGCTTTTAAATGGATTTGATACTAATTATTAACTAAACTAGAATAACAAGATTATTGCACAGTATTTTTACAGTGTAATGGTGTCACTTCGTTTTTGCGTCAATATCATAATTGCCATGTATGATTGGTATTCTTGACAAAATATTCGTCTTATTTGTATGTACGTCAAGTATTTGACAAATACGACAAACATCCAATAGCGAATACGAATAGCCAAGTGAAGTGTCGCCATGAGAGTAATGTCAAATTCATTCACTGAGTAGTAAGCACTCTGAATTAATCATTGACCTACCAATAGGTCAATGGGATTAACACTTGTTTTAGCTTCAACAACAATGAAATTTGACAGATCACAAGCTAACGGTGTGGATCAAGATTTTTATTATACATAGTTTACTAAAACAATTGTTAAAACTTAAACATTAGTAAACTTCAAACAATTGTTACACATAAATAAACTAAAATAATTACTAAAGTTTAGTAACCTAAAACAATTGTTAAATTTTAGTAAACTAACTGACCTACCAATAGGGCAATGGGATTAACACCTGTTTTAGCTTCAACAATAATGAAATTTGACAAATCACAAGCTACCGGTGTGGATGAAGATTTTTGTTTTAATTTACTAAAACAATTGTTAAAGATTAGTAAACTAAAACAGTTGTTAAAGTTTAGTAAACTAAAACAATTGTTAAAGATTAGTAAACTAAAACAGTTGTTAAAGTTTAGTAAACTAAAACAATTGTTAAAGATTAGTAAACTAAAACAGTTGTTAAAGTTTAGTAAACTAAAACAATTGTTAAAGTTTAGTAAACTAAAACAATTGTTAAAGTTTAGTAAATTAAAATAATTGCTAAAGATTAGAAAACTAAAACAATACTCAGAATAAGTTTGCGCACCTGAATTTCGACCTGATACATTTTATTATTATTCTTAGTTTCCAATATCGTTCAGCTTCCAGATAGCGACTAGTATGAGGCGACAACCTATCAGTCCTTAAACGTGATACATTAAAGCTCGTGTTAACATGTCATACTCGTATTGACGTAGGAAATACGTAGTAATTGTTTATGTATTAAAATAATTGGCTCGCCTCAAAAGCGACCTTCGCAGGGCTTGCTTCCGAGTAGAGCCTTCAAAGCTCTGAGGCTCAATTTTTTAATCCGACCGTGTAGTATTGGTTACTGCGTATTACAAATTATAAGTAGGTACGGTAAGTAGACCAATGGTAAAGTATTCCATCGTTTAAGTCTTCTGTCCCTTTCTACCTTAACGTTTAAAAGGAGTGATTGTAAAACATTGACAAGGCCTCTTTACAGCCGCAATTAGTTCATATACCATGGGTCGATTCTTTGCCCTGTTTCTCTGTTCGTACGTCCAGCCGTAACCTAGTTTGTATTCTTTACCTTATACATGTAAATTATTATATTCATCATCAGTCTATTTATATTGCCCCACTGCTCGGGCACAGACCTTCCCTTACATCGAGGGAGCTCGGGCCATAATCCACCACGCGGGCCCAGTGCGGGTTGGCGGATTTCACATGCTGTAGATTTTTTTTCTTCTACGACATGCAGGTTTCATCACGATGTTTTCCTTCACCGTTTTGAAAGCACTCGGTAAATGTACGTAAGTTTTTCCGTCGAAAAAACCGAGGATAACTCATTGGTACATGGCTGCCCTGGCTGGGAATCGAACCTGGGACCTCCATATTGCAAGTCCATTGACCCAACCGCTGAGCCACCGAGCTCTACGAGCCACCGAGCTCTACCTTATTAATTAATTAATTAATTATTATATTATGTATGACATAACCAAGTGTTCCCTAGAGCTCCTAAGGTTGAATAAATGAAGTATTGAAGTATTGAAGTTTAACTAAGTTTATGAATAACAGCATTGATATTTTATCAGAATGGATGTGGAATCAAAGTGATGAGATGTTTTATAATGTAGTGACAGGATTATTATTTAAAGTTGGTAATTATTCTTGATAATAATTTTTCAGTAACAATAGATGTGATTCTACGGTGGCAGCCAAATCTAATCCTAAACCTAAACGCGACTGTCACTCACATGCTACATTACATATGAGTG
Organism: Tachystola acroxantha; assembly: GCA_963506565.1. Classification (NCBI taxonomy): domain Eukaryota; kingdom Metazoa; phylum Arthropoda; class Insecta; order Lepidoptera; family Oecophoridae; genus Tachystola; species Tachystola acroxantha. Next base: position 13,496,933 of record OY735874.1, on the reverse strand, counting down.
AGCAGGACGCCCCTCTTAGCGACGATTCAAATTATCGTGCTACATACTGGAATCGCTACAAAAATCAAGATATTTTTTTTCAATAACAAAAACTATTGTTTTTTCCTAGCCAATAATGAAAACATTGTGCTGATTTCTCGCTTTTCAAATTAGAAGTAAAGAGATAACATAGCAATAGAGACAAGCAAGACAATCTCTATTGCCTAAAGGAAAACTTATTTACCTAAGATGTTTTTTCCTTCGTATTATGTAAATAATACATTATGAAAACATTGTGTTAATTTCACGCCATTCAAATTAGAATATTTAAATAAAGAAATAAGAAAAGCGTAGTTTAAAATCTTACAAAGGCTTTATTTTGCCAAGGTTCTACGCGCCTCACTCAAGCACGACTCAGCGTTTGATTTGTTTGACCGATTGGACAATGTCGGAAGTAACCAATCACTATCTTTAAATCTTAATAGTGGTACTTGATTGCTCTACAGACTACAACCTAATATACATATTTATACGGGGTGTAACTAAATGCTTGCATTTTTTAAGGTGTAACATTTTAAAACACTCATATTTTTTTTAAATCTGTCTACTGACAGAAATCTCTTTTGAGATAAGCCCGATCATTGACCACCGCCTTATAACCTGATAGCATGGCGCTAACGTATGTGTCAAATTTACCTTTAGTCTGTGCTGTTTTAGTTTAGTTTATTATTATATAGGTACTATTTTGATTAGAAGACATACAATAACTTTGTAATTAAGCATATTGAATTCTTCTGGAAATAAACATCATTTCATTTCATTGTGCTAATTTGTTTTATGTATGTAATTTTAGATGGTCTACAATGGAGTGATATAACAAACAAATTGATACCATGTTAGATGAAACTAGGATTCGCTAAGTATAGCGAAAGTATGGATCTTAGTAATCCATATTAATAGCATGGTATGAATCCTGTAGTACCCGAAGAAAGAAACAAGGCAACTCCTTACAGACAAAGAAAGTTTTTGTAGCTATCAAATCAGTTAGATATATTAATATATAATTAAGGACCCCGTTAATGCTTCTCGCATCAGCACCGGCATGTGATGTTTTTGCTAGTCGATGATCGAGTGTGTGTAAAAAGTGCATGAGGTTATGTGAGGAGATGGATGAATGACGATAACTTCACATATTTTTTAGGTTTACCTAACCTGTGGTTCTATTCATTTTTGTTAGTATTTATGCTAATTTAATTTATAGCAGTAACTGTAATATTCCTTGTAATTTTTTTGTCCTAATATTATGTTATTTTTGTATTTCACAGTGCTTTAGTCTCAGTACTGTTATGCTGTGGAGTGTAATATAAATAAATAAATTGCATTTCAAGTAAAAATAACGATATCCATGGAAAGTACAGATTTTTTTTAAATATCAACTGAGTGTTTTGTTTTTGTTATCTCCATTGTCTACGATGCCATTTAAATGTTTTATTCCACCCTGTATAACATGTTCATTGTCTGCTTCAATTAGGTAGTTATTAGGAGTGATACGATTACTGATAGGTTATAAATAAGTTTTTGTCGACATTTAAGTTTGATTGAATACAGGAAGTGCATTGATATTATAACGTTTTTGTAACGCTTGGGAAATACTAGTTCTGAAAATAGATTTTGTTTTGGTACTCATACTTATTGGATTGATGCCAAAGTAATCAGAAAAAAATTCTTTACAGGAAAGTTGTTTAATTTTACTTTTATCTGCTATGTAGACTCGACAGAATACACTTATCATCATCATCAGTCTATTTATATTGCCCCACTGCTCGGGCACAGGCCTTCCCTTACATCGAGGGAGCTCGGGTCATGATCCACCACGCGGGCCCAGTGCGGATTGGCGGATTTCACATGCCTTAGATTTTTTCTTCTACGGCATGCAGGTCTCATCACGATGTTTTTCTTCACCGTTTTGAGAGCACTCGGTAAATGTATCTGATCTCCTGTCACGTCGCCGTGACCATACGAAAAAAAAAATGTACCTACATAAGGTTTTCCGTCGAAAAAACCGAGGATAACTGATAACATTGGTACATGTCTGCCCTGGCTGGGAATCGACCCTGGGACCTTCGTATCGCAAGTCCATTGACCCAACCACTGAGCCACCGAGCTCACAGTACACTTGTACACTTATAAAAAAATAATTCGAGCGTATGCCAAATAACCCCCACGATAATTCGAGTCTACCATGTTATATTTCGAAATTACATCATTCCAATTTTCCAGACATCTAATCTACTCAATCCAAAAGATAATTAAAGTGTTATTCCATTATTAACTCCTATTGTTACTAAACACTGATTAAAACTTATTAATAGGTATCTATTTTTAATAGTGAAACATAAGTAGGTAGTAACAAGGATTAATACTAATGATGACTAATTAATTTACTAATAATTACTAACCATATAACTATAGAATTTTAATCACGAAATTTAATAATGTTGTAATATATTGTATAATAATCATAACTTGATCAATCGAACGTAACAAAAACTGTAGTGCCTCTAAAAATATTGTAGTGCCCTTACAGGGTACCATATGCCAACTCTATTAATTAAGACCTAATATTAACCATATGGTAGCAATAAATTGAATTTGAATTTGAATTTAATTTTAATAATAAATTAAGTCGGTATCATTTTGTTCTCTATCAAGCTTGAGCTTGTCTCCGTTTTATTAACCGACTACCTCATAGAGGAGAATAATGTTTTCGGCCACGTTATCTTTCCTGTAATATCGTATCATAGGTAGTCGGTTAATAAAACGGAACTTGACGGATTTCACATATTCATCTTGATTAAGGCTTCGTGTGCGCGTATTTTCAGTTTTTCTACGAAGGCTACGGCACTCACTACTAAAATTAAACGTCTGAAAAAAATATATAGCAATCTTGGGGTGCCTATTTAGAGACTGATGAATACCGATACACGATTGGACAAACTTCGCTTGTTAGAAAAAAACAATACCCCTTCCTTCTTTTAAAATGAAAATTATATCTAAACCGAAATAGTTATTTTCATACAAAATGTAGGGTACTATAAATACGAGAGCTTGTTTAAAAAAAATCAGATTTTTGTTGGCGTATTTTTATTTCCCTGCCAAAATTCATCCAAAATTTATAAAAATACGAATAACGAGGCACTGCGCCGTGCTCTTCACTCCGCCGCTGCGGGGATCTATCTTGTGTTTCACTCTTGCTTTTGACAACCATATAGTGCCTGAAAGCTGGAGTTGAAAAGCTCAAAGTTGCCCAAAGAGCGATGGAGCCAAAACTGAGGTTACACGGACCGATAGGAAAACCAACAGATGGCTCAGGAAACACAGCAGGGTTGGGAAATAGTTAGCGAAGCTCAAATGGAAATGGACTGGACACAGCTCGAAAAACCGATTCTTGGTGTTCTTGAAGGACCTTTGGGTCCCTAGTTGGTTGGTCCTTATTTGGACGTTTTTTAATTTTTTTTAGTAAGACATTTGTGTTTAAAAAACCTCCAAATAAGGGTCCATTGTTAACGTCCAAATAATGTCCAATGAAGCAAATGACCATTCATCCGTTTGTGCCTTCTTTGCGCTCGGACATTTTTAGAAGGCAGACTGTGTATCTAGTTGTTTATAGGAGATCAATGCATGGGATTGATATTTTCTTCTTGGTTAGCAAATGTCAATCCTTAAGGGGAACTATGTGAGTTCCTTTCTATTTCACTAGGGTTAACGAAACCCAATGCCACTTGGCTAGGGGGCCAGCCACATACATTAGTCACTTGGGATATCTATTAAAATCTTATTACTACCTTCAAGGTGCTCCAACTGCATTACTCACGCGATTAGGGTGTCCGCACACGCGGCGATTATTAAGAAAGCGACTGGTGCATAATTGCAAGACTCTAATGGCATGCAGCCACGCACTTAAGCGGGGATGTGATATTACACTTGGGTTCTAGTTAACAAGATATTATATTATTTATTTCAGTTTATCCTATAGTTGATATTTAATCTACATACTTGTCACTTAGTTATTACTTATTAATTAACCGGAAGATCATATTGTGAAACCTGCCAACGACGAAGCGGGGACGCGACGGAAGAAAGACCTGCCACCTGGCTAACGACGGTCCAAAAAGACCTTAATGAAAAAACCGTGCTCAATGGAGACTGAGGACAAGGAGGGCCGACCCCAAATAAACGGGATCAAGGCCTAGGAGGATGATGATGATGATTTATTACTTATTAATAAAATCATCCCATTACTGTTATTTCTGAAAGGGAAATTATATCATTATATTATAATTAAAAAGTCCAGGGATTAATTCATATGCCCATAACTTTTCAGGGAAACTCTGAAATCTCATGTGGTACATAAGTTTAAATGTTTATTATTTCTTTTGTGCATTTCTCTTTCGCAATAAAGAATATTTATCTTATCTTATTGATGATTGGATTCATCAAAACTAAAAATAAAGTTTTGTGATCATAGAAGTGATATCCTTTTTTGTTTATCGCAAATCGTAATCGTTTTAAAGTATTTCTGATTTTTTTTCGTCTGCTACTAACTGCGATGAAGTGGTCCACCTACGAGTAAGTACGATTAATCGAGACTCTATATATAAACAAGTGGGTGCGGCTACGGCTGTTTGTGGGTGGAACTCCGACGCAGGCTCTACAAAAGGAGAGCCGGTCTCTCTCCCATAAAGAATCGGAAAGTTGGCGTTAAAGATAAATTCGAAATATATCGTTTTGTTATTGTCCATTGGTAGAGTACAGTACATACTCTAGTTCTGAATTCGATCTAGAAATTTAGTATATTTTGAGGTATTTTTTACATTCAATTTTTTTGGAAAATGACCGTTAATGCCCTCCACATACATACGCGACCTAGCCGCGGCTTGCGTCCTGCGATCAGTTGAAACGCACGCCGTGTCTCATTTTCTGGGCACTTTAACGTCTAGTTAGTAGCGATCTGAGGCCTGCGTTCTACGTTCAGTAGGTAACGACGGCGTTTCGACGATAATCCGTCTCGAAATATAGTTTTAAATTGTCGACAACTTACTTACTGTTGAAAATGTTTAAGTATATAATAAAAATGTGTTTAATCAGAGTTGGTAAAGGTATAATTTTAAGTGAGAGTTCAATAAGTTATAGTTCAAAAACTATCAATCTATATATTTGGTCACTGATAGCTAACGCGTTATGCAAACGAGACGCATTGGAAAATCGCCAAAACTCATTTTCATTCAGAAAACGGAAAAATTTCATTGAAAATAATTCCACGATTCAAAGAGTCACGCAGTAGTGCGTAAATAGATTTTAAATACACATACTGTTTCCATCTCGTTTGTTCTAGAGCAACTTTTACTGGGACTGTCTCTTTCATATTGAATAGAGGGTAAGCGCGATAGCTATTGCCAGTTAAATAGTAACTTTTCAAAGAATCATGAAATCGTCATTAAATACATGCTTCAAAAATAAGTACTTAAGTAAATATTTTTTTTTTCATTGTAAATAATGTACGATTACATTATACTTAAATATGCCTTTGTAATTATTTATTTAGCTAGATGGATTTCAACGACAAGATGAGATTTTTTTTTTACTTGAAAATATAGCCTATTCATTAAATAATGAACTATATAATTGATGTTCCTAAGCTAAGGCGATAGACACCTAATTGATCGAGATCCCTTCTAGTGGGTACAATCTTTTAGTTTAGATGGAGTGGTTTAGGAGATAATTAGCAATATGAATATTGTCAATCCTTTTTCAAATTCAAATCAAAATCAACGACCACTAATCCTGGCTTCCTAGCTACGGGTCTCCAGTAGTTAGAATGTTAGATGTTTAAGATGCGAAAGAATAGGCGCCAAATAGAGGTTGTCTCCACCGATCCCGGGATCCGTTTGGAGTGGAAACGGATCCCGGCAGTTTGTCTCCACCGATCCCGGGATCCGTTTGGATTGGAAACGGATCCCGGCAGTTTGTCTCCACCGATACCGGGATCCGTTTCCAACACAAAAACCAATTAATTATGTTCATTCTCCTTTTCTAAAGTAGCAAGAGCAACTGTTGGGCCATAATCGTGGTACGTACCCTAAAAATGACGAATTCGATACGTTATCTACAAACTTGTTTGTTCAAACCCAATCGTTTTTACGATAAAACTTTTATAGGTTTACATCATCGTTTTTTTTAATACATCAATGCTTCAAAGCGTTGTTTTTTATATAATTTACTATAGAGTATTTTTTTTTGATTTAAATTAGTGACGGACATCATCATTAGTTACTATTAATCATTGGTTATGACCAAACAATGTTTTTTGTATAATAAGTAGGTACTTTTATTTATCATTTTTTTTTATCCAGTTATGTAACATAACATTACTTATCTGGAAAAAAACATCAAGATATAATTTTGCTTGCCTATTATAATGCGTACTTATATGAAATAGGACTTTTTTTGTGAATTTAGATTTTTTTAAACGTGTGTACAGAGACTTAGAGAATGTATACAGGGGGCCTCAATAAGGTTGAAATTTTATAGAAAAATAGGTTAAGCCTTTTATGATAACATTTCATCCTCAGTAATTTTGTCTCTGTATACTTTTTACCCGGCTGCCCCAGAAGGAGGGTAATGTGTTTACTGATAGACTGGACCTACTAAGGGTGTATTACGCAATATAAACTAAAAGTACTTAACGAAACTTGTTAATAAAACAATAAACAAATCAAAATAAGTTAACATTATCGCCATACAAATATAGGCAGTCAATATATCGATGTTAATTGCGCCTAAAATGTCACTACGAGACGAATTAACATCTATTTCTACGCCATTTTAGCCACGCAGGTCGTTGGAACTTTACCCTTACTTCTAAGGATGTTGAAGACGGGCCTCCTGTAAAAAAAGTTACTATCGCAGCATATATGAAACGAGAATAAAAGAATATTGAAAATTCGGAACATAAGACAAAAAAAGTGAGATGTTACAGAGCTATAAAATAAATACGTTATTATTTTGTTTTTATTTTACAGCCAAACTTTTGATATTGGTACTGATCAGATTTCAACGTATGTTACAAGACTTGCAACATATTGTGATGGAATGTGTCCGGTACGCGACTAAAAGAGAACATATTATTAATAGTTTAGACTTTAGGTTTATGTAAATTAGATGTAGGTATATTCCACGGCATTTTAGCTGAGCCAACTTCAGGCCCAGCTAAAATGTTGTTTTCACCTTTTTGTAAAATTTAAATATATAAGTTAGTTAGAATAGTTACGATGGGATTGACATTGTCATTATGTGTACAAATATCCCTATATATAAAAAAAACGTGTGTTACAATAATAATTAGTATGGAGTGGTATCCCTCCGTCTCCTCCTCAAAGCCATTCCCAATTCTATCCCAGCCGTGGGGATGTGCAATGAATATTTACACGTCGAAGTACATATTAAACGCTTCCATGTGTTTTATATTATGAAAAACCATTCACGTTTTATGCAAATAACACCGAGCTGCGAGCGAAAACTAGAAAGTTTACACACACATACACACAGACGTACAGACAGACATGCCGTAACAGTGTGCGTGCAACTGGCTGAGTTTCATAATTCAATATCATGCAAGCAGGTGATTAATTTAATATCTAATTGTTAAGAAAATTAAACTAAGTACTTACTTAATAAATTAATTTAAAAAAAAAACATACCGTATCAGTCTCCTCAAGAAAGCCAGACTCCCACAACATATTGTCGTTCAAACAGTTCGTCACAAATCACTTTAAGTTCAGATAATCTTCAAAAAGGTACGCGTTTAGTTCGGTGTTTATGTAAACAGATCAGTCCATCGCGCGTATGTTTACAAAATGCGCATCCCGTGACGTTTTCAGAGGGAAACTGTCGGGAAGTCGAGCGCGACTGCAGCCGGGGCGGTGTCAGAGCTGTATGCGCGGGCGCAGCGTCGAGAGCAAGCACGAATCCCCCCGAACGACTCCGAACCAACCCGAGCGCGGCGACCTACTTGGCTCTACTTCGAAACGCGAAGTGGTCGAGCGAAGTTTTTTCTCGCATTTTCCGATGAAATCCCACCTACCTATCGCAGATGCAAAAAATGTAAAGTCGTTCTCCTATTTACTTTTTTGTGTTTGCATAATAAATTTCTTGAAACGCTATTTAATTTAACAGAGTCGACTCTACGACTTACAAAAATACATTACAACAATATCTTACATAATATTATTACTCACAGATTTGTAAAGAAGGAATTGTAGCAGTTTAGAATGCATCTCTACAGTCTCTACATCACGTGTAGAGCTCCTTTTTGGCGCACGTAGGCGCCTTCGTTGATGTCTTTTGTAGGGAGTAGTAGAAATAATTTCCTCGCATAAGAAAAGTTGCATCAACAGTTGACTCTCCTTTATTTGTATAGCCCAATAAAGGTGTGTATGTAGAGCTTCCTGTGTATATGGTACCCTGTTTCCTAGCCTAGATATAATAATAGCATAGCTTAAAGGGTAAGAGAGCTATTATGGACACACTAATTTGGCCAACCCAAAAAGAGAACTTATAAATAAACCGACTAACCAATGGCCAGTTTTTCTTCTCAGCGTTGGCACCTTTTCCTTGGAAAATGGTATAAGTGCCTAATGTAATCTCATAAAAAAAAATGCCGTACAAAAAACACAATTTAGTTACTTGCAATAAAGGGACATGATTATGATTCTACGTACAAATGATTTTTAAAAGGGGGCCTCAACTCCGCTTATGTACATGGTGGAACACAGAGAAAGGCGAACAGGAGAGTTTTTAGGGTTGATTTTTTTATTTATAAACTCACGCCTGATTCCCGTAGGGGTAGGCAGAGACGATGGACTTCCATCTGCTGCGATCCTGGCACATCACCCTTGCCTCCTCCACAATCATCAATCTCTTCATGCATGCTCGTCGGTTTGTAGTAGACCGTACTTGACCCTTTTTCAAGACCTCGCCAATTTAGGGTTGAGATTTTCTCAAAAACTACTTGACCTATTGCAAAAATTCTTTCACTGTTTGATAGATAAAAGTTAAAACTACGTAACTGTAAAATAATTATTAAATTCGGTCCAGTAGTTTTTGAGAAAATCTCAACCTTATTGAGGCCCCCTGTAAACTTATCTCTGTCTTCGAATGTATAATCTAATAAAATTCTAAGAACTGTCCTCATATTCGAAGTATACTGATAGCCCGACCCTGTGCGTCAGAAGTGATCGATCAGATATCTCTGACCCCTACCACGGGGTCATATTGTCAGTTACGTTATAGTTATGTGAGATATCGGTGAGATAAAGATTCTCGCATTGTAGTGTTGATAGTTGTTGGGTTCTATTATAATGTTATTTTATTAAATTGCATTCATAGGGAAATCAATTTTATTAAACACAATTTTATTTAAACGTTTCACCTATCACAGTGCCATTGCCTCCTGTGGCACCACTCTTGCTCCTTCCACAGTCATCAATCTCATCATGCACGCTCTCGGCACAATCTCGTCATGCACGCTCATCGGTTTATCCCATGTCTAGATTCATCATCAGCCCGTATCAGTTCACTGATGGACGTAGCCCCCTCTCAAAGCACGCCCTCATCCCTATTCTCGGCCCTCTGCATCCAGTCCCTGCCAGCTATCTTGCGAAAGTCATCGCTCCATCTGGTCGTGGGGCATCCCACACTTTTTACCCGTTCGTGGCCTCCATTCGAGAACTCGTCTACCCCATCGGTTATCGGTTCTACGATAGATGTGACCAGCCCACTGCCACTTCGGTTTACTGATTCTATAAGCAATGTCAACCACTTTTGTCTTCTGGCGGATATATTCGTTTCTTATTCTATTTAACAGAGAAATGCTAAGCATAGCTCTTTCCATAGCTCGCTGAGCGACTTTGAACTTGTGGGCTAGTCTCACTGTCAATGTCCACGTTTTGGCTCCGTAGGTCATCACTGCCTGGACGCACTGGTTGAAGACCTTAGTTTTCAAGCATGTCTTGATTGCACTTAACCGTTTCTAAATGGTCTTATTGGTTACCAATCTTCTCATCGGTCTACCTATGCCGACTTTTCCCAATTCCCTTCGTTTTGTCCTTAATTAATCATCATGACTTTCAATTACATTAACGTCATTATTACCTTAACTATGATATTACCTTCTCATGTAATGATATAATGTTGATGCTATAAATATATGATGACTATCAATAGTAATGTCACCAAGCAGTGTACAGAGAAACCCAAAACTTAAGCATATCCGCTACTTGATCCTTGTAAAAACTACAAGATCCTTCAAGGAAAAGTACAATATGAATTATTTATGCTTCTCTATACTTATTATACTTGCAATAATATACTTGAAATTGTACATGCATTTCTCGCTAATAATCTTGTACAATAAGCAACATAGTTATGCAATTTAAAATTATAAAAATGACATTTGTGGCGAAGGTCTTAAGAACTATCAGTTGTAGTCGATTATTTTGTAGTGAACTATATAATTGGCATTACGGATCAACAAATTAGTAGAATAAGATATATATCTGAGAGAAATAATTGAAGGCTGTTGAAGTTGCCAATGACGTCTCACAAGAAATATTATCGTAAAACATGTTGAGACATTAAAAGTTATTATAAAAACATCTAGTTAATACCTGCAAAAGAGAAAAATAAATTGAATACGAAATACCATCAAAATATTATCTTACAATTTCGACTAATTGATCTAACAGTAGTTTTAAAAATATTTATGATGAATTATGATTTTTTTTTCGAAAATACTTACTCTACAGTTTCGCCCAGAAAACTCTTTATAGATCTCCAGCGCTCGCGGCCTTCACGGACGATTTGATTACTGCTATCAATGTTAAACCTTGCGTTACGATAACAAATTGTGTGGGGTTGCCCTGCCCTGCCCAGCTACTGCGGTGAACTACGTAATTGGTTGAGTATCTCTATCTGGTCTGAGACAAATAAAAAGACAATAAAATAATTTAATACAATTATAATCGTCAGATACATGTGTAGTGAAAGTTTCAAGGACTTATCCTTTTAAGGCTACAAGTAAGTAACTCTAAAAGCCTTATTCACTTCGAATTTCCTCATTATAACCCGGTTATAACCGGAAAATTGGATAAATAAATTGCTTACTTTTAATGAGTTTAGGGGAATTGTACAAAAAACACTTTATGAGACTTCTTTTTTGTATTATTGTATTTTTTTAGCTGACTGCGTAAGAAGGAGGGTTATGTTTTTAATTAAATTAAAAAAAACATAATTAAAAAATCAAAATAATTTCAAAAAGTACTTTTTATAGGGTATGTGTGCTATTGTATGCCAGGGTATGTGTGCTATTGTATGTCAGGATCGCTATGTGTGCTATGGTATGGTAGGATCGCAGCAGATATACATAACGGAATATATATATAACGGAAATAAAGGCGTGAGCTTATGTATGACAAATCGTACTATACCGTCGCTGAATTTTTGGAGGATAAAATGAAATAAATAAATTAATTAACTACTTAATTTACTTATTGCCGAAATGTCTGCCTCTGTCATTCCATGTTGCTGTGCCCATATCAGGGTACATGTGTCATAATTTTAAGACCTAATGTATTAATGTACATTCTGACATGTGTATGCAATTAAATAAATTGAAATTGAAATATGTATTTACTTTTTATACATGTGTTTATCTGCTTGTTTACCTATGTCTTCTAAAATGAGACATAACATCATAATAAGTACTTATTGTATAAGCAAGAAGTATCACATTGAAATTACACACGTATTTCAGTGACTGTACCCAGCAATCTTTTCAAGGCTTCACATGTAGGAAACGAAAGGCAATTTTGTAATTACAAAATTAAGTCTCAGTGCAATCAATCGTAAAAACTTTATACACTTATGTCGATTTCAGAGCACGCTATATTTAATATAATATAATATATTGAGCTTCCCGCTCAATCCTACGCAATGTGGCACATGAGTGACAGAGACGGTTGCGTTGAAGTCTGGAAATTCTGGAATTATGAAAACGAGTTTTTTCTTGCCTCCTCAGAATAGTCGTAAACGATAGAATCACAGCTAGTTAGACTGATTTATTTACTTATCTTAGTATTTTTTTGTCAACAAACGAATACCAACAAAACCAAATTAAATAGATGGTTAGGTTTGTAACATACTTTAATTTTCGCACAGCGTAAGTAAATTAAACAATTTGGGGAAAAGTAAAAAAATATGTACAATAAATTCAACTATCAAAATTTTTTAATTTGATGTACATCGTTACTGTGCTTTGGAGTTTTTTTTTACATTTTAAGGTATTTGTAATCTTTTGCAACCATTTCTTTTACTGGAATTTGACCATATTTTTTTGGCAGTTTTGAATTACAAAAAACCTTAACTATGATAAATATTATATTTATCATGAGTACAACCATTAGTTTCAATTTGTCGAATGAGTTCAAGGACATCCTGTATTACAACCGACCGACACGTAACATTGCCCGATGTAATATTGCCTTTTTGTTAAAAATTAATAAATATATTACAAACAAACAAAAAAACAATAATAAACCCGGCTACTTTTTTGCCATAAAACATATTATATGTTATTTCCATGATCAATGCTAACCTAACGACTAAATGCATCAAGTAGAAGCTTATCAGGCTTTACAGGAATCCGCAAATTAAATTCGAAAAAATATAATCCCTCTTTTGGCAGTCGTGTAAAAATACCAATGATTTGCATACTCATAAAAGACATAAAGCAAAGCCAATTACAGGTGCTCAAGACGAAGTATAATTGTTAGTCCCATGGCCTAATGTCCTTTCAAAGCAGGCACGATGGATACGCCGCGTCAGGCATAACGCAGGGCATCAATAAAACGCATCTCGTCTCATTGAGGGTAATATTCTAGTACACTCGTGAGCTCAAAGGAAAAGACATTGCCACATTTCAATGGAGCTTTGCCCCACCTACAAAACTACGTAACCGTTTAAGCTATCATTTTGTTGGGGACTTATTACAGGTTTCATATTGCATAATCATAATCAGTATCATTTTCTACTACTCTCGCAACTCCTATAGAAGAATAACAAAAACAATGAATAATTCGCTTCGATTTCTTACCATTTTATGAATTCTTAATTAAGCTGTTTTTTTCGAATCGCAACTTGTACAAAACTTTATTTTAAACCAATAATTTTAATAAAAAACGGAGTTATTTTTACATTTATTCGTTATCTTGTACAACTTGCGGTTGACGGTGGGACAGAATCTGGCATTCTTATTTGTTGGGAAATTAGCTCCCAGCTCTCGCGCTACACAGCAAGGGATGCACAGACCACTTACCCCATAGACATGAAATCGGTACAAATGACATTACCACATTTCAATGGAGCTTTGCCCCACCTTCAAAACTACGTGACCATTGAAGCTGGTACCTATCATTTTGTTGGGGACTTATTACAGGTTTCATATTGCATAACCATAATCAGTAGGAGTTGCGAGAGTAGTAGAAAATGATAACAAAGACAATGAATAATTCGCTTCGATTTCTTACTATTTTCTGAATTCTTAATTAAGCTGTTTTTTCGAAACGTTTGATGTACAAAACTTTATTTTAAACCAATAATTTTAATAAATAAAAAACGGAGTTATATTTACATTTATTCGTTATCTTTTTCATCATACGGTTGATGGTGCGGCAGAATCTGGCATTGTCATTTGCAAGCGAAAAATTCTGTCAATGATGAGCGCATAGAGACGAAGCGGCGGACAAGTTGTGCCGTAAAGAGATGCGTCCATGTCGATAATATCTCTAGGTTACACGTGTCACGAAGCAATTTTGCTCATATGCGGGCAGACACGGGTGCCCTCCTGTTACAGGTCTATGGGGTAAGTGGTCTGTGAAGGGATGTGATGAAAATCAGCGCTGTGCGCAGTCACCACAGTGCAGCAGCATTTCAGCTGATCACATTCCTATTACGCATATTATTTTAAGTTAATTCTAAGTGTATATAAGGTTGTCACCTTGCGTAATAAATATTTTTATAGCTAAGTTACGGTTAAGTTGCGTTGCACGAAAGCCTCGGTGCGCGAGTCCGACTCGCACTTGGCCTGTTTTTTATTTATTTATAAACGGCCCGGTTCATATAATCCAACATATTTCCATAAATATACAGGGAATTCCCTTATTTTAATGTAATACGTTTTCTTTTATTTTGGTTGGTTCGTTCAAGCTTCGTTTATTACAATTTGATGACTTGTACAAAACTTTATCATTTATTTTTTAAGGACCAGTCTAATGGAGTCTACACACTAAAGCCGACAGCCGCCGATACAGCCTGTTTCTATTAAGAGCCTTCATAGAGCCAACTAGCGCCGCCAATCTTAAAAAAATAATGTTTTCCAGTATAATCAAAAGCTATTTACAAAATGTTTATTACGAAGTCTGCCTTCTAAAAATGTCCGAGCGCAAAGAAGGTCCAAACGGATGAATGGACCCTCATTTGCTTTATTGGACATTTTTTTTTTTTTTTCTTTATTGGAGAGCTTGGTCGCTATGCGACTAAGTCGCTCTATTGTGCCTCCATAAAACTACATTACATGGAGTACATATAATATACTAACCCTATACTAACTTAAATCTAAGTTTTACTAACCTATACAGTGCCTTGGCTTCCTCCGACAAGGGGAAAGCCAAGGCGCTGTTACAGCCACCTACGTCCCACATGTTGTGGTCAACAAATACTTGTCGTCTGAGTGACTCGTTGCGGACACACTCCATCAACACATGGTACACGTCTTCTATCACACTATTGGACATTATTTGGACGTTAACAATGGACCCTTATTAGGACGTGTTTTTTTTAAAAATTGTAAGACCTTTGTGTATCTAGTTGTTTATAGGAGATCAATGATGAAATAAAATAAAATGTTTATTACATAGAAAGTACCTGGTTCTCTTGAAAATGGCGGGAAACTACGGTTGCGAAATTATTTGATAATTTTCCTTTTAATGTCTACAGGGACTATTTTGTGTTTAATATCACGTTAAATTAATCAGAAAATGTTCGCGAATGACAGTACGGTGAAGTTATTGGATTATTTATGCAAGATCTGAAGTTAAAAGCTTTTATCAAGAGTTTTATAGGAATAAACAACTAGATACACAGTCTGCCTTCTAAAAATGTCCGAGCGCAAAGATCAATGCATTTGATCTATATTATTTTGACCACAAGTGTATTTTACACTGAGTACATACGAGCAGCTGCGATAAGTGTATGCAGTTCTCTCATGCGACATCCCCCCAGGCCATGACAGCGACCGATTACTTCCGATAAGGTCGTTAGACATACATACTTACATCTATATTATTATAGGTTTACTTTGTATGTAAAATGAACACAGTTTCACTGGTTCTGTATTATTAGTACGTTACAATTTGTCATTCCAAATTCAAACGATTTATTGCAGTCACAAATACCATATAAGTGTTAGTAAGTACTTAAAACTATGTTGGTTCTCTTGAAAATGGCGGGAAACGACGGTTGCGAAATTATTTGATAATTTTCCTTTTAATGTCTACAGGAGCTATTTTGTGTCTAATATCACGTTAAATTAATCAGAAAATGTTCGCGAATGACGGTACGGTGAAGTTATTGGATTATTTGTGCAAGATCTGAAGTTTCAAGCTTTTATCAAGAGTTCCCGCTACAAGCTCGGGAGTGAACGTGACTGTCGAGCTGCTTCGTCCAGAGTGATGACGCTACGGCGTCTCCTCTGGATGAAGACATGAAGACGCGGCTACCCAGGGTGAAGACGCTACTGCGACTCCCCTGGCGGAAGATAGAAGACTATTGAATATATTGAATTTTCTGTAACATGACATTGGCAAATGACGAACTGTCGAGTCCATTAATAAAATAAATAAATAAACTATGTTAGTGTTTACATGAGGTGTATTACGCGCTATGACATGCGACTTAGGTCCGATTCCGAGACCCCGGGACATGTACCTAAGTGTAGCCAGTGGCTCAGAATCGGACTGTCCATGGTATCCTGCCCTTCAGGATGCTGTTAGGGCTATTTAACAGGACAATACAAGAATATCTACAAGGCAATAATATTGTCTAGATTCTAATGTTCTGGTATATGTTGAAGTGCTGTCGACTGTTCCTAATTAATACAGATTGGTAACTTTATGATTTTTAAAAGAAAAAAAAAATCTAGAATTTATTGTTGTAAATATTTTTTTCTCTGAAAAGTTGTAGAAATCATCATCAGTAGTCTATTTTATGTCCCCACTACTCGGGCAAAAAGTTTAACCACTATGAGGGCCTTACATCGATGAAGCTGGGATCTTGATCCACCTCAGGCTCAGTGCTAATTGGTGGATTACACATGCCTTATAAAAATATTCATCACGAATTTAGTTCGCTGCAATAAACTATAATATTCTAATTCTGATACTCTCATAGCATAATCTATTTATAGGTACCTAATCCAACAATGGACACTCGCAAAAAATGTTTATCTCACAATGTCACTGACAAGGTCGCCGACCAAAAAAAACGATGAAATATAAATGAAACGCTTTGATTCGGACCCTGATTGAATTCGATTATCTTTTGCTAGCACGTGTATATAAATAGTTTATACTTTAGTTAGGCAGCAAATAATGTAGTTATATGTATACATAGAGTATAATGTAGTTATATGTATACATATACATAGTCCTAATATTAGTGACATATGCATCGTAAATTGCATTTTAATTCGATTATCTAATTGTAATTTGACATTAATTTATGGTACTGTCGACAGCAGATCAATGGCAACACTTGCAGTACGATTTCAAGTCTTACGACGCAAATAATAAGAACTGTCAAAAGTAAAAAGTGTTACCATTGATCTGCTGTCGACTGTACCTAAATAATTAATGTAATTCTATTTTATTTTAAATTCTTACCATTGATCTCCTATAAACAACTAGATTCACAGCCTGCGTACTAAAAATGTCCGACCGCAAAGAAGGTCCAAACGGATGAATGGACCCTCATTTGCTTTATTGGACATTATTTGGACGTTAACAATGGGTTATTTGGACGTTTTTTAAATTGTTTTAGTAAGACCTTTGTGTATCTAGTTGTTTATAGGAGATCAGAGATTCCATTTTAATTATTTTTAAATTTAGTTACGTAAATACGTTTATGTCGCTAAATATGTTTAATTGTTTATCCTTATCAGAAATTATGCCTGTCAGATTCTATAAGCAAATGTAATATGGTGAGGAAATAGTCGACTAAGTTCCTCAGGAGGTTGGACCAAAAAAAATCAGGCGCTAACTGATCTGAAGATAACAGCTTCATTTACCATAAATTAGGCCCATTCTCTGATTTTATTGCATTAATATAATATTATATGCCTCGCTTAGCTAGAATCGCTACAATTATCTAAAATTTTACTGCCATTTGTTTTGTATAAGTTAAGAGCCTTCCATGAGCCAACTAGCGCCGCCAATCTTAAAAAAATAATATCTTCCAATATAATCAATTTCAATAAAAAAGCTCTTTATAAAATGTTTACTATTTTTTAAATGCTTATTTATAACGTGATTCAATTTCGGTAAGTTGTAGTTCGCATAATTGCGAAAAATGGCCGTTTTTGGCACATTTGTGAACTACAACTTAGCTTGTCGCAATTATGCCATGTATTGTACATTGAAAAATAGTATTCATCCAAATAAACATTTTGTAATTAGTTATTTAATAAAATTGATTAAATTGGAAGATATTATTTTTAAAAGATTAGCGGAGCTAGTTGGCTCATGGAAGGCCCTTAAGTAAAAGCAGGTAAGATGATTGTACTCCATATATGTAGAGTCGACTAGCCATAGACACTTTTGAACACGAACTCAGCACGAGCTCGCACTTACGACTGTTAAAATTATATGAGAACTGACGGTAAGATCGAACTCAAACTCCACTCAAGTCTTTGACTGTCGGCCATTGAGTCGACTATTCGTCTCAAAGGTATAAAATCGGATAAAGTGGTTAACGAATGGTTTGCTCATTTTTAGGGTTCGGAACCTCAAGCGGAAAAAAGGAACTGAAGATTGAAACAGCTTCATTTACCATAAATTGTTTTATTTTTTGCATTAAGAGCATTCATAGAGCCAACTAGCGCAATCTCAATTAAAACCGAAGATATTAAGCGATTAAGTCAAGTGGTGGGGGGCTGCCCCATCTATTTTTAGCACTTTAGTATGAAGTTTGTATGGCGCTACCACGTATGACGACACAGCCAAAATGGGATCCCTTTTTTTCGCATAATTTTTTTGTCCTATTTTAATTTAGCATAATGAGTTAGGCATAATGTTTTTTGTCATAATCATATTTTGTCATAATTGTTTTTGGGCATACAATCTAACTAAGCATAATTCTAGTTTGGGCTAATCGTTTTTGCCCTAATTTTGATTTCCATATTGTTTTATGGCATATTGTTTATTCGTCTAATAGATATTATACATAATTACACTTTAATAATTTAAATGTATTTATTCATAATGTTTGTTTGAAATGAATGTAATGTTTTTTTTTACTATAATTTTCATGCAATATAATTCCTTTCATTTTAAATGTAAATTTTTAGCAATAGCTTGTAAATAGGCAAGTTTTGAAGTGTATTCATTTTTATTGTTAATAATTTTGTCAAGGCGGTTATGTTTGTCTGTGTATTTCTTCTTTTTTGTTGGTATTGGTGTTGTATGTATGGTGTATTAGGTAATAGTAGGTTACGGTGCGGCGGGGGTGGCCCTTGGGCCACCCGTAAGCCGCCAACATGATTATTTTATATACAAACAAAAAGTAGGTATTAGATATATCAGATATAACTTAGGTACCATAGTGTAATAGTAGGTTACGGTGCGGCGGGGGTGGCCCTTGGGCCACCCGTAAGCCGCCAACATGATTATTTTATATACAAACAAACTAATATGATTATTACAATTATGTTTTAATATCATTATGACAAAGTTTATTTAGGCTTTATAATATTATTCTTAACAATCTTTATGCTGTTTGTAGTTATGCTTAATAATATTATGCCTATAAAGTTATGCCTAATGACTATTATGCGTAGTTATTACTAGGACAATTTAAAGTATGCCATGTTATATTATGACATAAAAATTTATGCACAAAAATAGGGAACCAGCCAAAATACGTCGTGTACTGTTTCTGTCTCTTTCTAACACAACTTTTCTAAATGCCTGTAGTTACTTCATTTATTAACTTATTTTTATTTCACAGTGGATCATGAATTTGTGTCTATTTTGTAATAATAATGAAAAATTTCATTCAATTTTCGATTCTTGTCAATTAGCCTATTAAAGTTGTTTTTACAGTACAGCCCCCTTACCATGAACTCTTATAGCAGGATCACTTCAATAATACTTTGTTTTTGCGTAACATAACGACCTTAAAGTAAGCTTATTAAGGACATCTTGGTACGAAATAACAAAGTATTATTGAAGTAATCCTGCTATAAGAGTTCATGGTAAGGGGGCAGATACTGAGCAACAGCATCTATCCGACCATCGACAACCAAAACTACAATCAAAGCTAGACAAATTAAAACCCAATTCTCAGTGTATAAATTAATTTATTCTTCATTACATCAACCTCCCTAAATAGAAATGAAAGCATTCAGCTCGTCGTATCGAAGGCGTAAAGACACTACTTGTTCGAGTAATTCGTCTTAAGAAGTATAAAGAATAATAAAACATCATCGTTATCGAATCGAGATCGATCTCGAATATCGATAGTGTTTCATACTAGCTAGGTACTACAGATATAAGATTTGACAGGACTAAATAATATTGTCATACAACATTAGCACTTTGTCGCGTTCTATGACATTTAAATAAGCGAAAAGCTAATACTTATATAATTTTTATTATCTAAGGTAATATAAAATACCTAGTCAAAAAGAAAATCACGAAGTTATAAAAAAATTCAACAAATTGGAAATTATGAAGTGTCTTATTTTGTAAACAAATATGGTCGTCTAATTACCTGTTATGATGTAACAACAGGAACTGATTGGTTAAACCTGTTTATCATTGTGAAAATAAAGTGATCCGATTTAGATAGGATCGCATCACATTATTAGTAATGTGAAAATAACTATGCAATAATCACAGAACAGCTTAAAATGTTAGTAGGGTAGGGTAGTTTTTGTTTACAAAATAAGACACTTGATTTGGGCTTCGGATGATCTAAGACGCAATGAATATTTTTTTTTAAATAATGAGGTTTAAAAGTTAAGTAATGATTTAATTTCAATTCGTATCAATAAACGCGATGTAACGTACACCATACATTGAATAATAGAAGCTAGTCCCGTCAAATCTTAACAATTACATAAAGTATAAAAATATACAAAAGTGGCAGTGACATGTCAATCTTATCGATTTTCAATTTCATTATTCTTTATTATTATATTAACAGAGGCCTATTCAAATAACGTTCATAATGTAAAGGGGCTAGCACACAAAAACCCTAAAAATAATTGGTAATTGGAACTAAGTAGATATCAAAAATATATTTATGACGCTACTAGTATAAATTTTTTAATAAGACACCCTCATATAAGGACGTATTCTCAATCACTATAGTTAACGCAACAGTGATTTAGCATACATATTTATCAGAGGGTTAATTATTTAAAATTTTGTATCACTAGTAGCATGATAAAAAATTAATATATTAACTATAGTAGAGTTAACTAAGTATAATGATTGAGAATAAAATAAATAATAATGTAATGTTATTATGAGTGGTATTAATTATAGCGTGCGTTATTTATCCGAACGAAATGGGCCGGATCTAAAAAGGCCTCCTTTTTGCTACACTATATAGTTATGAAAAGGATTGCTCTACTTTAAAGAAAAGTTTTTAGCTTAAAAGAGCAAATTTGAAACTTTAGCAACAGGGGACCCCTTTCATTAGGAACTCTGAAAAGGCCTCTACATACACTCTACCCCCTCACTAACTTACATCTAAAGTTAAACCAAAAGGCAGTGAAAGCTGGCCCTAATGCAACCATAATAAGTCCATTAGCTTGTAGTCAGTTCCTTATCCATTCCTCTGAACTGTACACATTTGACTAAAATGTTTAAACTTTCTATAGATCGACCATCCATTACTACTACAGACCACTTACCCCATAGACCTGTAACAGGAGGGCGCCCGTGTCTGCCCGCACATGAGCGCAAAATTACTTCGCGACACTATACGTGAAACCTAGAGATATTATTGACATCAACGCACCTCTTTAATACGGCACCACTGTCCCCCGCTGCATCTCTATGCGCTCATCGTTGATAGAATTTTTCGCTTGCTTTGTACCGATTTCATGCCTATGGGTAAGTGGTGTGTAATTACTACAAACATAATTTGTAATCGATAGGCACATAAAATAATTACAAATATATTCTAATCAAGTTAAATTGATATAATTACCACAGAATATTCATAAATGACCATGATGTCAGTTTTTGAGGAATTAATCACAATTTTTAATTAGTAGAGGTAATTTATTAAACTGACTACATTTAACATTCCCTATAGTTTGAAGTTAAGTCTATTTCGCTATATTAAACCAATTTAAAATTAAAATAAATAAATAGAAGCACAGAGGATACGAGAAGCGAGTACATAAGCACGTGCTTGAATGGCACATGTAATTACACTTAGAATTAAGGATGCTTTAAACTTTACATTACTAATTAAATGTTAATTAAAAATTTCGATTTTCTTTCTTAGAATAAAAATACTATAGAAGCAAAGTCAAAATTGCACTATAAAATATTCTAATAGTAATTCGTGTCAATAGATGAGCAATCCAATCCACCCGGGGTGTGTTCAATCCGTCTCTTTTATCTATAGTATTTTATCATTATCTAAAATTTCATCGCTGAGCCAACCACAATCGATTTTTACCAAGCTGTCTACTCTAGGGTTCCAAAAAACCTGTATAATTTACTGTATTCCGAATTTAAAATGGTGAAGATGATTACTTCATCATAACGCAATTTTAGGAGTCTGTAAATTACTTACATCTATAGTTTATATTCTCTGCTGAATAATTGGAGCAAATTATTCATGCGATGTTGTTAGCTCTTCGACGATTTTCAAATTATTAATGTCCCTGTATCAATCAGATAATATTATGCAAGAAGTAGTAGGTACCTAATAAGTACGAAAATTAATGTTTCACATATTTGGTTAAATTGAAATTAAACGTGATACAAGGTTTTGAGTAATTTTCACATCCAAAAAATTGTTTAAGCATGTTAAGAAATAGTAAAAGCATCAGAAACTTTATACAATCAATATTTACATTTTACATAATTATTAAATAATACAACTAAAATAGTACTAACATCACATTCGTTGCCTAAATCCTACATTTCTGACATTTTGAGAACAGACCTAAAAAATCTTACTTCAGGTAGGAAATTAACAAAAATTGGAAACGTTTAAATGATCAATGTCATTTAGGAACATTTTTGTAGGAGCAAAGTAACCAAAACTATAAGAGACAAGATTTTAAGTCATTTAAAAGTTTCCAAATATTCATTATATCTAACGAGGCATTCGAGTTTCTTTCATTCGATTCTTAATAAAACGAAGGCATATTATCAAGTCAAGAGTAGTTACAATATGTTTACAGTTTGAAAACAGAATTATATCTCAACATAACTTCAATGTTTCTTAATTTTAATGTAATTTTATAAAGCGCGCACTATGTTTTAGTCGGCCAACATTACTGATCGGAAACCATTAGGTAGTCTGACCTAAGTCGACTCGTGATATTTTAAACTTTATTAGGTGTGACCTACGTGGAAGCATTCCAATGTGTGACCAAAGTCTACTATGACCAAAGTGGAATAGGCCCTAGTAGCTGCTTTGTTAATAACATTTTTGAAGCAAACAATTTAATTTATTTTTTTGCCACTTCGTTTTCTTACAATATTGTCAACGTACAAAGGTTTATTCCACATTGGTCATAGTAGACTTAGGTCACACCTTGGAATGCTTCCACGTAGGTCACACCTATTTTAGATTAAAATATTACTAATCGACTTCGGTCACACCCATACTTTTAGATTATAGTTTGTATTGTCGGATAATTTTTATTATAATTGTAAATATGAGTTTAGTTCGAAACTAAACTGAATAATTCTTGCCGTCAAACGGTAATTTACGTTAGATTAGATATCTTATGAATACCACGTTAGAGAGTAAAATTTTGTCTTTGATCCGTTTAATAAGAATAATTGTACGGTCGAGAAAAGTGTACAGAAGAGTTTTTAGGTTGACATTTTCTCAAAAACTACTTGACATATTGTTAAAAAATGTTTACTGTTACATAGATAAAAGTGAAAACTATGTAACTGTAAAATAATTATTAAAATCGGTC
This sequence comes from Tachystola acroxantha, assembly GCA_963506565.1. Classification (NCBI taxonomy): domain Eukaryota; kingdom Metazoa; phylum Arthropoda; class Insecta; order Lepidoptera; family Oecophoridae; genus Tachystola; species Tachystola acroxantha. The sequence goes on along the minus strand of OY735874.1, from coordinate 13,473,382 downwards.
CAGTAGTTTTTGAGAAAATCTCAACCTTATTGAGGCCCCCTATATACTTATCTCTGTCTTCGTGTACAATATGTAACAGAAATCTAGTAAATCAAACCCTATTACCAACTAGCTATTTACATTGAGCACTTGCAACACATTGTGCGTACTATGACACTTTCGCAAAAGTTTCGAGTCCATGGCTATACAGGGTGTGCTGAGCCGTCTCGTGGCATACAGCGTGTTTAACCGGAGCCGTTTGTGTACACGTCGGTGGCTGCTCGCTGGCCGGCGCGTATCACATTCTGGACGGTTTGTGCTGCACCCTGGAAAATAGAAAATAAATAAATGAAAGTATATTTTAGGTGTGAAACATTTTTAATAACACTCCTTGGTACTGGGTTCCACTTATTTATAAATTCATTAAGTGGAACCCGGTGTCATAAATAAGTGGAACCCAGTGCCATAAAATCGATAAATTCCATCAAGTAACGACCGACACATAAGGTTTTATATAAGTAAAACGTTTTATATTTAGGTCACGTCCATCGAGATTATTCGAGATGGATAGAGTTTTAGAAGAACTCAAATAAATAGAATTCCTTATTTAAAAAATTATCAATGTAAAGAAGTATCAAGAAGAATGGAAATAAGTAAAGTAAGAGCTCTAAGTATAAATATTTAAGAAAAATCGAATGATGAATTTTGTATGAATAATTTAGAAAAATAATTAGTATGAATTTATGGTATGACAATGTAATAAAGATTTATGTATGTTACTGCAATACTTTACCGTTGAATACACTTAGTTAAATCTGAAAGTAATAAAATAACATAAAAGTAATAAATAATTAAGTTATTCTAGAACAGACACATTTAACACTATAATTAAAAAATTTGCCATTATCATCAAACAATATATATTGTTACCTGGTGATGATGTTCATTCCCAAATTGTCCATTCGTAATATTATTTTTTTAATTTCGCATGCTTCCTTCAGTAATTTATTATTGTTAGGACTTCTTTCATCACGGCATTGCAAAGGTTTTCGAAATGGACTTAGTTCATATTACCATTTTTTCCAATTACATAATAGGCCTGTAGGCCCTAATATTGTAATCTTCCTTGCCCTTGAGGTTTACCTGTATGGCTGCCCCCAGGAACTGCGAGAAGGCTCGTGTGACGTTTATCGCCGCTGACACAAGCTGGCCTCTCCCAGGCGTCTGCTCCGCAGTCACCGCCCGCGGGGGCTCCAGGGGTATCTAATCAATGAGGTTAGTGCATTAGGGTTTAAATGTTGGGAAGGTGATGATAGAATTAGGGCTCAAGCAGTACTTTGAAAGTAGACCAGAAAAATAGAAGGCTAACGACAAAGGGAATGTTCAGAATTGTGTAGTTGATAAGAATAAAACAGAATTTCTTTATTGCGAATTATTGAAACCTGCAACTAAATTCTTTCCACAAAATATTAGTTATTAGTCTGCGTGAATATAATTGAAAAATAATACTTATTTACATCAATCACATCTTACTAATTCCATACAAACTTCTTACTTAGTTCGTTTTGCCAAAAAGGGATGAAGCACGACTTTGACTATTAATATCTCCGGTATTTATGGAATATAGAAAAACTAATTTCAGGTAAAATCTTCAGCATGATTGAGGTTGATTTAGAGAATATTTTTGTCAATTACCTACATATTGCGATTGAGGAAACGAATAATGTTATTGTATTAATACTTTGGAACACAGAGACATTTTCGATGATATTTCTTGTCACTGGATTCCACTTGTTTATCATTTAAGTAATACTAGTAAGAGGCAATAGAACCATACAAACAAAGCTAATTTCTATTTTTAAGGTCTTTTCAGTAAATATAAGGTATAAAAGGTTTTTGATATACTTGGCAACGAAAATTCTGACTTAATCATTGTGAAGTCTTAGCTAACAATGTGCTATAGTTAGGTGCATATTACAACTAAAAACAAAATTTCAAATGAATGTGAAGAAGCTATGTGCGATATAGGTGAACAGTAATGAAAATATGTGCTGAATTCACGGTACAAAATAATTGTGCGAAAGTGCAAATGGAAAATAGTGATTGGCGTGAAAAATACACACAAAGCTATCTAAAAACGTACCAAGAAAAATATATCCATTGTCGTAAACTATAGTAACTATATACAAGATTATATACAAATATTTACATATAAATAGGGATAGAATTAGAAATAAGGAATAACTACGTAATTTTTTGAAAGATAAACTAGGTAACTTCTAAACGTCTACAAATTTACAATATTCTACATCATACAATATAAGACGCCCTCTACTTTAGAAAGTATTAAAATACACTTGAATTGAAGGTAATAATTTAGTTAACATTTTAGTAGTTGTTAAAGATTAGTGTGATCGTCATTGAAGGCAAGCATTTTAGTGCCGATTCCGATTTAGAAATTATTTACAATCCCGAATAGCCAATTTCTTTGTTTTTACTCACCAAAATCATAAATCACGATCACTTTAGTTTATTTACATTGTATATTCACTCACATAAAACAGTACACAATTATTATAAGACTAGGTAGGATAGAAAGGATCATTTCACCACATGTTACTTACAAGAGTATTTATTTCTAATATTTGTTAGGTACTATTAGGAATAGCAACTCAATTATGATTTATTCGGTGATTTTTAAATATATTGGGGTGTTTTTGTGTGTTGATGTGAACCGAATCCAGTTCTTGGTGGTGGTGTTTTAATCTTAATATGCTCGAACGACGTCGCGTGGCAGGAGCTAATATTAGGTTGATTGGTGACAAATTCAAATTGTGACGAATTGCGAATTATAGGAATTGAGAAAAAGTTTCCAACCAATATCGAACTTGGTAACTATCTGCTTCTACTAAGTACTTTGTTAACTGTACCAATTGGCCGTAATATGTGTGTCAAAAATGGTGTATTTGTCCAATGTCATTATCTGCTTTTACTAAGTACTTAGTTGGCTGTACCATTTTGCCGTATTTGTGTGAAATAATGGTGAATGGATCCTAAAAACATTTAGGCCGAGATTCAGAGGCAGTTTTGAAAGCAAACTTATGCTTACAACTGTTCAATTTTGATTGTTGTAAGAGCAATCTCACTTAGACTCGAGCTCAGAACTGTCAATGAATCTCGGTCTTTGTGTAACATATCGACATTAGTGACCAAATTCCATTGGATATAATTTACGGGATAGAAATGGGAATGTTAATTTGGGACAACAAATGTATTCGTAAACCGTTTGAACTGAATTTTACTTTAGAGTAAGTATTTACATCATATTTTCAAATTATTGGAAAAAAAATTTGTAAAATCCTCAGAGAATACAGCTTACTTCCTTGTAAATTTTAGTCAAACAAGCATTACATTATACAACATTTACAAACTAACATAAAATGTGCACGATTCTAAAATACTATAAGTACTTAGTGATATTAAAAACAACAAATTAGTCAATATATTTATTTTTTTAAACGCAATGCTTTACGGCACAATATTTTATTTAGTATGTACAAGCCACTGAAGCAAAAATCTAATAAATAGAAAACAAACATAAAAATCTAAGAAAACATCGTAAGTTTAAATCATTTATAAAATACGACAATTAATAATATATTTAAACATCTTAAACAGGCTCGACAGCAGATCAAGTAACCCTTAGAGTACGATTTCAACTTTTATGACGCAGAAAAAACGGTGCAAAGTATTACACTTGATGTGCTTTCGATTGTACCTACCTGTGTATTTATGTACAATATAGACAAACATCCCGCCCTTCCATTTCCTATTAAAATTACAATCTCATGTCAGACTTAGATTAAATAGGAACAAGTCTTTTAAATATCACTCAGCGAAAATCATTCGAAGTCACAAATCAGTTATTTAATCTAAGGTCTGATTCCGTCACCTCACCCCCAGTCACACAGGTTTAGTAAAAGAGATGCGAAACCCACTCTGTTTGATGTAGGTCTGTCATCAGCGTTGCCAACGAAAGGGCCAGAGCCGAACCAGTTGACTCTGTTACTCGTTGCCGCTGATGAGGACGCTACTGACGGACTAGGAGACGCCGCGGGCCTTCTGCTCGGCCGAGGAGCCTCGGGCCCGGGGGCGGTGTCCCGCCACTGCTGCCACAGCCACGCCAACCCATCCAGGATCGGCCGTCTCGGCGCCGGCGGCGGCGGCGGCGTCGTCGTCCTTCTACTCTTCGGCGTCACTACCACTTGGTTGAGTAAAGCCTACGAGGTTACAGTTAATTCTAAAAAACCTACTCATGTTTTATGAAAATAAATATTGATAAGGGGGAAGGTTAAGAAAGTAAAGATTATGAAGCTAAGTAATAGTAAGATTAAGTTTGAAGAACTAGATGTTCAAGCGAGTCAAGTGATTGCAATATGAATGATGAATGATATGAGAGATCAGTAGCCTTATTCTGGGTCTGCCGTGATCGGTAAATTAGGGAGAAAAATGGTTTTACTTCTCATTATAGGACTGTCATAGTTATTAGTTTGTGAAGCAGAGCAAAAATGACTAGCACTTGCGATCGGACTAGTGAGGACTGAGAAGTGAGAGCAAACATTTTTACAGCATTTGACTGATCATGACTGACCCAGAATAAGGCAGCTTTTTGCTTTAAAAGGAGCCATTACTCCTTTTAAAGCAAGTATTAGATTAGAAAAGAAAAAAGTTAGAAACTAACAGCGAGTCTCAGTTGCTCATCCAAAGAACTTGCCGTGGTAGGACCGAAGCCTTGCTCCTTGAGGAGTGCCGCTAGCAATGCGTCGTTGCTCTTTCCGTACTCGGTACTGATTGACATAGGCGCTTTCGTAGCTTCGGACACCATGCCCGAAGGTTTTGTTTGCTGGATCAATTTTTGTAATGCTTCGTCAGGGGACTGTCCTGGAATTGAGAAATAGAACATTTACTAATAGTCCAACGTTATCGTAAGAGAGTGCTTTTGGGGATTTTTGTACCTGTAATTGCAAGTTTACTCCTTTGCGTCGTGGTCTCCTGTGCGCCCTGTAATTTTACCAAAGTTTGTAACAATTTAGCGTCATCTTGTACATTCTTCAGATCATCTCTCACTGCTATTTTTGCACCAAAAGCCTTGGGTGTTGTAGGGATTGTAGTTCTAGCTACAGTCGGCTTAGAAGGCTTCTGAGTCAACGAATCGAAAGGTTCGTTTAGAGGTGATGGCGAAGCTAGTAGATTTGAGAGTAGATTTAAATCATCATTAACTCCAGCTTGTGCTGAACTCACTTTTACATTAGTGTTTGCAATTGGTAACGTTGGTATGTTGAACTTGGATGGGTCTTGTCCAGTTGCCTTTAGCAGTGCTTGTAAAAGTTTTGTGTCCTCCTGGAATTGTTTGATATCGTCTTCTATAGATGGTGTATTGTCTTTGATTGTGGTTGTTGGTCTAGATGTTGTAGTTGTTGGTCTAGGTGTTGTAGTGGTAGTCGTTGTTGGAATTCTATACGGTACAGTTGTGGCTAGATTTTTCCCAGTGCGACCGTCGTCAGCCTGCTTTCCAGATTGTATTTCGTTCAAACTTTTCTCTACAGCTAGTGCGATGATGCGATTGGCTAAATCTGCTTCGGGATCTTCGCTGTTATTTGTGTCCAATACGGATTTCTGAAAATGAGACACATAAAATATTTGTTGTCAATCTTGTTAATCAGTTTCCTTACCTCAAATATACAGATCCATATCTTACCAAATTCTGTAGGAAAAGCAAATCCTCTTGATCTGAGAACGTTGAAGTACTAGGCACTTCCGTAGTCACTGCAAATCTCGA